>CP139502.1:86981404-87228770 GCA_021014915.2 Artemisia tridentata subsp. tridentata | reverse complement strand
TGTCAACAATTCAGATTAAGATAATAAGGTTTAAATCAGAGTTTATCAGATTAAGTTTAATATCAAAGCTTAAATTCAGATTAAAAGGTTTATTTCCAATAGTCCAAAAAATATATCAAAGGTTAATGATTACAAATTTATAGCAATAATCCATTTCAGAAGTTCCTGTCAAAAGTTCATTTAATCAATCCTTTAATAATGGTTTTCATTGAAATGATCTTACGAAATAGTTTTCATAAAAATGGTCTTCCAAAACGTTTAGAAACTTCCATTTCCAAGTGGTATCGCTTCTTTTTAAAATAGCTTTCCTTAGACAGTTTCATATGTAATTTAATAGAGGTTCAAAATCAATTAGGTTCAGATAAGGATTTAACAGGTTAAGGTTTACCAAAATCAAATCAAAATTTACAACAGATATATCAGGTTAAGGTTCAGAACAAGGTTCACAGATCAGATTCAATCAAGATTCACAAATTCAGGGTTCAGAACAAGAGATCAATCAGAGTTCAGGAAAAAGGTTCAGAATACAAGAATCATAGCAGAGGTTCAAACAAAAGGTTCAAGACAAACAGATCACAACAAAGATTCACAACAGAAGGGAACATAGCAATGGTATAGGGAATCCTAATAAGGAAAATGAAATACTGAGAGAAAAGGGAAAGAAACACCCTTACTGAAATAGGGCAGAATATCTGTACCTTATTAGCACAGCAGAAATCAACAAACAGACAAACACAGAACAAAGCTCAGGACTTCTCCTTCTTCACACCTAAGGAAGAGGAAGAGAGAATTACTAAAGTTTCTTATTCAGATTATTCCTTTTAGTTTATCTCATCATTTTATGTACTTTCTATTTTTAGTAACTTTCCAGATTTAGTAAGTTTCCATAATTAGCAGGTTTTCCAGATTTATCAGATATTATCATTTCAGATTAGGTTTAACCCTTATTCAGAGATTATTATGGAATACAGTATATTTTATCAAGTTACAGAAGTTTAGGGTTTTAAATGACAATTATACAAAGTTCAGGGTTTTAAATGTAACTTCATAAATTTCCAAGGTCATTAGTGAAAATACTTTAAGTTACAGAGTTATAAACTTATTTTATTCAGAATTACATTTCATTCCCTTAAGTTTCACAATTTACAGATTACACCCCTTTAGTTACATAATTTACAAAACCAACCTTATAATTACATATTTTACAAATTAAACCCTACAATAACCATAATTACCAACCAAACATATTATATTTCAAATTTATAGAATATACCATCAGAAGTTAGTGCATTACATATTTGACCCCTCAGAATTTAGAATTTACATATTTAGTCCTTTAAGTTTATAAAACATATATATTAAGTCATAATTCCATAACAATTACATAATTAGCCCAAAAATCCTCAAAATTGCCCAACAACCTTTTTATATCAGTATTAACACAAAACAACTTCAGAATTCCAGATTTACACTTTTGGTCCCTCACTTTTAATTTATTTCCATTCGAAACCCTAATTTGCCAATAATTCATTATAATGCAATATTTACACTTAGGACCCCAAAGTTATATTTTTCCCACATTCTTACAGATGTATATGATCTTACAAAAATATCCCAGAAGTTTCAAAGTTGGCAAAACAGGTCCTTATACATTTTAGTTCAAATCGGCTAGACTTTTTAACAACAATTATAAACCCTACTTTTCACCAATCATTGAACCATCATTAAATCATCATTAAAACACATTAAATGATCAGATATTCATCCAAGAACCCTAACCCTAGAAGCCCCGTTTTCCATTTTATTTTATTTCTTTATTTTTCTAAAATCCGGTTTTATCAATAATTAACCACGTTAAATCTAAGCTTCTAAAAATCAAAACCATATTTTTCCCAGATCATATAACTCATAAGGAACCCACGAAAAATAGTGAACATGCCCAGAAAAATCGTTTAACATATATTTCATATTTACGTATGTTTTAGACATTAAAATTACAAAGACTTGATTTAGGCTACTATAATTCGATCTATCATTTTTACCAAGTCTAATACATCATAGTAGGTCTAAATAAAATAGCTATCATGTCCAGAAATTCGGATTACATATTATTGTGATTTACGTGTTTTATGACCATTATATTTTCATACGCATAGGATTAGCATGCATGGATCGATTTACATATTTTATATGAGTTATATAACATCTAGAGATCCCATGAAAATTTCCATATTAATTTTAACACGTTTGGTTTAGTCGCAAGAATTATTACCTTGATTTAGAGCAAATCGACAAGAAATTAAGAACAAGGACGAACCAAGGAGAAAACGCAGCAACCCTTAATTTTCCTAGCGTCCTTGCACCTCCAATAACACCAGAAAATTACTTGCTCAAGCCCAGAATTCGTGAAGAAGCCTTGGTCGATTTTTTTCTTGTCGCTTAGGGTTTTTGGAGCTTAGTCGGTTTTGTGTTTTTGGAATAAAAATAAAAGAGATATGTTTTAACTTTGTGGAGCCGACTTTAGGGGGGGCAAGATCAGTATTTTCGGTATACAAAATCAAAATAAATATTTGGGTTGATTTTCTTGATCTTATCTTATTTTATTTAACATATTATTTAGTTAAAAAGAATTAAAACATATATTTATTAAATTTGTAATTTTCGGATTTAATTAAATAATGTGCATGATTATTTTTTTGAACATTTAAAATGATGAACATTGTCCCAGAAATTATTTTGTTTCAGATATAATTCGAATTCAGATGTTTTGGAATTATTTCGGAATTTTATAAGTTGTTTAATAAGGTTTTATATTATCAGGGGTAATTTGGTAATTTTACGCGTTATCTAAATTTCAGGTATTACAACTTCTTCCCCACTAACAAAAAAATTTCGTCCTCGAAATTTGTAGAAAGCAGAAGGAAAAGAGAAAGAGCAGAAAACAAAACAAGACATACCAGATTAAAACGAGAATTGAGGTGAAACGAAACAGGAACACAACTGACGGTGAAAAGACATATGAAAGATTTGTTTCTCATAACTCGAACTTGCAGATTCCAAAATTGTTTCAGGTCCTCAGAACAGACATAACATACTGAATCCAGATCAGAAGAATAGCATACCAAACGTAGTAGATGAAAATCAGATTCATAGGGTTTTGACGGATATGCCGTTCACAGAAATTGATTAGACAAATCAGATTTGAACATATAGAAATAGATTATCGAGGACATCAATGGCTGAAAGTTCTATAACAGAAGCTAAGATTAGTATCAGATGTACAGAGGTCAGCAAAACGCATGACGAGAATCCAGACGCATCAATTCGCATAACGGTGAAAGCAGATTACGCGTATAGGTAGAATGAACTTAAAGTCTCACTAACGCAGACGATCTCAAACAGTTATCAGAATTTCTAAAGCTCTAAGGCACTTCTCGAGATATCCTATGCCCACAACAAGTGCACGTTATATGATGTTAGTATTATCACGTTGGCCAGACGTCATAATACTGGCATCATATAAATATGCTCTTATGATGGTCATACTTTATCTCAAGCCGTGAACAGAACAAACTTATCTTAATCCACCTAGTCTTCCTACAGTCTCAGAGGTCATCAGAATCAAATACCCTAACTAAGAGGAGAACGAATCACTTGAAAAAGAATTTTAACGGAAGTCCCAAAATGTCTATCAGAATTTGGTACATCAGATCATCCATCATTCGTCAAATTTCAGATAACAAAACCATCGTCCGACATACGCAGAATGAACACAGAGCGGAATTACTGATAAGGAACCTAAATCATTCAAAGGATTTATCATCAGGTAACAGAAATTTAGATAGGTCAAGCAGAAGTGAATCACATCATCCATAGCTTCATCCATCACAGAATTTATTCGATTCAAAATTTTCTTCTATTCAAGGTCATGATCTCAGTTTCTATTCTCAAGTCTGCTTCTGCTCCCAATTCATCTTAGTACAACTAAAATGAATAGAGAAGCAAGACTGCGAGCCTTGGACAAGTCTGCTAGCACAGTTCGGAATTCGCCAACTCAGATTGCTGTCGTCATCGGATGTTCGGTGGTGGTGTCTGCTACAATCTCTAAATGCCAAATCACATCTTTTCTTCCAGAAAAAGGTCATTCCATTTAATACGAAGATGGTCTACATGTTTCCTCGTTCGTCTCAGGGCACAACATGTTGTCATACTATGACAATTGTCCAGATACTCGTGAAAACATGATTATTATTAGCCAATACTATTGGCATTATTTAAGACTCATAATGGTCACAATGAGTACGAACACAGTTTTCATGAATCACTTCAGGGAAACGTCATATCTAAATCACATCACCCATCTTTACGAATAAAACTGAATTACTTTACGGACATTGCTCTCAGTTAGTCATCTCCCGTCTCAGGAGTTCTTGTGGTTGCTTCTTCAGTCCTTCAAATATTAAATGAGGTTGTCTGATACAGAGTTCACAAGGATAGAATAATTTAATCATTTATACTCGGAAATGAAAAGTGATTACGGTTGAGATTACGGTTAGGTATTTAAAGGGAACACTGAGGTGGACAAAAACATATCTCATCAGTTTCTTCAATCTCTCAACTTCTATAGCATCATGGGTCGTCAACCGAGATCGGTTCAGAATCACTTCTACTTCTCAAACGGAAGGAAAACTCAGAAGTTTCATCGGAAAATGCCAGAAAATTTGTACAACAAAACTTTCTAGGGGTGGATACTAATAGGTGTCAGGAGAATTTGACAATCAAATGAGATCAGGGTAAATCTTTCCATAATAATGATAAGCTTAACAGATTTAAGCGGTTCAAGGTTACTATAACAAAATAGGGTGGAGCAGATTGTTATATTTCAGATGCGGTAACCTATGATAGCTTTTACGAAGGGCCCGCCAATCAATAATCAAAAGATCTCCAAAATCAAGTATATCAATAGTAAACAGATCCGCAGAACGTATATGTTCACTTAACCAGACGGATAGTTCATATGTCAGAGTCAAGTACATGGTTCAGTATAGTGTGGGGATAGGTACGCGAATAGTTCAAGGTGTTGGTGTTCTTGGTTTAGCTTTTAGCATAAGTGACAGGTAGGGTGTACATCATTGGTAATACGAACATCGTATAATTGCAGAAGTGCGACTTATGAGATATCGGATATCAGCATCATATGCTCAGTTAACAATTCCATACAGAGACGGTATTTGCATCAAATCCTTCCAAAGAAAACTGATTGGCAAATAAGATTCATCATTCAAGGGAGCAAATAAGATTCATCATTCAGGACAAAATAGTTTCAGTGGATCCATTTATATCCAGCATTGATCAGGAATTTATAGGATGTGTCAAACACATTAAGGTTAAATGGTCTTCAGGATGGTCGGAGAGATATCAGACTGTTTATCCAACAGATCAGAAATGAAGGTCAAAATCAGGTAGTGGCAGCAAAAGTTTAACAATTGGTAATCATGGCAGGGGTTCCAAAATTGTTTCAAACGCCAAAGGTGAGACATAGGAGGATAGTCGTCAATATTAAATGATCAAATCAATCAATCCTTATAAGGATAAAATCAAGGTTACTGTTAAAGAAAGACGGATCAATAAAGATAAATCTTATCGTTCGGAAATGAGAGGGAATGCATTTTTATACTCGTGGTCCGACGCCACAAAACTTCTCATGGGAACAGAGATGGTTAAGACGGAATCAAAGGATTCATAGGTAATTATCAGAAGCAAGAAAGAAATAACAGAATTTATCAAGTGTATCATCATCATGGGGCTTCTCAGATTGCCCAAAGAGGGATCAAAATGATTGACAGAAGGTTCAGAGGTCGGAGTTGAAATCGGAAGGCAAGGATCAATTAATGTCAGATAATTACTACGCAATTTCCAAAGCTTCAGATTTTATCTAGGTTTCACTTCTTAGGTGGTGCAAGGCATAAGCTCTAAATTTCCCAATGTAATTTCAATAGTTTTTAACCAAAACAAAGCACGAATCAGAGTGGTGCGGAAGCAAGATACTTAAGCAAATGTCTTATAGTCTACCCATTCCTCACTGGTCAGAATTTAAGTTCCTATAGGGAAAATCCTAAAGCAAATTCTCAGAGGTTGTCCTACGAGCGCCTACAGTGGAAACTTAGTGGTCCAGACTTCACAGGTCAAGGGTAAATGTATTACGAGTCGCAGCCTGTGAGCTCTGATACCATAAATTGTAACACCCCTACCCGACAAGGGTAAAGATATCACAATAATGGATTCATATCAGATCAAAACAGAGCATACATCTATAGTAATACAAAAATCTCAAAGGATTACAATTGAAATACTGAATTCTACAAGGTTACAATGAAACTTTCAAAACTAATTCTAAACATAATAACTTCAGTCCAACTCTAATCCAGAATAGCTACCAAGCCTTCTAAGTCCAGAGGTACACTCTCACTCATTCCCAGCTTCCTACTAAGACCTGCCGCAGGAAAAGAAATGCGGCTGAGCTACGAGAGCTCAGTGAACAGATATATAGATGACAGAAACAATAGCAGAGGACAATACAGAAACAAATCAGAGATACAAATTATACAGATACAGAATTAAAGTGAAAGAATAGGAAAGGAGTAAGGGAAAAAGAAAAGAAATGAGAAGGGGATAATGCTCAAACCAGGTTTAGGGAAATACAGAAATCCATCACGAGCCCAGAGATAACAGATAATATCATAACAGAGTAATCATATAATAATCCAGAGGGGATGCCTCTCAAGTAACAGATAATATGAGGGGTGACCTCATGTATCAATTGGAGTGAACAGCTCCCAGATAATGTGAAAGACGTGTATCGCACACACCATCAGTCACCAGATATACATATATAACAGTAAACAATAACAGATAACAGAAATCAGATCAGAACTAGGATGCATCCATGCGCCCCAGTAGGCCAGAATCTTCTCCTACATAACAGATAAAATCAGGGACGGGACAGGTCATCACTCTCCTGCCCTAGAGTCATGCCATTGGTGCATCAATGACATGGACATGAAACCCTCATGCCTAGTGATTGGCTCGGATATTAGACTGTGGTCAAGGTCAGATGTCATCTAATAAACAGAGTCACATCTAAGGGTTCATGGCAGAAGGGTCATGTCAACAATTCAGATTAAGATAATAAGGTTTAAATCAGAGTTTATCAGATTAAGTTTAATATCAAAGCTTAAGTTCAGATTAAAAGGTTTATTTCCAATAGTCCAAAAAGTATATCAAAGGTTAATGATTACAAATTTATAGCAATAATCCATTTCAGAAGTTCCTGTCAAAAGTTCATTTAAATCAATCCTTTAATAATGGTTTTCATTGAAATGATCTTACGAAATAGTTTTCATAAAAATGGTCTTCCAAAACGTTTAGAAACTTCCATTTCCAAGTGGTATCGCTTCTTTTTAAAATAGCTTTCCTTAGACAGTTTCATATGTAATTTAATAGAGGTTCAAAATCAATTAGGTTCAGATAAGGATTTAACAGGTTAAGGTTTACCAAAATCAAATCAAAATTTACAACAGATATATCAGGTTAAGGTTCAGAACAAGGTTCACAGATCAGATTCAATCAAGATTCACAAATTCAGGGTTCAGAACAAGAGATCAATCAGAGTTCAGGAAAAAGGTTCAGAATACAAGAATCATAGCAGAGGTTCAAACAAAAGGTTCAAGACAAACAGATCACAACAAAGATTCACAACAGAAGGGAACATAGCAATGGTATAGGGAATCCTAATAAGGAAAATGAAATACTGAGAGAAAAGGGAAAGAAACACCCTTACTGAAATAGGGCAGAATATCTATACCTTATTAGCACAGCAGAAATCAACAAACAGACAAACACAGAACAAAGCTCAGGACTTCTCCTTCTTCACACCTAAGGAAGAGGAAGAGAGAATTACTAAAGTTTCTTATTCAGATTATTCCTTTTAGTTTATCTCATCATTTTATGTACTTTCTATTTTTAGTAACTTTCCAGATTTAGTAAGTTTCCATAATTAGCAGGTTTTCCAGATTTATCAGATATTATCATTTTAGATTAGGTTTAACCCTTATTCAGAGATTATTATGGAATACAGTATATTTTATCAAGTTACAGAAGTTTAGGGTTTTAAATGACAATTATACAAAGTTCAGGGTTTTAAATGTAACTTCATAAATTTCCAAGGTCATTAGTGAAAATACTTTAAGTTACAGAGTTATACACTTATTTTATTCAGAATTACATTTCATTCCCTTAAGTTTCACAATTTACAGATTACACCCCTTTAGTTACATAATTTACAAAACCAACCTTATAATTACATATTTTACAAATTAAACCCTACAATAACCATAATTACCAACCAAACATATTATATTTCAAATTTATAGAATATACCATCAGAAGTTAGTGCATTACATATTTGACCCCTCAGAATTCAGAATTTACATATTTAGTCCTTTAAGTTTATAAAACATATATATTAAGTCATAATTCCATAACAATTACATAATTAGCCCAAAAATCCTCAAAATTACCCAACAACCTTTTTATATCAGTATTAACACAAAACAACTTCAGAATTCCAGATTTACACTTTTGGTCCCTCACTTTTAATTTATTTCCATTCGAAACCCTAATTTGCCAATAATTCATTATAATGCAATATTTACACTTAGGACCCCAAAGTTATATTTTTCCCACATTCTTACAGATGTATATGATCTTACAAAAATATCCCAGAAGTTTCAAAGTTGGCAAAACAGGTCCTTATACATTTTAGTTCAAATCGGCTAGACTTTTTAACAACAATTATAAACCCTACTTTTCACCAATCATTGAACCATCATTAAATCATAATTAAAACACATTAAATGATCAGATATTCATCCAAGAACCCTAACCGTAGAAGCCCCGATTTCCATTTTATTTTATTTCTTTATTTTTCTAAAATCCGGTTTTATCAATAATTAACCACGTTAAATATAAGCTTCTAAAAATCAAAAACATATTTTTCCCAGATCATATAACTCATAAGGAACCCAAGAAAAATAGTGAACATGCCCAGAAAAATCGTTTAACATATATTGCATATTTACGTATGTTTTAGACATTAAAATTACAAAGACTTGATTTAAGCTACTATAATTCGATCTACCATTTTTTCGAAGTCTAATACATCATAAGAGGTCTAAATAAAATAGCTATCATGTCCAGAAATTCGGATTACATATTATTGTGATTTACGTGTTTTATGACCATTATATTTTCATACGCATAGGATTAGCATGCATGGATCGATTTACATATTTTATATGAGTTATATAACATCTAGAGATCCTAGGAAAATTTCCATATTAATTTTAACACGTTTGGTTTAGTCGCAAGAATTATTACCTTGATTTAGAGCAAATCGACAAGAAATTAAGAACAAGGACGAACCAAGGATAAAACGCAGCAACCCTTAATTTTCCTAGCTTCCTTGAACCTCCAATAACACCATAAAATTACTTGCTCAAGTCCATAATTCGTGAAGAAGCCTTGGTCGATTTTTTTCTTGTCGCTTAGGGTTTTTGGAGCTTAGTCGGTTTTGTGTTTTTGGAATAAAAATAAAAGAGATATGTTTTAACTTTGTGGAGCCGACTTTAGGGGGGGGCAAGATCAGTATTTTCGGTATACAAAATCAAAATAAATATTTGGGTTGATTTTCTTGATCTTATCTTATTTTATTTAACATATTATTTAGTTAAAAAGAATTAAAACATATATTTATTAAATTTGTAATTTTCGGATTTAATTAAATAATGTGCATGATTATTTTTTTGAACATTTAAAATGATGAACATTGTCCCAGAAATTATTTTGTTTCTGATATAATTCGAATTAAGATGTTTTGGAATTATTTCGGAATTTTATAAGTTGTTTAATAAGGTTTTATATTATCAGGGGTAATTTGGTAATTTTACGCGTTATCTAAATTTCAGGTATTACATTACCAGCAGGAAATGCATTTGCTCTAGGGACAAATGGGGGTATATTCTCTACATTTTTCCACACTGATCTAGGTTGCTGTTGTTCAATACAAACATGCATTTTACTCTCATAATAATTACAATCTTTAATGAGGTGAGAGTAACTACCACAAACAAAACATGATTTCCTTTTAAAAACTTTGTTCTTTTCATGTCTTCTTTTATTACACACAAAAGTATCACAATCAATACTTGAAGAAGAATTGATTTTAACAGAATTAAGAGAACTATTGTCAAAAGAAGCAGTTTTAGAAATAGATTCATCATCAGCCACTCTTGTGGATAAAACATCAGCCCTGTGTGTGACAGACTTATCACTTGAATCACATGAGGTATAGTCATCAAACTTGAGTTCAGAGGACTTGTCACTGTTAACACAAGAGACAAAGCCATTAGATTCATTGTCTGAAGTAAGCAAGTCATTGGACCTCTTCCCATAGGACAGGTGTGATTCATCTAAGTCTATGTCAAGGTCTGAGTGGATAGGGACATGCTTTAAAACTCCTCTGATAGGTGGAGGAACTGCATTCATTCCTCCTTCTTTTACAAACTTAACAGGGATTTGGTAATTAACCTCCTTAGGGGTAGGGTCAAACCATTTTGGCTCAATAGTGTCATCAATTTTATGATACCCCAAACCTTTCTTTGACCTCCCAGACTGAGTGTTCTCATTTATTTTTTCTACATCTGTAGATGATTTCTGCCAAGAATTAACCCTAGCCACTTCACTATCTAACTTAGCCTGCACATTCTGTTTTTCTAAATTTACCTTTGCATTTTCACTTTCAGAATATTTTAGCAAGTTAGTAGTGTTTTCTAGATCTCTTTCCAAAACTCTAATTTTTTCTTCATATGCTATCTGATTTGCTTGGTACCAAGCTTTTTGTTTTTCTAAAGTTTTAAGAGCATTTTCATAAGCTTGAACTTTAACAAACAATTCTTTATATTGAGGCTCTATGTCATCAAACTCTTTCTTAAGGTTAGAGTACATTTCATGACAGCCAAAAGGACAATTTTGTACCTGAGATGAACATCCCATTAAGGCAAATTCTTCCACATCATCCTTTGCTTCATCAACCATACTGACTGTTTGATTGACACTTTCTTTATCAGCTTCATCATGTCCTGTCCAATTTACCATAGAATCAAAAGGTAGCAAGGCTTTAATCTTCATGGCCCACATTTCATATTTATCTTCTGATGAAGACATTGTGTAAGGGTTCAAGAGATTTGTTTAGAGAAGTTTTCTTCTTCGACAGAGATCCTCACCAGGCTCTGATACCACTTGTTGAAGATCGTGCCTCCTTGATAGATCTTTGAGCCTTTGTGGATCGGTAGAATGCCTATGTAATCATAAGCACGCTACAAGAGAATCTCTGAATATAAACTAATAAAGAAGAAGAAGTAACCAATAAACTTTGATCCTCTATGGATCTTTTATTAACTCATAACCGCATGTTTCTTTTATACTACAAGAAACCCTAATGCAGCATTGCTAAGAAAACGTGTAAAAGAGATATACACTATCTCTTCCTAAAGTAACTCTAACAAACTTTCTAAACATATGGTATTACCCGCAGCAATGACAACGAACAACAGAAACAAAATGTACTAACAGCAGGAACCACTACCAGCATGAACTACATACCTACCAGCAGGAACCACTAATACTAACAACAGCAATGAAATAAATATTATTTCTAATAATTCCTAACAAAGGGTTAATAATTCGTCCAACTATAGGCGATTTTAGAGGCAATTGTGCAAGTAACCGATCCCTGTTCGATAATAGAAGTGTTGATGAACGGGAGGAAAGAATGTGGATGGAGGACTTATTACTTTCAACCAAACTTTTTCGTTCGAAAATTCTAATTAATAATTCGGCATGTTCTTTAATTATTGATGGTTGTAGTATAAATAATTTGGTTTCAAAAACATTGGTAGATTTTCTAAAATTACCAAGGAGATTTGTCCAATTGAAGGTTACCCAAGTTTGTTGGGTTCCGTTAACCATCGGGAAATTTAAAAAAAAAGGAAGTGCTTTGTGTTGTGGATAATATTGCTGAATGTCATATTTTGCTTGAAAAAATCATGGCAACGTAAGGTAAAGGTAAGTATGATCTTCAATAAAATCTCTACTTTTTCTCATGGGAAGGAAGGAGAATTGCTATGGTTCCACCCAAGGTAAAACCACATTTACCAAATCCCGAGGTCAAGATTGTCGAAAAGATGTTGAAACCCGATATCATTGTTGAAGTTGATAATCAATGTATTGTCGAAGTTAATACGACTAATATAGAAGCATCGACTGAAGTATTGGAGAAGACAAAGAATTCTAGGGTTTTGAATAATCTTGAAAATGAAGTTGTCAAGTCTGAAGTTATTCAAGGATCATGGGTTGATCGTTCAGAGTGTGGTAGACGTGTCAAAGAAGTTGAAGGTTTTCGAGTTAATGCGAAGCGAAAATCTACCGAAGATAAAGTTCATCACGAGAAGATGTTTAAGGTTGATGAAGCCTTTGATGGTGAAAACTCAAGGGTGAGTTCTTTTCAAGTGAGGGGGAATGATGGGGACAAGATTCGTGGTCAAGAAACATAGATTGTTTTGTCTACGGCGTAGTGCTAAAGCCTTACCTACGCCGTATATGCTACAGATTATTTTTGGTTATTTTCTTGGCTTGTCTACGTCTTAGACGGAAGTCTTCCTCTTTGCAGCAGTAGTGACGATTCCAGAATCCTATATTATTTATCTAGGTCATTTTGTACTTTAGTTAGGTTTATTTTTTGCAAATTTCACTAAGCTAAAAATATCGGGCTCATTATCATTGTAATTAAATTTCTGATTATTAATAAACTTTGAGTTTCAGAGTTTTATCTCTTATTTAAGTATTAATCCCTTGAGGTGCGCCTCGTTTATCTATCCTTAGATTATGGTTTATCCAAATTCACTTCCGCATATCGTGTCAAAGAGTGTTACACGAGTTATCAAACCACTCAAATCAACTAAAGTAAAGTTCTTATGTCTATTGCTAATCCAATAAAAATAAAAGAGTTTGACGTAGTTGAAAAGAAGTTCGGCCTTAGATATGATCTTCTAGTTGCAAACGTGAATTCGTTTCTATACTTCCAATTTTCAAAGAAGCCATAGAGTAGTTTGCACTACAACACCAACAAGAGTGTGAAGCTAACCTTTAATTAAGTGCTTGTCTTTACTCACTAGGTTGGTTGTGTCTTCCATGCATGAAATATCAACATTGGAGAGGCCTCGCCATTTCAAAACGTCTTTCTAAACCTTAACTGCTATAGTAACAAAAGAGGGCGCTATTTCACAGTCGTAGGGGGTCCATCCTTGTTAGAGTTATGGAAAAATATTAAATCGCGTATGACTAGAATCAAACACGGGACCATGGGATTGCACACTATACGTATGAATGATTAATGTAAATAATTAATATATATGACCGTGATATATTTTAATTATTTGGACCAGAAATAACGACTAACGGATGTTAAGTAATTAACGGAATTGACTAATGATGCGTGGTTTTGCAACCATTAGTGAATAAAAGAAGGACCATAGGTGAAAATAGAGGTCGAGAAGGTTCCGTAGATTATTAATAGGATTTATCAAAAAGGTTTGCATGTGGCTATATGATTTAATGGTTAAGATTATATGCGTTATTATGTGTTTATTTATTTTTAATAAAATTACTTGTCTTTTCTGTTAAAATTATTGTTGAATTGTAAGCAAAAAGAGGGTAACTTTTCCGAATAGAAAATAAATTGACCTAATAACTATGAAACCTTGATGTATTAAATTATATATTGCCAAGTCTTATGTGCCGAAAGTGGTTCGCTTCGCACGGTAATTTGCTCCCAGGCGAAACTAGCAATTTTATAATTTATAACATAATTTTTTAAGACTTAGTATCATAAACTTTTGATTGACTGATGAGTTTTGTACCAATAGTATGAACGGCTCACCCAATGTAGACAAACTATAAGAAGGGTATAAGGAGGCTTGACATTAAATTGTCATCCGAAAGGGACTCGTTTTTAATTAGCCTTCGGGCGGACGTTTGTCTCTCAGCTCCTTTGTGCGTCTAATTGGAGCTACCAAGTAATGCTATAATTTTGTACAAAATCATCTTAAGGGTGAATTGACCTCAATTCCACGCGCCACTTTTGTGGTAATTATCCGAATAACTTGGGTCTTTATGACTCATGCGGTAGTAGGATATAGTGGGCGATAATTTGAGGTAATTCTTTGATTGGTGAACCCAATACCTCAATTAAAACTTTGTTGATTTAACTCTTAGCTAATTGGTAATTAAAAATTGTTTTGAAAACTTATGATACGAAGATGAGTGCATGCTTCTTCGTACATATTTTGATTGTCACATCAAAATAAATAGCCTAAAATTTAAGTCCATGCTATATAATTATAAGAGACACTTGGAGTTAATATTTAGCATAAGTGAGACCTTGATCTAAATATTAATGACAAGGTAAATTTCTATGGCGTGAGATCGTGACATGGAGTATTTACAGTTTCTAAATTAGACGACTTAATTAAGTTGTAAGTGAGACCTTGAAACTTAAAGCATGAGATGGGATGAAACATGCTTACATTGCAAAATTGTTTTTGTCAAATGTAATTCCCATAATGATCTAGGAGTCGGAAATAGTTTTGCCGATTATTGTACGACAAGTTACCATCTTTTGTACTTTCACTACTAGCTGATCAACTGATGTAGTGGAACTATGGAAAGTTGGATCCTAGTTTTCAAGAAAATTAAATGGTTATATGTATATTTCCTGGGTAATTTTCTTTTCTTGAAAATTGTATTATCGAAAATACTAATATTTAAACTTTTTCTGTAGAAATGGCTCAACCCAATAACGCTGTACAAAGTTCTTCCTTCAAAGTTATCTTTGAAGGAGAAAAATCGACTGGCCCTGAAGCAATTTTTGATTTGATCAGGAAATTGTATTGCTGTAGGCAAGGGGATGGTAAACCAGTAGCTGATCATGTGTTGGTTATGAAGAGTTACATGGACCAACTATCACAGATCAACTATGTCGTTCCTGAGGATACATGTGTGAACCTAATCATCCAATCCTTGAATAAGGATTTTATGGGTTTTGTTCAGAAGTACAACATGCATTGCTCGGGGAAGACAGTAACGGAATTGCTCTCAATGCTCGTTGACTATGAAAAGGGTTTATCATGCAAGGCTCCTACTCCTGAGGTATTAGTTATACAAGGAGGTAGGATTCAAAAGCCAAAACCGCAGGTGAATAAGAAGGGGAAAGGTACGGTTGACAAGGGCAAACAAGTTGTGACCCATCAACCTTATGCTGAGAAAAACCCTCAAGAGAACAAGGTGAATCCAAAGGATCAGGCTTGTCACCACTGCAATGAGGTAGGACATTGGAAGAGGAACTGTCCTCTCTACCTTGAGGAGTTGCGTATGAAAAAGATGAAGGGTGAGGCAGTGAAATCCAGCACTTCAGGTAACTTTTTCATGATTGAATTAAATTCGTTAACTCATAAATTAAATTCCTGGGTATACGATACTGGATGTAGTATTCATATTTCCAATACACTACATGGGTTTAGAGTTGTGAAGAGACTGGCATATGGGGAGCAACTTCTGCAAGTGGGCAATGGAGCACAAGCAGTTGTTGAAGCCATAGGAATATTTAAATTAGTTTTGCCTTCGGGCTTAGTACTGTATTTGAATAATTGTCATTATGCACCTGCAATTGTTAGGGGTATGGTTTTTTTTTTTTCATGTTTATTGAATATTGGATTTCAACATACTGTTTCTAGCAATGGAATTTCTGTTTCGTTAAATAATGTTTTTTATTTTAATGTTATTGTTGTTAATGGTGTTTTTGAGATTGATATGAATGGACATAATGATTATAATTCGATGTATAACATCAATAATAAGAGAGTCAAGAATGTCTTGGATTCGTCTTATCTTTGGCATTGTCGGCTTGCCTACATAGGCAAGACTTGCATGCAAAAGCTGCAATGTGAAGGGATTTTGCAAGATATCAATGATGAATCATTTGATAAGTGCGAATCTTGTATATCTGGGAAGATGACAGAGAAACCTTTTAATAATCGTATTGAAAAGGCTGATGATCTACTTGGTTTGATACACACTGATGTGTGTGGACCACTTAGACATGTGTCAAAGAGAGGTGCTAGCTACTTCTTAACCTTTACTGATGATTTCAGCCGTTATGGTTATGTTTATTTACTTAAACATAAACATGAGGTGTTTGAAACATTTAAGGTTTTTAAAGCTGAAGTAGAACTGCAACTTGAAAAGAAGATTAAAGCTCTTCGATCTGACAGAGGTGGTGAATACCTAAGTCAGGAGTTTAAAGATTATCTAAGTGAGAATGGAATTGTCCAGCATCTCACATCTCCATATACTCCACAACAAAATGGTGTATCTGAGAGAAGGAATCGTAAATTATTGGATATGGTACGATCTATGTTTAATCTTACTACTCTGCCATTATCCTTTTGGGATTATGCTTTGGAATCTGCGATTCGCATATTAAATATGGTTCCGACCAAGAAGGTTGATAAGACACCTTATGAGTTATGGTTTGGGAAAATGCCTAACTTGTCTTATTTAAAGGTCTGGGGTTGTGAGGCGTTTGTTAAACGTGACTCAGCTGATAAACTCCAACAGAGATCTGTAAGTGTATCTTTGTAGGATACCCAAAGGAAACGATGGGTTACTACTTTTACTACCCACCTGAAAACAAGGTAACTGTTGCTAGGTATGGAGATTTTCTTGAAAAGGATCTCATATCTCAAGAATTCAATGGGAGGATCTTTGATCTAGAAGATGATCAAGAGGATACATTACCTTTTGAAAAAACTAGCGAACTTCCTGTGGAACCGGATAGTCTGGGTCCTCCACCTGAAGTAATTCCCATTCACAGATCCGTAAGGACTGTTAGAGCACCTGAACGTCT
The DNA here is from genome assembly GCA_021014915.2 of Artemisia tridentata subsp. tridentata. Lineage (NCBI taxonomy): Eukaryota > Viridiplantae > Streptophyta > Magnoliopsida > Asterales > Asteraceae > Artemisia > Artemisia tridentata. The sequence continues at coordinate 87,211,690 of CP139502.1, read as the reverse complement.
ATGTCTTAACGTAGAAGTTGAGGAAGCTATATTAGGGGACCATGGAGAGCCTGCTAATTATAGAGCTGCCATGAATGATCCGGAAAAGGACAAATGGCAGATTGCTATGAATAGGAAAATGCAATCCATGAAAGATAATGAAGTCTGGATTGAAGTAGACCTTCCTCCCAATGCCAAGGTAGTTGGGAGTAAGTGGCTCTTCAAGAAGAAAACTGACATGGATGGCAATGTACACACCTATAAGGCCCGTTTGGTAGCTAAAGGCTTTACCCAAACTTATGGCGTTGACTACGAGGAGACCTTTTCTCCTGTAGCTGACATTAGGGCTATTAGGATTCTCATAGCCATAGCTGCACACTATGATTATGAGATTTGGCAAATGGATGTCAAAACCGCCTTTTTAAATGGTCGCCTAGATGAAGATATCTATATGGCGCAGCCTGAGGGGTTTGTGAATCCAGAATTTCCAAACCATGTATGCAAACTTCAAAGATCCATTTATAGATTGAAGCAAGCATCACGTCAATGGAATAAGAGATTTGATGAAGAAATCAAAAGGTTTGGATTTCCTCAGAATCTTGATGAGCCATGTGTATATCACAAAGCTAGTGGGAGTGATGTGATTTTTCTAGTCCTATATGTTGATGACATATTGATCATGGGTAAAAACATTCCAAGATTGAATGAGGTGAAAGCCTATCTGGGGAAATGTTTTTCCATGAAGGATCTAGGAGAAGCAGCATACATTCTGGGAATCAAGATCTATAGAGATAGATCAAGGCGGTTGATTGGTTTAAGCCAAAGTGCTTACATTGATAAAATACTGAAGAGATTCAGTATGCAAAATTCCAAAAAGGGATATTTGCCAATGCAAGTAGAACATGGCTTGAGTAGCAAAGCTTGTACTTCAACACCTGAAGAGGTGGCACGCATGAGTAGAGTCCCTTATGCTTCGGCTGTGAGATCTATAATGTATGCGGTGAGATGTACAAGGCCCGATGTGGCGTTTGCTCAGAACATTACCAGTCGTTATCAGCAGAATCCAGGTGAGCTCCACTGGACTGCTGTGAAACATATTCTCAAGTATTTGAGAGCTACTAAGGATATGTTTTTAGTATATGGGGGAAATCCAGATGCAGAGCTGTATGTTACAGGTTACTGTGGATTGGAAGAGCAAGAAGCAGAGTACTATAGCAATGTCTCAGACGGGTTATGTCTTTGTCATCAATGGAGGTGCTGTGGATTGGAAGAGCAAGAAGCAGAGTACTATAGCGATGTCTGCAACAGAAAGTGAGTATATTGCTGCTTCGAAAGCTGCAATGGAAGCCGTCTGGATTAGGAAATTCGTTTCAGGGCTTGGCATCATGCCCTCAATCGAAAGACCTATAAAGATGTATTGTGACAATTCAGCCGCAATAACATTTGCCAATGAGCCTGGAATCATGAAGGGCGCCAGACATTTCCCGATTCGATATCACTATGTTAGAGAACAAGTGGAGATAGGCGAGATCGAGTTACTCAAAGTTCACACAGATTACAACCTAACGGATCCTTTTACGAAGGCTTTACCTGGTGGAAAGCTTAGTCAACATGCTGAAGGCATAGGACTTCGTTTAGCTAGTAGTTTCATGCCCATCTGTGATTAGTGTTTGGATAATGGGTTGTTTTGAACAGTTATTATTTTAATGAAATAAAATAATTGTTATGTTTGATTGTCATTTTCTTAATAATATATCATATATTTGCATGTTTATATCCTTGAATATATTTTATATATTCGAAATTGTCCGTTGTGGATAACTAAGACAAATATGAGTATTGGTAGAATATACTTGAAAGTGTATTGATGCGTTGTCATACCAATTTCACATGATATTCAATGAATTGAATATAGGACTTATCCCAACTTCATGAGTTTACTTTATGGATCTTGTCATCAAGTAAATCATGTGAATATGTTTATCCTCAGACTTGAGATGCCAGATAACTGTCATACATGTAGTGCATTTCTGTGATTCAATTTAACGCTATACGTAACTGGTAGCTATAAGGATTGTTTTCAGGAGTGTTGCAAAGTGCGTGAGTTATGCTCGTAGTCAAGATAGAATTTGTTCCTTCAAATGGTTTGGAGTTTAATACTGCTGGGCCCCTCGTAGGATTAGTAAGATGTATGTGTGACCACACCCAAGATCTCCCCTAAATATGTTCAGAAGATTTGGTAATCTTACTCAATCGAAAACAACGAGAAACAGAATTATTAATAAAAAATGACTTAGATCCATATCTTTATTAATGTAGCATTAGAAACAAAAGGATGAGTATGATGATGAATCACCGAATGGTTTTTCCAAGAGACCACCACCCGAGTTGTACTAGGGGCATTGGCGTGTTGCTAGACGCTAACCAATGTCAATTACACTTTTAATAGATTTTCAAGTGGGAGCTGTTAGAGTTATGAAAAAATATTAAATCGTGTATGACTAGAATCGAACACGACACCATGAGATTGCACACTTTGCGTATGAATGATTAATGTAAATAATTAATATACATGACCGTGATATATTTTAATTATTTGGACACGAAATAACGACTAACAGACGTTAAGTAATTAACGAAATTGACTAACGACCGTTAGTGAATAAAGGAAGGACCATAGGTGAAAATAGAGGTCGAGAAGGTTCCGGAATTCCCTTGGGGAATGCTATGGCCGGAGGTGGAGAGGGTTTCCAAACCCAATCCAACTCAAACTTCTCCTCCAAGTTTTCTAGCCTATAAATATGAACCCAAGGATCATTAGTTTTTTACCTTGTGCATTATACTATAACCCTAAGTTTATTTTCTTCTTCTCTTTGCTTCAAAACCGATCGACCTACCTTAGAGAGGGGGGGGGGGGGGATCAACTTTTAATATTAAACAAAATAGTTTGGTTTAATCGTGTTCTTTCATTAGCATCAAGCATTAATTGGTTATAGTACGTGTGTACAAGATTTGGTAGTTAACTTAGTTTAGTTAACAAAATCTTGGATAGAGAAACAAAACGGTAAAGGGTTTCTCGTTAATCCTATTACTTGATTTAAGAAGAAGATTGAAGATAGATCCTTGTTCTTGCTAGGATCATAGGTATGTAACTTTTATTATTCGGTAAACTCTTTACATGTTAAATATAATTGATCTTTGCTTCCGCTACGTGCTTTGGTGTTATAGGACTTAGTTATATAATTGTTATGGTATCTAAATTCTAACAATCCTTACTTAGTAACAAGAGACAAATAGATGATCTTCCGTTTTGTTAATACAAACATATAAATCTCACATTCAGGAGCAATTGTGTTTATCTGGAATGTGTTATTGTTTCGTTAATTCAACTCATGGTAGCAAGTTTGTTTCCTTTAAAACTCATCGTTGTCCCTAATATAAATTTCTCTATGAAACAGAAGTTTTGTACTAGTAGATAAAAGTTGTTTACATCGGACAACAATATTTAGTTCTTGAATTAATTACAGGGCCCAGATAGATCTCCGTATCATTTCGTCTTTGATATTTTAGACAAATTTTGGATCGATGCTGGACGAAAAATGATTAACTAGGCTATCCTTATCGGTTAGCTAATTTAGTTTTCATTAGTCGTACGTGACTCTTTTTGTTTTTATGTCATCATGCATTTATTGTTCTCAATTTTTGGTGACATATATAATCATCGTTTAATTACTGCTTGATCTCATTTTGTGGTAATTATGAAACCTTGACAAAAAGGAAAGTTTTATTAGGCTTGCCACAGAAGAGTCGATCCCCCTATGATCGATCGAGTTGCACGATCGATTTCCCTCTTGTGGGGAGTCGATCGCCTAAATCGATCCCCATCAACTTGGTCACTAGGCCGATCGGTTTGAAAAGGAATATTGCCCCATATTTTGTAACGTAAACTTGATACAAAAAAAAAAAAGAAAAAAAAAAAAAAAAATTCTTTCAAACCATTATAAATACATACACATATTCAACACACTTCACTACATAAAACTCTCTCAATACTCTTAATCAAAATCTCACACTTCATTATTTTTCACACATTCTCTAAATTTTTTCACACTATGGATTCTTACGAGATATTCTTTGTCGATTCGTCCTCGGATGATGAAAATGAAGTTAGTAGCAATTTTATGATTTTTGCAGAAGATTGTTGGGAGGCTTTTCAGGCATCACAAAAAGTCTCACGAAACCAAATTGTTCGAGATCGTTTGGGTGCTCATAACCGTTTGGTTACTGCTTACTTCTGCGAGACCCCAATCTTCGGCGATCAAGCATTCCATGATCGTTTCCGAATGACCCGAAGACTATTCACACGAATTGTTCAAGAGGTAACCGATCATTCACCTTATTTCCAACAAACTCCTAATTCAGGACGAAGGGCGGGCGATATCTCCCACTTTCTTTCCAGCGGAGCAGCACCGTTCTTATGATCCCATAAGAACACATGTGGAATCGTTGGAAATTACCAGGGAGATATGCAACAAAACAACTCATCTTAGCCTCAAAGCCGATTTGGTAGAAGACATTTGGAATCGTCATAATCAAGATTAGTTTAGTCGTTTTATTATCGTAATGTTTTAGTGTGGTTTGAATTTTATTGTAATGTTTTTATTTTATTTGAATTATTATGTAACGTTTTAATTTTTAATAAAATTTGAGTTTGTGTTTAAAAAAAAAAAAAAAATTGAACTTGGTCGCCCTTACTGGGGCACCTAATCGCCTGTAGGTCGCTGGAGAGAGAAAGCTGACGTGGCAGAGAAAAATAGGAGGATTGGGTCGCCTTACTGTGGGCAGCCTTAGAAGCTCAAGCAACATGTGAAAAAACCTTAATAGATATTTCTTGTACATATGGTAGTTAGGTAATATATGGAAAATGGTTGAGAGACTTAATTCACGTGATTAATAATGTGCTTAAACAATTCAATGTTTGACAAGTAGATTACACAATTTCTCATTCATAACATTTACATATGATCTTGTTACATGTCTTTATCTTTTTTTTATTCACAAATTTAGTCACGTGAATTAGTTATGTCAATCAATACTCAATAATATATTTTTTTTTTTGAAAAGTAATGCTCAATAATATATATAGCGCAAAATCAAGGACATGTTAGGATAAGCTTAGAGAAGGCTCATTGCTAATTCGTCCATCGAATTTGTATATGGAATGCTTCTGACACCAAGATTGCAATGTTACACATGTGGGTCCACGCCATATTAAACAAAATTGTGGTCTTACATTGTAGTCTTGATCCCCTTATAAATTGTAATACTATGAAATACAAAGCATTAACACGCAAGTCTTCCCATTTTATCCTGTTGACTTTAGAAGATGTTGTTTAATACTAGGTGATTGATATTGTGTTACAGATAATAAATAGTTTCCCATGACATGTCCATGGGTGTAAACAAGTAAAAAGATACTGACTGAGTTTATAGAGATAACAAGTCAGGTAAACTCTATAAACAAGATATGTACTCTATGTTTTAACTCAGTATATATATCCAACGGACGTGAAATATTGTCATTCTACTTAGGAAAATTTGTATATTTGTATGTTAAATGTATTTTGATCATTTCACTCAACCTCATCTTCCTTAAATATTTATTTCTAGATTTAGTTTTTTAAAGAAACAAAATATATTTTAAAGTATGTTGCCAAAAGTGGTTGTGATGGCGGTGGTGGTGGCGGGTGGAATTTGTCGTGGCTAAAAGTGGTGGTGTTGGCTAGAAATGGTGGTGGCGTCGGTGATGGTGTTAGGGAGTGGTGGTGGTGGCGGCTAGCGGCTTACGGTGGTGGTGGTAGTTGTTGATTGGTGGTGGTGGAGGCGACGGCTAATGGCTTACGGCATTGGTGATTGTCAATTGGTGGTGATGGTGTTAGGGAGTGGTGGTGGTGGTGGCGGCTAACGGTGTACGGTGGTGGATCCTGCTGATTGTGGTGATGGTGTTGGCGGCCGGAATTTGTGGCATTAAGTGGTGGCATTAAGTGGTGGCAATGGCTTGGTGTAGAAGATAAGGGCAATTAAGTCATTTCATATGAAATAGATGGACGTAATTATGTATACTGACTAGTTGATCGTAAACCATGTTAAGATTAATGGGTATTAAACATGTAGAGGAAGTATAATGAGTTATATATATTGTGAGTACGTTAATTATATATAGAGGTTCCTCTAAAAAGTCTTTATGTTTAACCACTTATTGAAAGACTTTAGCATCTTATAAGTAAGTAGTACTTTAGTTTCTTAGTAGGTAACCTATCCGTCCCATATTAATTGTATAGTTTGACTTTTTAGTCTTTATTTTTTAACTTTAACCTTAAATATTTTTGTTTGTGTAATATAATACTTGATGCAAAATATATGAATAGATTATGTTTTAAATGTATTTTCATTGCTATAATTTTCATCAAATATTATATAATGCAAACAAATATATTTAAAGTCAAAGTTGAAGAAAAAAAAACTATAAAAAATCATACTGGACAATTAATATGGTACGCAGGTAGTAACTTTTTTTTAGGGTTAATTTCATATTTATCCAATATAAACATTAAAATAGCATATTTACTCCACTTTTAAGTTAATAATGTATAATATGCAATGATTTTAACGGAATGGATCCATTAAGATGAGAAAATAAAATAAGAATAATGAGATATGTTTGTAGCCACACATTTCAAATGAAGAAGGAAAATTTCATGGAAGATGCATATTATTTTGTAGGTGCATCTAAAATTTGCGGCTGTAGTTACTTCTCATTTTTATCATTCTACTTTTATTTCTCATTTGATTCTTACACATGATTTTAATGCATTTATGAGAAAATACGAAATTATGATTTTTTATTTAGGAATATGGAATTGCTCCAAAAATCTTTTTTTTAATTGTTGGAAACATTCTTCTATACGTGATTCTCATGATCAGTCATTCTTAGCATCTTGCTAAATTTTATTATAATATATTCATTATTGATAAAATAATGTATATAATTTTGTAAGAAGTTCGCATGATCAATAATTAGTTTGCTCGTACCAACGTCATACTATACGTAGTTTATTTATACATTATAGTATATTATCGAATGATTACATTTTAAATACAAGTAGTTCTAGAAAATTTGGTAAAAAGTAACTATATTAAATAGTTATAAGTCATGAGGCTCAAAATTGTTTATACAAATTTATCGAGTTTATTGTTTGACCATAGTACCTTTAAAATTTATTTAACAAAACATAGTACTTTTAAATTTATTTAACAAAACATAGTACTTTTATATAAACCTAAGTATTTTACAATAACAAACAAACTAAAAGTGTATGATAAACAATGTTTGGGTACTTTTCAATATACATGATCACTAAAATATACACAAAAAAAGGCTTAACAGCACGAGACATTTTCACTCTTTGGGGATGCATACAGTTGCTAAGAACTAGTAACAAACATAGACCTTAGACTTGACTGCTTTGACCACCTGCACATTCTAAAGAAATATTCCCATCAGGCTATGTGTAATGGGGCGCTAGGCACCCCATTTTTGCTCCACTCGCGCCCCCAATCGCGCCCCAACGAATACATACGGGCGCTAAAGTACCATTTTTTGCCTTGGGCGTGAGCCAGCTCGCGCTGGTGCCCTTTCTCTTTTCCAACAAAACTAGCCGTTCAACGGCTATTCATTTCAAACTGTTACATTATTATTATTATTTTTTCTTTTTTTACCTACAAACTTTTTTATATAAACCTCATTTAACAAACATTTCAAACACACACAAATCTCTCACTCTTTTTAAATTATATAAAAACACACTTTTATAAAAATTATGGATTCTCCAAGCTCTTCATTCATTCTTCAGTCTAGTTCGGACGACGAGATCTCGGACATGGAACAAGAAGCGGTTTCTATTGCGTCGACCGCGTTGACTAAATTGAGAGCTAAAAGAAGTGACACGCCGATCCAACAAAGAGCAAGAGTTGAACGTGACCGTTTCGAAGCCAACAAACGGTTGATGAGAGATTACTTTGACCCGAACCCAAGGTATAAAGAGGAAACATTTAGGCGACGTTTTAGAATGAGTAAACGGTTATTTTTGCGTATTGCGCATGATTTGGAAGAGTCGTTTCCATATTTCCGACAAAGAATCGACGCCACGGGAAATTTGGGGTTCACGTCAATTCAAAAGTGTACTTCGGCTTTTCGTGTGCTTGATTACTGGTTCACCACCGACATCAATGACGATTATTTAAAAATGGGAGAAAAAACTTCTCGGGACACACTCGAAAATTTCACAATATTCATTTCTAGTTAAGACGTTTACAGACCCGTCGGACCAAAAAAGAATCAACTTTAAATAAGTTCAAGAATCGGCAAGAAAGGACATCGAGAGGGCGTTCGGGGTTCTTAAGAAAAGGTTTCATTTTGTGAGAAATCCTTGCCGTCTATGGACAAAGGATAAGATTAAGGATACAATGCGATGTTGTCTTATTTTACACAACATGATTTTGGAGGATGACGGGAATGCGTATTGTCAAGATTATTAGCCGAAAGAAATTGGTTTACCAATGCAAGCATTATCGCATGCCGAAGCTATTGAAAACTCCATTTACATGCGAAGTCACACGAACCATTACGCGTTCATGCAAGATTTGATCGAGGAAGCATGGATCAATCGGAATGTGACGAACAATGAGGAAAACAACAACAACAACAACAACAACAACAACAACAACAACAACGAGTATTTTTTAATCTTATTAGTGTTTGTTTGAATTAAATTTAATGTAATGTTTTTTTTTTTATTATTAATAAAATGATATTGTCTTTTTTTTTTTTTTTTTTTTTTTTTTTTTTTTTTTTTTTTAATTTTATGGCTTGTTTTAATTAAAAATGTATTACAGTATTTGGTTGAATTAAAAAAAAGGAAAAAAAAAAAAAAAGAAAGAGTGACACATGTCAGAAAATACCCCACCCACTATTACACACCTAAAGCTTTTGGAGCCCTTTGCTGACTAGGCGTCCACATGTCGGAAAATGCCCTATGGAGAGGCTCCATGACTACACATAGCCTCAGTCAGTAGTGCTGATGCCTGATGGCGCTTTGGATATTGTTTTCCTGGATTGGTCTCTTTGGGATGGTAAGTGTTCTCTATTCTTCAAATTTCCCACCATTTATTTTGACGCATATTTTTTAAAATGACCATTTCATATTAACTAATCAAGATGATTATTAGCAATGAAACAGGTTGTAGAAATAGTGTTTGGATATGTTTAGGCTTATTTTAAATGTACTGGACACGAATCACAAGAGTTAGTATGCTTGTTTTAAAATTATGCTATTATGCATTGTTGAAGTCTCGTCAGTGAGAAGTAACTCCAAAAACAACATACCAGCAAACATGCAAATTGTTTAATAACTTATTACATTCCTAGCTTCGTAAATGATACATTAATTTGTTGTGCTTTTAGTTTGTTTGCTTTTGAATAATACTTAGGTTTATGTAAAAGTACTATGTTTTGTTAAATAAATTTCAAAGTACTATGTTTTGTTAAATAAATTTTAAAAGTACTATAGTCGAACAAAAAACTCCAAATTTATGACTCCTACAACAAACAACTTTTACGAGTTGAAGCTTTCCAACCACAAAAAGGAACTTACCAAAAATAGATAACTCAATGTTAGACGGCTTTTTATGATAAGGGTTTTGCTAACAACAACCTTATTGTTGTTAAGCATTCCATAATTAACAAATACTACAAGAATCAAGAGAACGGGCGATGAGTAAAATGCCGACGACGATTGTCGTCGGCATTTTACACTAAACGACAAAAATTACGCTTGATCGAGCCAAGAATGCGTTGAATTTTTAAGATGTTAAATTCCCGACGACATATTGGTAACATTTGACTTTTTTAGTCATAGTGAAAAATTGGGCGAGAATTTGCCCCGCCAAGATGTTACCGACGACATGTCGTCGGTAACATATAAACCAAAAAAATTATTGTAATTAGCTTTTGATTAGCGTTTGATTATCATTTATTTTGTCATTAGTGTTATTGTCCTGACGACATGTCGTCGGGACTTATTTAGACCAATTTTTGTCTTGCCCCGCGTGTGAATAATAGCGAATAATTAGGCGGGGTTTTTTCCCATCTGTTTTGTACCGACGACATGTCACCGGGATTTTCTTCCCGCCTTATTTTACATTTGTCCCGCCAATTTTTTACTTATATATAACGAATCATCCTCAACTTGGCAAAACGCACATAACCCAATCGTCAATTCTCACAAAACACACATAACAATGGCTGGTTACACGCCGGAAGAGGAGTGGTCAAAGGTTTTATCTTCGGAGGGTCTCTTTAACGAAGTTCTTAATACATATGGCTATGAAATTTATGATGAATATGGTTCTTATAAGAACATTAGCCCGTGGATGAGAGACTAGATTCTGGAATGGTTGAGGAAAAAGCCGTACTACAGAGAGATGTTGGACGCTCAAGCTGATGATGTTGGAGGAGATAGCACGTTGGAAACCAAAATTGATGATCTGGGAAATAGGATAACAAATCTTGAAGCTATGTTTGAACATTTCATCAAGCAAAGGAAAGCAAGGAAGGGAAAAGATGGTGCAGGTTCTAGCAAAGTGGGAAGTAGCAGCAAAAAAAAAAGTATGAATGGGCGATGTTTGTTATGGTCTATGTCGTGTGTTTCGTTTGCTTGTCTAGTTGTTTCATTTGAGTTATTTCGTTTTCTTGTCGAGTTGTGTCGTTTGCTTGTCGAGTTGTTTTATTTGAGTTGTTTCATCTGCTTGTCGAGTTGTTTCGTTTGAGTCTGTATGAAATGTATGTGGTCGAGAACTCTTGCGTGTTTTAAATAAAAGGTTTGCCTTCGTGTTTGTTAATTAAGATATTTTTCCTTCAGTTCCATTCTTCATGCATATATGTAAACCGTCTTCAAATACAAGTTTAGAACCGGATTCGAGCTCAGGAGATCCCGCTTCCATGTAATTATCCTCTAGTTCATAATAGTCGAGATCACCACCTTTACATAATTCTCAACACATTTAACGTACGAGAAGTCTTCTTCACGGCCATCGGTTGATACAACAAAAAAGCAACGACTTTCTTGGAACCGGATTCGAGCTCAGGGTAATTTCTTGGAACTTTGTATGCTTGTTAACCTAGAAAAACAGTTTCAATTTATATCAGATAATTTTGTTAATAATCTCTTGCTCATCCGCTGTGAAGATATCGAGCACCACAGTCTCTACCACCACCACCCCGTAGGTACTTTTAATTTTGATATATGGGCATTGCATATTTCTATAAGTATAGATGTAGCTACTTGGCAACTAGCTAGTCATGAATTGTCATTCATGCATTAATTACGTTGTCCAAACTTAACTATATGACATATGGGCATTGCATGTTTCTATAAGTATGAACGTATCTATATAGGATATATATAGTTTGGAAGATAGAAATTTATCTTTCAAAGTTTACATACACCCTTTCCCAATTCATACCACCATCAACCTATACCTACGGTTAATATGTTAGTTTCAAGTTTCGATCACTCAAGCTGCCTTGTTAGTGGATGGAAAATTCTCGTCTTTTTTCTTACCCCATGAATCACCCCAACCACCTTGCGATTCAATTTTTTCTTCAACTTTTTTACCAAGTTGATTTGCCACCAGTCCAATATGAACCCTGTAGTTTATCAGATTCCACAACACCCCATTTACCAAGTTGATTTGCCACCAGTCCGATCAACATCCATTTCATCAATATTCAGATCTAAACCGTCTTCAAATACAGGTTTAGAACCGGATTCGAGCTCAGGGTAATTTCTTGGAACTTTGTATGCTTGTTAACCTGGAAAAACAGTTGCAATTTATATCAGATAAGCATTGACAATCACCTTCATTATATAGCTAATAGTATAAAGAATTTTCACTGATAGAAAGCAAAAGAATGGAAATGCTACACGAAACCTTGATTTGTAGAAGGGTGGATCATATATATAGTACTGAGGTTTACCATGATGTGTTTGACTCTAGCACCCGTTTTATGAACTTTATCTGGATGGTTATTGAAGAGGTTATCAAGAATATAAGTTTTATCATCGGCGGACAAAGGATCGCCATCATTGTACCTTCACAAAATAGTTTGTGCCCATACATAGTTAGTACTCGTGTTTCATAACTTTAATTAGAACATAAAAACCAAATTTCTTTTAATCGAATCACTATAGTTTTCGACCCTTTTGACCCATTTGACCTTTCAATTTCAAGTAAATCTCCAATTGTACGTAAACGAACTGAGTTACTAAAAACAAATTATAGAAATTACCCGGTTTGATGCATAATCCTGCGGATAGACTGAATGATGGGATTAATTTCGTTAATAATCTCTTGCTCATCCGCTGTGAAGATATCGAGCCTTTGTCTCGTTGCGGTAAAAAGGTCCTCCTCGTCTAGGTGTAACACCCCCAAATTTGATATTCGCGGAAGCATTCGGGTTATGGGGTGCTACTAAAATTGGTAATCACAACACAAGGTAATAAAGAACGGAATACATACTCCATTTAAATACATTCATTCAAGTTAAATAGAGTTTACAATAGAGTTTCAAGTTCAGAAAAATAAGGCCCATTAGTTTAGTTGTCCCATACAAACAAGTCATAGTTCTTAAAAACACTTCGGGAAATAGTCTATGAACCTTGCCATGCCAATACCTTTCAACAATCAAGCAGATTAAACACCTGAGAAAAACATGCTAAAAGTCAGCAAAAAGCTGGTGAGTTCATAGGTTTAAAATGAAACAGTAAAATAATAAATTTGGACCAATAGTTTTGTGTACGAACATTACAACACATATAATTCCATACAAAATAGTCTATCACTCTAGCACTAAGTTCATGCAACCGAAGCTCGACAGTTCAGTGCGCTATAATATAGCACATAAATAATAATCAGGGGCCCATAGCGAGTGTTGAACCCAATACACTCGTAGTCCGACTTGGTATATGCTCGCATTGACCCGTCTGGCCAACCGAACGGGGGAGTCACCCCAATAGATCTATTTATATCAATCGCGCTTCCCAGCGGGAATTAACAGCTCATGAAGGTAGGCATAACAGTGGGTTCAGGGGCTTAGGCTAACTACGCAATAGTTTTGAGAAAATAAAACATTAATGTGGTCCAGAAAACGTTTTGCAAGTTTCTCACCCCATAGTTGTAAAACAAGTATAAGTAAAGTGGGGCTATAAACTCACCTCAATAGATTAAACAATTTTCTAAGTATTCGTAGCTATTGGCTCTTGGACAAATAAATAAGTAAGCGTATGATAATAATAATATCAAGGACAAATAAGATTCCGGTTCGACAATAACCGATAGACGACATACGAAGAGTAATTACGAATAATACTAGACGTTGCCGGAATATGAGAACATTATTATTAAAGGTATATAAAAATAGTAGCTATAAAAGTATATAAATAGTTATTTTTGAAATATTTGCTAAAAATATATTTAGAAGTGTATGAGTAATTATTTGTAAGTAATGATTTTATTTAAATGATTTGTAATTTAAGAAACTAGTTTATAGAGGTTGTATATAAAACATTTCGTTTGTCAATTTTGATAAAACATGATAAGTATATTTATTTTGTTAGAAGTCGGGCATGACCCGTGCATGTGTGTTGTTACAAAAATATATATATGTTTAAGTAATAGCCGTTTATAACTTTTATAAAACTTACATAGGTTTTTATGTAATCATCTCGAGTGTATATAAGTCAAATAGGCGATATAAATAAACAAGCATGTTTAAAATTTACGAGTCTAGTTTTGACTAGTGTTTATAGGTTGTAATTGAATAAAAGAGTTTATAGTTGCATGTATATATAATGTCTTGTGTTATAACATATGTTTTATAACTTCTTGTGATTTATGGCGAAACTTGTGGCAACGTGAAAAGAAAAGAGTCGGGATTGAATTGTGGAATAAGTCGAGTACGAGATTACGTCGGTACACACGTACACACAACGGTTACAATATTTTCATTTAGTCGTGTACATGCTACCACCTTAAATATACGCCCTCCTTTATCCCCTTGTTGGGCTGTGGCCCATTATGAAGCTGGGGGGGGGGTTTGTGGCCTGGACTGTTATTTTAATAACCAACACACCCGATTGGGCCTGTTGGGCCGCGTTCAGCAAAAGAACACTATGTTATTAACTGGGACATTTCGGTTTAATACTCAACACACGCACACACAAGCCCACTTAGGACTTGTGGAAAAATCTGGGACATATTAACTAATCATTTGACATAGACAAGTTATAGCACAAGGTTTTTGTCGAGCTCGAGTGACGAGCTCGACACAACTCAACGTTGTGACCTCGTAGACTCACGTTATGGTCGTTGACTGGGTTCGACACCGCGGTCTCACTACACACAACAATGGTTTTACCCAAGTCCTTGATCTAAACCTTTGATAGTATATCGACTCGGTTACTAACTCAGCACCCTTTGGTGTTTTGAGTTTAGACCTGCACCACAACACACCCTTTGTGGTGTCCTTGTGGGATTCGAACCAAGGCAACCCCATGTGGGTTGTCCTTGAACCAAAGGTGATTCAAACAACTTATACAACGCAACAAAGTGGTGACCTTTTCCCAAGGCTTCTATGTGAGCAAATTCGTGATTTTCCCGTTAAACCCAACGAGACTCGAACCAAGGCATCCACACCCTATATGGGTTGCTGCCTAGTGGAAAATGAACCAAAACAATGCCAACCATAGTACACCCTTTGTGGGTGTGGTTTCTCTTGAACCGAAAACACAACGCAACTCACACTCAAACAAGTAGCCAAGTAATGAGCAGTTAATTTTTGTACAACCACCGAACACATACGATTCGACATAAAACAAGGACATAATAAAAGGACATAAAACAAGGACAGACTTCCATACGTAGCGAACTCAAAACGTTATAGATTATTACGAATACTCAGAATCACTAAAAACAAATAACACACTTCCATTTTTGAGCCACATTTAAACTGGTTTTCGTGTTGATTTAAATCTTACCACACAAGAACTTTAACACCAAAGTTGTATAGCCAGTATCACATAAAACATCAATAATCAAGAAGATATAAACCGTACCAACAACAATAACATTTATCGATTCACAAAACAGTGACAAGATCATAACAATCAAACTCCAATTTTTTTCCAAACAATGTACAAGAACTAAATAGAACATAATGATTTCCAAATATATTCGAATGAAATCAAAAAAACTATGAGTTTTTAGAACCTTACAAAGGTATAGCCGACTGACAAAGATTATCAACAAAAACCCGGATCCGATTCCGAGCAAACCCAAATCCGAACACCAGCTAATCCACACCTCCGTTGTGAGTCAATTCTCTTTGAAGCCTAGATCTTGATAAGACTTTTGGGAGTGAGATTTGAGTGTGTGGGTTGCCTGGACTTTGAATAATCAATAAAAAGACGATACTAGGGAAGTCCTTCGACATCCTTTCAAGCCTGGAAATTGAGGAGTATCCGTTTGAAGCCACAATCGTTCTCAATCCTCGTCACCTCATCTCTTCCATAACCGTTGAATCTTGGGGAAGGGTTATGTGAGAGCGCCAAGGATTTGGGAGAAGGAAAAAGCATATAGATCCATGAGCAGATGGTGATGGGAGATGGCCTGGGGAGTTGGAGAAGAAATCCAAAGAAGAAAACGTTAAAGATGTTGGATTGGATGTGTGTGGCGATATACCAGAGGAGAAGGGATAAGAGGATAAAAAAAAATATAGATCTTGTTTTATTGTATTATAGTGTAGTTTGTGTACCCCGTGTCCCGTTGAGCTGAGGTGTAATTGTAGTTCCCCGGTTTGGTATAAACGTGACAAATAAAATTTTGGAGACGTTTTTATAAAACTGGTATAAAATTAAAATTTACTGACTCTGAAAATAAATCATAAAATAAAACCATTACTAATGTGGTGTCAGTACGCGTGTGGTGTCGTTTTTCAAGAAAAACGAGATAACCTTTCGTTTTTATTATCTTGAAGTCTTAAATTTTCTGAAAATGGAAAATTCACTTTTTTTGATAAGGTTAAATAGTTTTGCGGGTTACTGTAAGCTACAGCGTGCGGGTTTACTTCCCGAAATAGTTATGCAAGCACATAAATGCTTAATCTAACAGTTAAGTAACAATAAATTAACATTTATTATTAAAATATTAGTGGGAAATTTACCATTTGTCACATCCTTACCGCCTTAGAAGGAAAACCGTCCTTGGTTTTCACTTAGAGTTACCGAATGGATTTGAGAAAATATGTGGGTATTTACGCTTGATCTCGTCCTCACGCTCCCACATGTATTCGGAACCTCTTCGAGAGTTCCAACGAACTTTAAAAATAGGAATACGGCTTTGCATAAGCCGTTTAATATCTCGATCCATTATCTCGACTGGTTCTTCAATGAAGTTTCGTCTCTCGTCGATTTGAATTTCCTCCAGAGGAATAGCAAGTGTTTCGTCTAAGAGACATTTCTTCAGGTTGCAGACGTGAAACAAATCGTGCACAGAACTGAGTTCTTGTGGTAATTCGAGTCGGTAAGCTACCAGCCCGATCCTAGAGAGAATTTTGAAAGGTCCAATGTATCGGGGATTTAGTTTCCAATGCTTTACAAAGCGAATCACGCCTTTTCATGGTGATACTTTTAACATAACCCGATCTCCAACTTGGAACTCAAGTGGTTTTCATTTCTTGTCTGCGTAGCTTTTCTGACGGTCTCGAGCAGCTTGCAACCGGCTCTAGATTTGCACAATCTTTTCAGTAGTCTCTTGTACTAGTTCAGGACCAGTGAGCTGACTTTCTCCGACTTCAGCCCATCGTATAGGTGATCTGCACTTTCGAGCATAAAGTGCCTCATAGGGTGCAGTTTTGATGCTTGTGTGATAGCTGTTATTGTAGGAGAACTTGACTAACGGTAGGTGCCTATCCCAACCATTTTCGAAGTCTATCACACACGCTCGCAACATGTCCTCTAATGTATCAATGGTCCTCTCACTTTGACAATCTGTTTGAGGATGGTATGCGGTGCTTATATCAAGATCGGTACCTAAAGCATCTTGTAGTGATCTCCAAAAGTTCGACGTGAAACGGCTTTCTCTACCGGAGATAATAGAGATCGGAACTCCATGTCTTGCCACGATCTCCTTTAAATTCAATCGTGCAAGTTTATCCATGCTATCATTTTCCATGATTGGTAGGAAGTCGGCGGACTTGGTGAGACGGTCGATGATTACCTAAATAGTGTCATAACCATTAGGAGTTTTGGTAGTCTTGGGGTGAAGTCCATAGTTATATGTTTCTAAATTTCCATTCTAGAATTTCTGGTTGCACTAGCAATCGCAACGGTTTCTGCTAATCAGCCTTAACTTTGTGATGAATTACAACTTCGTTTGGGTGGTTACCACTAAATTTTCTTGGCCTTAAACCATCCCTTTGGTCTAAATCCTGGTAGCGTAAAGTTTAATCCTATTATGATATAAGGTGATAGGATGGCTGGTCCTTAAGGTTTGTTCCGGAATTGGGTGTCTTCCTTTTCAGAGGCAGGGGTAAAATTTTATTCGAAAACTTTATTTGTGTAATTGTTTATACAAATTTGACCAAAAGTGTTTTTCAAGCAATAGACATTTCTTTGTTTGAAACTACTAGTTATGTAAAGTGGTACGACCTCGAAAGATTTATCATTTAGTGAAATAGGTTTTTAAATATGTTGTAGATAAAACGATTTTTCCCAAAGTTGACATCTAGTTATTCCTTAATATGCCAAAAATCTTGATAAAGGTTGACTAGAAAATTTTTAACCCATCAAAATGAGTATTTCAGGAAATAATCACTACGAGTTTTTATGATCGATATCAATGCATTTTTAAAGAACGGTCCTTAAAGGGAGAATATCGAAGAAGAAGATGTAGTTGGGTATGTACATCTACATATGTTTCAAGTGTCCAAAGACAGATCCTAGTTGTCAAGGCTGAGTAGGGCTTGATGTTTAATATCAGGCGAAGCTTGTAGATTTAAGTATTCGACTTACTTAAGCCGTGCTAAGAGGTGTCATAACTTAAATTGTTGCACTCATGGTCTGAAATGAATAAATCAGTCGGATACTATGCAGAGAGATGTCTTACTTGTTTACAAGTGAGGACTGTGTATGAATGATCGTTCGGTATGTTAAGGCTTCTTGGCATTTCGGTGTGGAAGTGATGTCATAAAAAAATGATGTGGCCGAGTCATCTAGACTCCTAGAGTGCACAATGTCATAAAGGTAATTGTATATTGATAATCTGACTTAATGCATCCGCTACCTATAAGGAAACCTCATTATAAGGAATGAAGAAGATAAATTGTACTTTGACGAAGCAATGTTAAAGCATGATATATCGATATCTGTAGTCTGAGAAGGAGGTGCTTGATATACCTCAAAGGTTTAGTTTAGTGAGTAACGGTGTTTTGATAAAACCTCATGTCCTAGACCAGCTTGTACTCCCAAGGGATTAGTGAAGGGTTAAGCATCTGTCCCCACGATAGAGGCTCGAATTACTTTGTAAGGCCTTAAGGCTTCTGTTGAGTTACTAGTCAACTTATTGTAAATCTCAAGATCCTTAAAAGCTTAGTGGTTCACTCATTGTTTATTTCTGCTGGGGGGTCCTTCTTGTGTTGCTAGGATTCTATTAACATAAGGTATGCAAACAAGTATTTCCATCGTGGTTAATTACGACGTGGTATTTCGACATCTAGTATACTCTGGGGACGATGTCGAATCTCTAAGTTTTGTGGGCATAGGGTCACTCAAGCTAGTACGGGGAGTTTTATACGTCTAGTGTACGACCTTGAAGGATGGTGTTGATTGCTACTAGTAGTCAGTTGATTGGCTTAGTAGTGTACTCAGTACTTAACGCGGAGAGTATAACCCTATAGAACGATGTTGATTGCTACTGGTAATCGGTCAGTCAAGTTGTTCAAGTACTTAGCGTTTTGTGCAGAAGATAAAATTTCTACTAAGGATCTGAATATAACTGTTGTAGCTATTTGACACAATTGCTATAAAGCAAGAATATGTTTTAGTCGCATGCGGGGTTATGAGTTATCCGGTAGCTATCAAATTTAAAGATTTGTCTGATTGATGATGAGGTGTCCCTGAATTGGAAGGGGTAGTGTACAATGAGATGCTAATCAGCGGAGTCGTTCGATGATGGCTGATGGTGTAGCTTATCCTCTCAAATTAGAACGTGATGTGAGACAAGGCTGATTTTTTTTTAATGTACTAAGAGTGCGTTGAAGTCCATTTGGTTACTGTGCTCCTAGCACGGATGCCCAAGTCTTGCACTACTTTTATGTACCACACACGCGAGTTTTTGATTTCTCGAAATGAAAGCAGAAAATTTGTCTTTTGGTAAAAATTTAAGGCAACCATTCCTAGCATAACATGGTTCTACCAGAATTATACATAGGTGATCAGGCTTTGTATAATTAAGGTCCAATGATGCAATGCTGGGTTTAGTTACAAGAATTTATACCGATTATTTTGTTTATGAGGTAGAAGTACGAAATACTTTTCAGCGAAGTAATTAGTTCACAAGGTGATAACATGATAGTTTATAGGGCGGTTTGCAAAACAGTTTATAGGGTAGTGGGAAAAACACTTTATTATCTGCAAGATAGTAGAAAAGTTGCAGTTTGGTTTGTGATTAAATAGTGGAGTAGTTTCGTAGGATAATAACAAAATGGTTTGTGAGGTAACCGCAAAATAGTTTGTAGTGTAATAGCAAAACATTTTATTGTTTCATGAGATAATGACTAAAGTAGCTCACAGGGGAGCAAAATAATTTATGAGACCATAGTAAAATTGATAGGATGATTGTAACATAGTTAGAGAAACCGTTTGATGGTTTATGAAATGTTGGTGAGGTAGCAAATTGGTTTATTACATAGGAATCAAAATAGTTTGCAAAATGTAACAAAGTGGTTCATTAGATAGTAGTAAAATTTGTAGTGCATCGGGCGACATTTAATGCATTCAGTTGGTATAAGATTGCAGATAGTCGTGAGTCAATTAAGCTTGCAACTTAAAATAGCCGATCATAAAATCTATACAATACAACGAGTTTCACAGAAAGGTCCTAATGAAGTTTTAAAGGATTACAAATTAAGAGAGTCTAAACATAGGTTTCGTTATATGGGGTAGTCAACCTCTTGACATCGCGTTCAAGCCCTGTCTTCTTCGTGCTCCATGGTTTTCTGGTTCTTTGATTCCTGGCACTCATTTCTGTAGTGCCCCTTCTTCTCACACCCGTAACAGGTCACATCAGCCTTCCGATTGTTCCCTGGCACTGCCTTTGCTTTTGCAGAGGTTTTGGACCTACAACCTGTAGCCAGGTGTCCAACCTTCTGGCATTTGTGGCATATCACGGTGCAAGACCCGTTGTGGTGTAGTTTGCAACGACTACACATTGGTAACTTTCCAGCATAGGCCTTTCCGTTACTAGATCCGGCAATGTAAGTTTCGACCAACTTTGGCTTTCTGAGGGGTTGCGGAATCCCTTTGTTTCCTTGGTTGTTCTCATGTTTCCTCTTGTTGTTGTTGTTGTTGTTGTTGCGGTTGTGATTGTCGTTGTTGATACCTTGAGAAATTCTTGTTCGCACAACTTGGCCCATTACATTATGCGTCATACGGATGACTTCATGCATAGTAGTAGGCTTGAATGAGGCGACATCCTTTCGAATCTCCGGGGAGAGTCCCTGGATGTACTGTTCAAGTTTCTTGTACTCGGGTTCTGTCATAGTAGGGCATAGAAGTGCCAGCTCGTAAAAGCGGGTGGTGTACCCGATGACATCATCTCCCTTCATAGTCCAATCCCATATTTCTTGTTCCATTGCTCGTAATTCGCTCTTCGAACAGTATTCTGCAATCATCATTTTTCTCAGTTCATCCCAAGGAACTGAGTAGGTGGTATCGACTCCTACTGATTGAACATAGGCATTCCACCATGCCAGGGCACGTCCCTGAAACGTGCAAGTAGCAAACTTGATTTTTTCTTCCTTGGAGTAGTTTCCACATCGAAGTATTGGTTCCACATCTTTGAACCACCTGCACATTTCCATTGCACCTTCATTTCCACTAAAGGTGTGGGGCTTACAGTCCATAAACTCCTTGTAAGAGCAACCACAGGTTGTGGGCTCCACTCTGACTGTAGTTCCACTGACTCGGTAGGTAGCAACTGTCTCTACAACTTGCTGGGCTATGAGTTGTTTCATGACTGCGGAGTGTAGGTCTTGTCTCTTAGGCGACATGTTCCTTCAAAAGGAGAGAGAAAAGTGAGACGTAGTAAAAATGTTTCCAAAGAATAGATGTTCTGAGGCGACATGTTAATTGGTGATAAGTTCAGGTCGTAATTAGATACGTTGGCGGGTTTCCGTATGATAGCATAACAAGTGTTTCGAAGGAATGAGGCGAGCGTTCGAACTCGGAGTCGGGTAGTGAAATTGTGTAGGGGAAGGTAAGTTGTGACAAGTACGGTATGTATATGTAGAAAATACTTTTGGTATATAGTGTAAGTCAAGTATGATATAAATCATCAAATCGTAAAACATATCATATAGTTGTGTCAAGTAAAACAGTAATTAAGGCAACAGGCTTGGCAGACAAGTGGCGGTCATAGGGACTTGTTTTTGTAAAAAACGGTTATAGTTTGGGGTTTATATGTACCTAGTTCTCTATAACCTGGCTCTGATAGCAATCTGTAACACCCCCAAATTTGATATTCAAGGAAGAATTCGGGTTATGGGGTGCTACTAAAATTGGTAATCACAACACAAGGTAATAAAGAACGGAATACATACTCCGTTTAAATACATTCATTCAAGTTAAATAGAGTTTTCAATAGAGTTTCAAGTTCAGAAAAATAAGGCCCATTAGTTTAGTTGTCCCATACAAACAAGTCATAGTTACGCGTAAAAACACTTTGGGAAATAGTCTATGACGCTTGCCATGCCAATACCTTGTAAAAATCAAGCAGGTTAAACACCTGAGAAAAATATGCTAAAAGTCAGCAAAAAGCTGGTAAGTTCATAGGTTTAAAATGAAACAGTAAAATAATAAATTTGGACCAATAGTTTTGTGTACGAACATTACAACACATATAATGCCATACAAAATAGTCTATCACGCTAGCACTAAGTTCAAGCAACCGAAGCTCGACAGTTCAGTGCGCTATAATATAGCACATAAATAATAATGAGGGGCCCATAGCGAGTGTTGAACCCAATACACTCGTAGTCCGACTTGGTATACGCTTGCATTGACCCGTCTGGCCAACCGAACGGGGGAGTCACCCCAATAGATCTGTTTATATCAATCGCGCTTCCCAATAGAATTAATGGCTCATAAAGGTGGGCATAACAGTGGGTTCAGGGGCTTAGGCTAACTACACAATAGTTTTGAGAAAATAAAACATTAATGTTTTGCAAGTTTCTCACCCCATAATTGTAAAACAAGTATAAGTAAAGTGGGGCTATAAACTCACCTCAATAGAGTAAACATTGAATGAAGTGAATCAGAGAGAGTATGTCACCAACACGTGACCTATATTTGTAAGGCATGTCTTAGTTCACAACTTTAATTTAAGACTCAACGAAATTTAATTCTAAAGTTTTAAAGTGTTTATGTTATTGTTGCTTGTGTGGCAGCGTTTAAATTTAAAACAGTTTTCTAAATATTCGTAGGTATTGGCTCTTGGAAGTGCATAAGCGTATGATAATAAAAATATCAAAGACAAATAAGATTCCGGTTCGACAATAACCGAAAGACGATGTACGAAGAGTAATTACGAATAATACTAGACGTTGCCGGAATATGAGAACATTATTATTAAAGGTATATAAAAATAGTGGCTATAAAAGTATATAAATAGTTACTTTTGAAATATTTGCTAAAAATATATTTAGAAGCGTATGAGTAATTATTTGTAAGTAATGGTCTTATTTAAAAGATTTGTAATTTAAGAAACTAGTTTATAGAGGTTGTATATAAAACGTTTCATTTGTCAATTTTGATAAAACATGATAAGTATATTTATTTTAATAGAAGTCGGGCATGACCCGTGCATGTGTGTTGGTTTCTCGTGGTAACAATGTGTTACAAAAATATATATGTTTAAGTAATAGCCGTTTATATAAAACTTATGTAGGTTTTTATGTAATCATCTCGAGTGTATATAAGTCAAATAGGCGATATAAATAAACAAGCATGTTTAAAATTTACAAGTCTAGTTTTGACTGGTGTTTATAGGTTGTAATTGTATAAAAGAGTTTATAGTTGCATGTATATATAATGTCTTGTGTTATAACATATGTTTTATAACTTGTTGTGATTTATGGTGAAACTTGTAGCAACGTGAAAAGAAAAGAGTCGGG
Organism: Artemisia tridentata subsp. tridentata; assembly: GCA_021014915.2. Taxonomy (NCBI): domain Eukaryota; kingdom Viridiplantae; phylum Streptophyta; class Magnoliopsida; order Asterales; family Asteraceae; genus Artemisia; species Artemisia tridentata. The sequence continues at coordinate 87,188,145 of CP139502.1, read as the reverse complement.
ATTGAGTTGTGGAATAAGCCGAGTACGAGATTACGTCGGTACACATGTACACACAACGGTTACAATATTTTCATTTAGTTGTGTACATCTTACCACCTTAAATTATACGCCCTCCTGTATCCCCTTGTTGGGCTGTGGCCCATTATGAAGCCGGGGGGGGGGGGGTGGTTGTGGCCAGGACTATTATTTTAATAACCAACACACCCGATTGGGCCTGTTGGGCCTCGACAAGCAAAAGAACACTATATTATTAACTGGGCCAATTCAGTTTAATACTCAACACACGGACACACAAGCCCACTTAGGACTTGTGGAAAAATCTAGGACATATTAACTAATCATTTGACACAGACGAGATATAGCATAAGGTTTATGTTGAGCTCGAGTGACGAGCTCGACACAACTCAACGTTGTGTCCTCGTAGAATCACGTCATTGGCGTTGGCTGGGTTCGACACCGTAGTCTCACTACACACAACAATGGTTTTACCCAAGTCCTTGATCTAAACCTTTGATAGTATATCGACTCGGTTACTAACTCAACACCCTTTGGTTTTTTGAGTTTAGACCTGCACCACAACACACCCTTTGTGGTGTCCTTGTGGGATTCGAACCAAGGCAACCCTATGTGCGTTGTCCTTGAACCAAGGGTGATTCAAACAACTTACACAACGCAACAAAGTGGTGACCTTTTGCCTAGGCTGCTAAGTGAGCAGATTCGTGATTTTCCTGTTAAACCTAACAAGACTTGAACCAAGGTATCCACACCCTATATGGTTTGCTGCCTAGTGGAAAATGAACCAAAACAACGCCAACCATAATACACCTGAGAGGATGCTTCGATACACTTAATAGAATGTTAGTCCTTTATAACGAGTGTATGAGATACTTTGTGTGAATATGATTAAGTATGCGGAGTCTAATTAATCATACTTAGAAGGTTATTTGTTATTGGAAATGGAACAGTGGTGGTTGTTGAATTTGATAATGAACAATGAATGTTAACACCAAACGATTCAATATTATTTGAGAATAATACGAGTGATCTTCACTGTCACTAGGGTTACAAAACCTTGAATCTCTATTACAAAGAAAAACTTATTTTCTATCTTGTTCTATCAACTGAGTTAGTTTTTCTTTTTGGTTACATTAATCACAAATTCACACATTCAGATTTTTAACATACAGACTCTAGACTAATATAAGATCTTCCTTTTATACAACTAAGGAGATCTTTACAATAAGTGATAAGTCTTGTCGAAGCTACTTGCTTTGCTTGAGTGTGTCAGTCTTTAAGATACAACTTGTATCTGTGTACACAACTTGTTGACTGAACATCTATCAAAGATATTATCTACCGTATATCTTTGACTTTTATACACAAAATATCTTTGTATACTTATCCATACAGCAGTAGAATACGCGACACTTATCTCTTCAACAACAGTATCTATTGCACTAGCAGTAGAATCCTTGCGGCAGCAGAATCTCTAACACTAGCAGTAGAATGAAATACACTAGCAGTAGAATGATACTTAGTATATTTCTTTGAATAGAACTAACCTTGTAAATGTTTAATTCCCAATACTAATCTTCAGAACATTTAATTCCCAAAAATCATCCCCTAAACATGTGATTCCCTAATCAACATGTTTCTTCTGAATTAAATTTTGATTGTGAGGATCTTTCAAACACTTCATAGTCAGACTATTGATTTGAGCTTTCTTCTGTTCTTCAAGATTAAATATCTTTCCTGTCTAACTCATCTACCTTCTGTGAATCTTTTTATGTAATAACATCATCTTTCTTTGTCTTGAACAATAGCAGTACTTTGAATAAAAGATGGTGCAATTTCCTTGGATGGAGGAATTATAAGAGGCAATGGCGTTGTGTATCTGATGAGGCGAAAAGTGTACCGCTTTTAAGGGGTCATTTAAGCCTTAAATCGTATTTATTTGATCAAATATTGCCCTAAATCGTTCCTTTTGTCATTTTAGGTACTTTTGAGGAGAAATCTGGAAAAGGAGGCATTTTGGACGTTTTTGGAGCATTAAAGTGAAGAAAACGGCAAAGTCTCAAAAATCGGCTAAAAGTTACTCTTGACGGCGTCACAATTTACTCTGGACGGCGTCATGCTTTGGCAAGAAAAGTTGGACGTGAAATTTACTCATGATAAGCCAGTGAAAATAGCATGTGAATTCTGACGGCGTCACGCTTTAACTTGATCAAGGGCGTCACGGCTTAAATCATAAGGGGACGGCGTCACGTTCATGGTTCGACGGCGTCAAGCCTTGATAAGCCAGAATGGATTTTTGAAGAGCTAAAGAGGGACGGCGTCAAGAAGGTCATCCGGGAACCCTAAAAGCGGCGAGGTGACGGCGTCACACTCCATAAGGTGACGCCGTCAGATCCAAAAATCTATATATAGTTTTCTAATCTTTTGTCATTAGGGAGAGCTTAGTGTGTGGAATTTTGGGATAAAACCCTAAGACGATTTTAGCTACTTTTTCAGGGCTTTTTGCCTTGAGATCTTCCATGTTTCATTGAAAGATAAGTTATCAATTAATCATTCAATATGTCTATGTGTTGTTTGATTCTATCTTATTCTTGTCTTTTGTTTAACATGTTAGGCTAATTTTATCTTGTGTTTGCTTAGATCTAATGAAACTTAGCTATTGATTATTGGTTGTTAGTGTGTTGTTAGTTGTATTGGATGATTGTTTATCTATGTTAGGCTTAAGAAAACTGGCTAACTTCCTATTCGGTAACTTGCTTGAACGTCTTAAGAAACATGAACCAAACGCGTACTAAAGTTTTTATGGTTGTATTTAATGCACAAGCGAATTCTAGTGATCCCATGTTAGGAGCTTCCTAGCCGGCTCGACATAGGAGTGAAGTAGGAGCTTGTAGAGTTGGGGAAGTAAGTACGCCACCCCACGAATGGTATTAAGGAATACACCCGTCATCCACGCAACTAATACACACTAATTAACCGGTAAAAGATAGTTAGGGAGTAAGGAAATCTAAGTAAACACATTTCTCTACACATAAGTTTCTCACCACATTTCATTTTTGTTATTTTATTTTATTTGCATCCGTAGTAATTTTGGGTTAGTTGACTAGCAACTAATTCCGCCCACTCCTTCAAACCCGAGATTTTACTTGCTTTCATAAAAACTATAAAAACATAAAAAAGAATCTTCCTCAACCCTTAGACCTAATTAGAGTAGCCTTTCATACCTAACGAACACTATTCCCTGTGGAGAACGATCAATCCCCCGTACTTACCACTACACTATACTACATCGGTCAGGTACACTGCCTGGTGGGGTTGTAAGCCTCTTGAGATCCCTCGAGAGGTAAAACCTGTTGTAAGGTTACAAAACCACGCAATCAAGTTTTTGGCGCCGCTGCCGGGGAATAGTTATTGTTTAGGTTGAATTTTTATTTCTATTAGGTCTACTCACTAGATTCCTTTCTAGTGAGATTTTTATTTTATTTTTCTAGATTTTCTTTAGTCTATCTATTTTTTTCGTGTCTTTGTTCGTAACCATACCATCCGACATCATGGAAGATGGTAATATCCTTAACCCACACAACCCACCACCACAACAACCACAACCACCTCCTAGAGCCCGTACTTTAGGAGAGTATTCCCGTCCTAGCCACCATGGCTATCGAAACACCATTGAGCTCACTCAAGGAGCCAATATCACACCCTTGCGATCCGACACCATCCGGTTGGTGCAAAGTGGATGCGCATTCCATGGACTTCGTTATGAAGATCCTAATCAACATCTCAAGGACTTTCTTAAAATCGTTGATTCTATAGACCTTGATGTTGCCACTCGAGAGACGACCCGATTGCGTCTCTTCCAATTCTCTTTGCGGGACCAAGCTAGTCAGTGGCTAGAACGTCAACCCGCAGGATCCATTACCTCTTGGGATGATCTCACCACTCGTTTCCTTGCTCAGTTTTTCCCACCGGGAAGAACTACCAAGCTAAAGAATGATATCTTGATGTTCCAACAACGTCAAGGCGAAACTCTCTACGAGGCATGGACTCGATTCAAGGACTTACTCCAAAAAGTCCCTCACCATGGCATAGAACTTTGGCTCCAAGTCCAAATCTTCTATGATCATATCAATCTCTCCACGAGGCAAACCATTGACCAATCGGCCGGTGGTAAGCTACGTGATCTAAGTGCGGAACAATCATGGGCTCTCCTAGAGGATCTTGCTCTTTATGACAACGAAAGTTGGAGTGATCCCCGTGATTTGAATAAAACGGTCAAGGCAATATCTTTGCCTTCGAACAATTCAAGCACTTCTGACCGTAGGATCATAGAACTTGAAGACCAAGTCAAGTTTCTCATGAAATCCTACGAGGCTCCTAAACCTTCAAGCCAAGTGAACAAAATCACTTCTTCATGTGAATTATGTAGTGGTCCCCACGACACTCGTGATTGCATGGAACTCCCCGAACAAGCTTTTGTGGACTACGCATCCTCGCGTACCGACGGAGCGGGAGACAAGTGGTACACTTTCAAACCCGAGCCAAACCATTATGGTGATTCATACAACCCCTCATGGAAAAATCACCCGAACCTTAGGTGGAAACAAAACCAAAACTCTCAACAAACCAATTCTTCCAACCCACCTAATCGTTTCCAATCAAGCGGTTCCTACTCGAACCGTACTTTCAACAACAATCCTTCCGGCAATGGTAGTACCGATAACTTTGAAGGATTGATGTCTCAATTTATGGCATATCAAGAAGCTCGTTTAGCCAAGTTTGAAGCCGATTTCAAACAAAAACAAAGCGAGATGACCGATAAGATTGACACCTTGTTGAAAGCCCTCAATGACCGAGAAATGGGAGCACTCCCTAGCAACACGGTCAAGAACCCGAAACTGAACGTCAACGCTATTTCATCGGTTTCGTCCCCTAGTTCTTGTCCATAATATTATTCGGTCAATTCCATGAGCACGTGTTTCAAACAAACCCAAGTCGTTCCAAATGACCAAGAAGTTATGACATCCAAATTGGTCAACAACATAGTTGAAACACCTCCCACTCAAAACCTTGACGAAGAATTCAAGGAGCTCCACCTTGAAAGTCCGGTTGTTGATGTGTTGGATGAGAAGAAGCTCAAATTAGGCGAAAAAGGGACCGCCTTCGTTCAAAACAAACTACCTAAGAAGTTAGATGATCCGGGCTTATTTGTTCTACCTTGCAAGGTCGGTAATTCGGAGGCTTATGACACATTAGCCGATCTTGGATCAAGCCTTAACCTACTTCCGTTACCTCTCTACACCTCTCTAAAACTTGGAAAACTTGAAGAAACCGAGGTGATAATAGGCTTAGCGGATGGAAGTGTTGCTTACCCGGTTGGAGTAGTTAAGGACGTGTTAGTGCACATTGGAAAACTAACCATTTTAGCCGATTTCCACGTCCTTGATATGGTTAGCGACCCTACATGCCCCTTGTTGATAGGTAGAGGATTTTTGGCGACCGCTAGTGCTATGATTGATTGTAAGGAATCCAAGATAGCGGTAGGAGAAGGAGATACTTGGTCAGTCTATGATGTTAAGAAACATGCCTATGATACTAGTGAGGAACCAACACCACATTGGCTAGAATCAAATAGGAGACCATCTAGATATGGACCTTGGATTGATAGAGACTTCATAGGACCCCAACGCCCATTTTACCTAGAAGAGGACTTTGTTAACCGAACGCATTCGGTGGAGCAACTCTTGGCTAGGGACACCGAATTGGATCCATTTGAAGACCCTCTAGTTTTTAGAAAGATGATTGATTTCCTAGGAGTTCTGCCAATTAACCTAGGAATGAATAAGTGGATTTGTGAGGAAGATGATCATAAGTGGAATTGGGATAAACCACCCAAAGATGGAGATGGGTCATGGCATATTAAGATGACGTTGTATGACCCGGATGGAGAGAAGTTTGAAAAGATATATCGTACTAAGCGAACCAATAGGAAACTTCAATCCAAGCTTAACCCTAAAGACGTCCTTGATGACGAGCTCACTTACATAGGGTAGCGTGACTTTGAGTCTAGCTACAAGACTCGTTAATAAAGAAAAGCGCTTCTTGGGAGGCAACCCAAGCTTTATTTGTTTTATTTGCTTTGTGTGTTTATTTATTTGTTTGTTTGTTTTTATTTGTTTCCGTATGTGTGTTTAATTTTTATTATTATTGGTTCATGTTAAAAACTAATTTGTGAAAATGCTTTATGTTGTTTTTGACTTCGTCTTAACTACATATAAAGGTATTTTGCAAAAGATAAGTGTAAGGGAAATCTAAATCGGTTTATTAGAACACAAATTAACATGAATCGTAATAATAATAAATTAGCATACATATTAGTGTTTGTTTGAGTCAAATGCTTGTATCGAGTCATAATGATGTTTTGCAGGATTTCCAGGAAGTAAGGTAAAGGTTTTTCCAGAAATTTTCCGGAAACTTAAAATGAAAATTTTTGTCAGGTCATTTCTGACGGCGTCAGGGGTTATAACCTGACGGCGTCAGATTTAATTTCCAGAAATTTTTGAAAGTTTTGTTTTCATAAAAAGTTTTTATTAAAATCTCCAACTTATAATCTCCAGGAATCTGCAAAATTTTCATTCCACAAGCATTATATCCTTATATATAGATTTTATCCCGCCGATGTTATGCAGGTTTTCGTGTTTGTTTTCTCAGGTTTAACAGGTTATTTTGGACAAGGAGATGTTTATGGAATCAAGCTTATGGCGATGCATTAGTCATGGAGCTTCAACATTCTCTTTGGAGGAAGATTTAACCGTGTAATATCATTATCCACCGAGCGAATCAGGGGAGTATTTGATTTCATTCTTTTACTTTTTGCTTTTACATCTTATTATTTGAACATTGGGGACAATGTTCATCTTAAGTGTAAGGGGAGGGTAAAAGTACGATTTTAGAGAATACAATTGCGCTTGATTTTTGTTTGTTTAATAGTAGATGTGTAATAAAACTGAGAGAAATACTTGTTAAGGTAATTTTATTGCCAAATTTAAAATTTTTTACAACATATAGGAGTGAAACTTTGATCTTAATGAGCGTCTCACGGATAGGAGTTATATGACTAGCACAAAAACCGTACCACTAAAAAAATTTTCCACCCCAAATATGTGAGGTTCGCCCCTAGAATTGGTAGGAAAAGCATTTATGCTATGATGTGTGTACCGGTAGCACTTAGATTCTAGAACTTGCGTTAGGACCATTCCAAGGCCACAAGTGAGACTACATTCGTGTAGTTAGATTTACTACATGATAAGAGGCATTAGGATTAACCCATTGTTTTACACCTGTGTTTTTGTTATAATTACGTTGGCTACATTGGTCAAGTAATTCTCCCACACCCTTTGCGTTGTACTCATTTTTAGTACACGATACCCCTAGTACACCCCTCAGAGCCTATCTTTTCGTTTCGACCTTTAAGCATTTTACTTAAAGGAAGAATTTGTTACACCCCACTTAAATGTACACCCAAATCGCCTTAGCCTACCTTGTATGCACTCATCTTTAGTGCATTATTGTTTCAACATTTGTTTAAACCCAAGTTAATTATCTAATTGATTACATGGTTGCTAAGTCGAGTCATATCCTTGTACATATTGTTTTGAGACGATTGGGACTCATGGGTAAAGTACTAGTGTAATGGAGTAACGGGGAAGAACATCATTTATTACCCCCATATGTGCTAAATATTTTAAAAGTACTCCAAGTTTTTCGATTATCTTAATTCGAGTCATTAGATTAGTATTTGTAAAGTTATGTAAAAGTTCAAGTGTAAGGGGGATGCAATGCCCCTATGATGTATTATTTTGGATGGTAGGGCAAAAGTGTATCCAAAAAAAAAAAAAAAAAAAAAAAAAAAAAAAAAAAAAAAATCAAGAAAAATACAAAAAAATGAGAAAAAGAAAAGTAGAAAAAACATACGGACTACCATCCCGTTTTATTTTATGTTTGTTTTATATTTTTGTTATTTTGTTATTTCGTTTCTAGCTTAAGATCGAGTCTAGTCTTGGCTTAGCAACATTGTATAGTACATGTAATTGATCAAGATTTTTAACTCGCCACCAGAAAAATATCATTTATCCAACAAAACCGTGTTTTCCTTTTCCCTACACCTAACGTTATAACCCATTTAAAAGCCCTCTTTGATAGTTTATCTTTGGTGCTTACGCCTAGTGGAGGAGGTTTTCGATCCTTTCCCAAGCCTATGGTAATCTATTTGCTATGACAGGTAGTGAGAGATATTATCCGTTTTCATTTATGAGATTTATTTTGATGACACTTGAGAGATGTGAGTATCTAAACACTACTTGTGAGGTGCTAGTTTATAATCTCCGTGCTTATTATGATTGAAGTGGAACGATTATTTGTTGTAATTACTTTTATGTTAGCATTAAATGACCCCTAGCTTGTATTTTGATTAGAATAAAAGCGCATTTGCTTGAGGACAAGCAAATCTCAAGTGTAAGGGTATTTGATGAGGCGAAAAGTGTACCGCTTTTAAGGGGTCATTTAAGCCTTAAATCGTATTTATTTGATCAAATATTGCCCTAAATCGTTCCTTTTGTCATTTTAGGTACTTTTGAGGAGAAATCTGGAAAAGGAGGCATTTTGGACGTTTTTGGAGCATTAAAGTGAAGAAAACGGCAAAGTCTCAAAAATCGGCTAAAAGTTACTCTTGACGGCGTCACAATTTACTCTGGACGGCGTCATGCTTTGGCAAGAAAAGTTGGACGTGAAATTTACTCATGATAAGCCAGTGAAAATAGCATGTGAATTCTGACGGCGTCACGCTTTAACTTGATCAAGGGCGTCACGGCTTAAATCATAAGGGGACGGCGTCACGTTCATGGTTCGACGGCGTCAAGCCTTGATAAGCCAGAATGGATTTTTGAAGAGCTAAAGAGGGACGGCGTCAAGAAGGTCATCCGGGAACCCTAAAAGCGGCGAGGTGACGGCGTCACACTCCATAAGGTGACGCCGTCAGATCCAAAAATCTATATATAGTTTTCTAATCTTTTGTCATTAGGGAGAGCTTAGTGTGTGGAATTTTGGGATAAAACCCTAAGACGATTTTAGCTACTTTTTCAGGGCTTTTTGCCTTGAGATCTTCCATGTTTCATTGAAAGATAAGTTATCAATTAATCATTCAATATGTCTATGTGTTGTTTGATTCTATCTTATTCTTGTCTTTTGTTTAACATGTTAGGCTAATTTTATCTTGTGTTTGCTTAGATCTAATGAAACTTAGCTATTGATTATTGGTTGTTAGTGTGTTGTTAGTTGTATTGGATGATTGTTTATCTATGTTAGGCTTAAGAAAACTGGCTAACTTCCTATTCGGTAACTTGCTTGAACGTCTTAAGAAACAGGAACCAAACGCGTACTAAAGGTTTTTATGGTTGTATTTAATGCACAAGCGAATTCTAGTGATCCCATGTTAGGAGCTTCCTAGCCGGCTCGACATAGGAGTGAAGTAGGAGCTTGTAGAGTTGGGGAAGTAAGTACGCCACCCCACGAATGGTATTAAGGAATACACCCGTCATCCACGCAACTAATACACACTAATTAACCGGTAAAAGATAGTTAGGGAGTAAGGAAATCTAAGTAAACACATTTCTCTACACATAAGTTTCTCACCACATTTCATTTTTGTTATTTTATTTTATTTGCATCCGTAGTAATTTTGGGTTAGTTGACTAGCAACTAATTCCGCCCACTCCTTCAAACCCGAGATTTTACTTGCTTTCATAAAAACTATAAAAACATAAAAAAGAATCTTCCTCAACCCTTAGACCTAATTAGAGTAGCCTTTCATACCTAACGAACACTATTCCCTGTGGAGAACGATCAATCCCCCGTACTTACCACTACACTATACTACATCGGTCAGGTACACTGCCTGGTGGGGTTGTAAGCCTCTTGAGATCCCTCGAGAGGTAAAACCTGTTGTAAGGTTACAAAACCACGCAATCAGTATCTTGGATGCTTGTTCCAAGAAGTCTTCTTCCAGCATGCCTTTTCAAGTGATGAAAAAACGTAGTGAACTGAAATTGAAACTGAAAGCTCCTAGATAGAACTTTCTCCATTTGAATGCTTCATCCCTTCTGAATATATATAATACTCCAGAATCTTCATTTGAACTTTCTTCATTTGAAGGGCTTATTCCCAGTATCCATCAACTGAAAAAGTTTATTCCCAGCATCCATCAACTGAATGCTTGTTCTTATTATTGGCTGAATAATAAGGCATGTTAGCTTTTCAAAAAGCTGACATCATCATCTTGTATGCTCTTGTCTTTTCCATTGTAGGAGGAGATACAACAACTGCTTGATCAATTTCTCCCCTGTTCTGAGCATACACAACCTTTTCTTTCTTTATTGGTTAATCTTCCTCCCGTAAGATTGGAAGATCTCTCACCATGTACCAAAATATATCCTCCCCTGAGATTTATAATTTCCTCCCCTGTTTGGAAGATCTCTCACCATCATCTGATCTACCAATTAGAACATGTTTTCAGACAATAGTGTACATGTTGGCCATCAATTCCTTAAGAGTTTAATTTGCTGCCCTCATCACTTCTAGGTGTGTTAACTCCTATGAGTGGTGAATCATGGGGCTTTGACTCATTTTCCATCATTTGATGGTTTTTCTGAGCCTCTTTGAAAATCCTTTTTAAGAAACTTTTAGCAGTATGAATATGATTTTATTATTGAAAAATCATACTGCTCTCAACCATTTTGAAGGGATTAAGTATGTAACAGACACTTAATCAAGAATTCGGTTTAATTTAACCTCTGGTTGTGTGAGAACCAATGTTTTTAGTTATAAATAACTGCCTGTGTAAAGATAAACCTATTCAAAAGGCTTTCTTGACAGGTTTTCCAGCTCGTAACAATTGTTGCCTCTAACACAAGTGTTAGATTCACTTTTGCTAGCTGTTCTTTCTATCAGATGTCCTTAGACTTGCTCATTATACTTAAAAGTATAAAATGATAGAAAGTGAGTTGTGTCAGTTACTATCTGACCAACTGAGCCATCAAGTCAATGTGAAACATCATAATCAGATTTCAAGAAAGAAGTTTTAAAGAATCAATTAACTTAGGGAAAACCTTTGTTAATGAATTCCCAAATTCAGTCCATCATAAACCTATTATATCAGCAACTGAGATAATCATTCTGCTGCTTCCATTTCACTTGAAACTTCCTTTATGCTCAATGTTCATACCTGAAATTGTTAGTCCAAAACCAAGAAACAAAATGCAAAACATTTGTCTTATAGCAGTAGAATTATATGACTAACAGTATGAACTTAACAAACAAAAATTTGTACTAGCAGTACAAACTTTTTAGTAACAGTAGTAATTAACAATGCTAGCAGTACAAACAAAAATTTATACACATAAACACAGAGTTTTAAATCATTGAGGATTAAGCATTCCAATACTCTCTACCAAGTATTGAAACCTTCCAAAATTAAAAGCTTTTGTAAGAAGATCTGCAAAGTTGTGATCAGAATCAATTTTAAGAATTTGAATCAACTTTTTCTCATTGCAGTCTCTAATAAAATGATGTCTAATTTCAATGTGTTTTGTTTTAGAGTGTTGCACTGGATTTTTAATAATGCAAATTGTACTACTATTATCAATATGTATGACAGTGTTCATGAAATTGCACCCATAGTCAAGAAGTTGGTTTTGAAGCCATAGGACTTGACCACAACAACTTGCAGCAGCTACATATTCAGCTTCAGTTGTTGAAGTAGCCACAATTGTTTGCTTCTTACACTGCCATGAGATAAGTCTACACCCAAGGAATTGACATCCTCCAGTTGTTGACTTTCTGTCCTAGCTTGCACATGCATAATCACTATCTGAAAATGCTACCAAGTCAAAAGGTGACTCCATAGAATACCATAGACCCAACCTAGGTTGACCCTTGAGATATCTAAAAATCCTCTTGACAGCTGTGAGGTGAGAAACCATTGGAGTTACTTGAAATCTTGAAAAAGCACAAACAGAGAACATGATATCAGGTCTCGGTGATGTGAGATACATCAAAGAGCCTATCATAGATCTGTATGTGTGTACATCTATATTGTCTCCATCTAAATCTTTAAGAAGTGGTTTCTCAGAGTCCATTGGTGTGCTTGCCACTTTTGAATCAGCAAATTGAAATTTTCTAAGAATCTCTGCAACATATTTATCTTGGCTGATAAATATGCCTTCACTTGATTGCTTAACTTGTAGACCCAAAAAGAATGTAAGTTCCCCCATGAAACTCATACGAAACTTATGATGCATAAGCTTCTCAAACTCCAAACACATCTCCTTCCTTGTAGATCCAAAGATGATATCATCCAAATACACCTGCACTAGTAAAAGATCATTCTTGTGCTTCTTGATGAATAATGTCTGATCAATCTTGCCTCTTTGAAATCCATTTTCTGTCAAATAGGAAGCGAGTGTTTCATACCATGCCCTTGGTGCCTGATGAAGGCCATAAAGAGCCTTAACTACATTGTACACTTTGTCTGGATGATCTGGGTCAGTAAACCCTGGAGGTTGTGAGACATACACCTCTTCTTCAATACTACCATATTGAAAAGCACTCTTGACATCCATTTGATAAACTGTGAAGCCCATAAATGAAGCATAAGCCAAAAATAACCTAATGGCTTCAATCCTTGCTACTGGAGCAAAAACCTCTTCATAGTCTATCCCTTCTTCTTGTGTGTACCCTTGGGCTACTAATCTAGCCTTATTCCTAATCACTATGCCCCTTTAATCCCTTTTATTTCTGTAAACCCATCTAGTGCCAATTACCCTTACATCTTTGGGTAAATCAACCAGCACCCATACCTTTTGAATCTTGAACTGAAGAATCTCTTCTTGCATAACTTCTACCCAACTTGAATCATCTAGGGCTTTTAGAACAATCTTTGGTTCTGCTTGTGATAGAAAACATACAAACAAGCAAGAGTTTGAAAACTCATGCTGCTTTGAAGCATAAAGAGCATCAAGAAGCCCTTGTTGGTCTGAAGACATCAGTTGTTGCCTTGTCTTCACCCCTGATTGTACATCTCCAATCACATTGTCCAGGGAGTGGACTTTGTGAATCCTTGTGTGTGATGAACTAGCAGCACCAACACCATCAACAACCTTCACCTCTTTACTTGGATTTGAGGTACTAGAAGATGACATAAATGCCATGTTCCCAGTATTAGAACTAGTACCTCCAGTTTTCTTCAAATCTTGTTCCACAATCTTAAAGTTGCTATAGAAGTCTATTAGTTCCATGGTGTCATGGTCTGGCTTGTTCTTCCAGACAACAACATGTATAACCCACTCTTCTGGTAAGCTTCTCAGAAATTTTGAGTTTAAATCTTCTTGAGGTATTTCAACCCCAAGAATAGCAAGTTGGCTCACAATATTCTGAAGCCTATTAAACATGTGGTCAAGAGATTCATTGTTGGTTGAGGAGAAGTTTTCAAACTGCTGCTTGAGCAGAGTCTTGTGGGTTTTCTTGGTGGCTTCATTTCTACCATAACTGGCAACAATGGCTTCAAATAATGACTTGACATCTTTGAATTTGCTGAAGTTTAAAAGTTGATCATTTAGAATGGTCATCATCAGCATACTTCTTGCCTTTAGGTCTTTTTTCTTCTTTATTCTGTCTTCTGCAGATGTTGGGTGGAGCTGCAGAGTTGTCACCACTTTGCCTTCAACTGTTGATGTAGTGGTTGTAGGCTGGTAAGAGTTTCCATCTTTGATAATTTCCCAAAGTGCATAGTCTTGCACTTGGAAATACTGCTCTATTCTCAGCCTCCACATCTCAAACTCATTCTGTTTGAGCATGGGTAATTTTGCAGCAACATTCGTCTGAATAGATTCAACGTCCATTTCTTCTTCTTTTTCTTCTTCTAAATCAAAGATATCAGCCTGGCTCTGATACCAATTGAGAGGATGCTTCGATACACTTAATAGGATGTTAGTCCTTTATAACGAGTGTATGAGATACTTTGAGTGAATATGATTAAGTATGCGAAATCTACTTAATCACACTTAGAAGGTTATTTGTTATTGGAAATGGAACAGTGGTGGTTGTTGAATTTGATAATGAACAATGAATGTTAACACCAAACGATTCAATATTATTTGAGAATAATACGAGTGATCTTCACTATCACTAGGGTTACAAAACCTTGAATCTGATAATGAACAATGAATGTTAACACCAAACGATTCAATAGAGTTATTTGTTATTGGAAATGGAACAGTGGTGGTTGTTGAATTTGATAATGAACAATGAATGTTAACACCAAACGATTCAATATTATTTGAGAATAATACGAGTGATCTTCACTATCACTAGGGTTACAAAACCTTGAATCTCTATTACAAAGAAAAACTTATTTTCTATCTTGTTCTATCAACTGAGTTAGTTTTTCTTTTTGGTTACATTAATCACAAATTCACACATTCAGATTTTTAGCACACAGACACTATACTAATATAAGATCTTCCTTTTATACAACTAAGAAGATCTTTACAATAAATGATAAGTCTTGTCGAAGCTACTTGCTTTGCTTGAGTATGTCAGTCCTTAAGATACAACTTGTATCTGTGTACACAACTTGTTGACTGAACATCTATCAAAGATATTATCTACCGTATATCTTTGACTTTTATACACAAAATATCTTTGTATACTTATCCATACAGCAGTAGAATACGCGACACTTATCTCTTCAACAGCAGTATCCGTTGCACTAGCAGTAGAATCCTTGCGGCAGCAGAATCTCTAACACTAGCAGTTGAATGAAATACACTAGCAGTAGAATGATACTTAGTATATTTCTTTGAGTAGAACTAACCTTGTAAACGTTTAATTCCCAATACTAATCTTCAGAACATTTAATTCCCAACGACACCCTTTGTGGGTGTGGTTTCTCTTGAACCAAAAACACAACGCAACTCACACTCGAACAAGTAGCAAAGTAATGAGCAGTTAATTTTTGTACAACCACCGAACATATATGATTCGACATAAAACAAGGAGATAAGACAAGGACATAAAACATGGACAGCCTTCCATTCATAGCGAACTCGAAACGTTATAGATTATTACGAATACTCAGAATCACAAGACTAAAAATAAATAACACACTTCCATTTTCGAGCCACATTTAAACTGGTTTTCGACTTGATTTAAATCTTACCACACAAGAACTTTAACACCAAAGTTGTATAGCCAGTATCACATAAAACATCAATAATCAAGAAGATATAAACCGTACCAACAACAATAACATTTATTGATTCACAAAACAGTGACAAGATCATAATAATCAAACTCCAAAAATTTTCCAAACAACATACAAGAACCGAATTGAAAATAATGATTTCCACATATATTCGAATGAAATCAAAACAACAAGGAGTTTTTAGAACCTTACAAAGGTATAGCCGACTGACAAAGATTATCAACAAAAACTCGGATCCGATTCCAAGCAAACCCAAATCCGAACCCTAGCTAATCCACACCTTCGTTGTGTGTCAGTTCTCTTTGAATCCTAGATATCGATAAGACTTTTGTGAGTGAGATTTGAGTGTGTGGGTTGCCTGGACTTCGAATATTCAATAAAAAGAAGATAATAGGGAAGGCCTTCGACATCCTTTCGAGCCTGGAAATTGAGGAGTATCCGTTTGAAGCCACAATCGTTCTCAATCCTCGTCACCTCATCTCTTCTATAACCGTTGACTCTTGGGGAAGGGCTATGTGAGAGCGACAAGGATTTGGGAGAAGGGAAAAGCATATAGATCCATGAGCAGATGGTGATGGGAGATGTCCTGGGGAGTTGCAGAAGAAATCCAAAGAAGAAAATGTTAAAGATGCGGGATTGGATGTGTGTGGCGGTATACTAGAGGAGAATGGATAAGAGGATAAAAAAAATATAGATCTTGTTTTATTGTATTATAGTGTAGTTTGTGTACCCCGTGTCCCGTTGAGTTGAGGTGTAATCGTGGTTCCCCGGTTTGGTATAAACGTGACAAATAAAATTTTGGAGAAGTTTTTATAAAACTGGTATAAAATTAAAATTTATTGACTCTGAAAATAAATCATAAAATTAAACCGTTACTAATGTGGTGTCGCTACGCGTGTGGTGTCGTTTTTCAGGAAAAACGAGATAACCTCTCGTTTTTATTATGCTGAAGTCTTAAATTTTCAGAAAATGGAAAATTCTCTTTTTCTGATAAGGTTATATAGTTTTGCGGGTTACTGTATGCTATAACGTGCGGTTTTGCTTCCCGAAATAGTTATGCAAGCACATAAATGCTTAATCTAACAGTTAAGTAATAATAAATTAACATTTATTATTAAAATATTAGTGGGAAAATTACCGTTTGTCATACTAGGACTATCATTTGGTCCCCCAACTGGCCTCGCAAGGTGATCTCTTTTAGGACCCCATCCCTCTTTCTTCTTCCAGCCGCCTTGGTCCAGTTTTTCTTCCTCCTTCCTGTTCCATCCCCAATTACTCCTTTTATCAGTAGTCTGTTCATTTGACACTTCAGTCCCGTCTTGAGGTTTATTCTCGTCTTTTTTCTTACCCCATGAATCACCTCAACCACCTTGCGATTCAGTTTTTTCTTCAACTTTTTTACTCCAATCTGAACCCTGTGGTTTATCAGATTCCACAACACCCCATTTACCAAGTTGATTTGCCACCAGTCCGATCAACATCCATTTCATCAATATTCAGATCTAAACCGTCTTCAAATACAGGTTTAGAACCGGATTTGAGCTCAGGAGATCCCGCTTTCATGTAATTATCCTCTGGTTCATAATAGTCGAGATCACCACCTAGACACTCATTATCAGCTTCCTCTTCAGATACTCCTCTAACCAAGTTAAGGAAGTTGTACACATCTATTCCATCTTTCTGATTCAATTCAACCTAAAACTGGGACACTTAAAAATTTGACTAGTTATTTTATTTTATAAAAGTATTTAATTTTAAATATAAAATATTTAATTTTAATTATATATGGGATGTATATCCATAACACCTCGACTCATCTGTTTAACATTTTAGGTTGAGGATTTTGGCGGGATTTTTTATTCTTATGTTAGAAAATTTACCGGGACACTTAAAAATTTTGACTAGTTTTTTTTATTAATTTTAGTTATATATTAAATAAAAGTATTTAAATTAAATATTTTTTTTTTAATTTTATAAAAGTATCTAATTTTAAATTAAAGTATTTAATTATATATTCATGTCGTCGGTATTTATTTGGGAAAAACCCCCTAAAATTTTTGTTTATCCCGCCAAATCACAAAACGACAAACTTACTTTATTCGTCCCGACAACATGTCGTCGGGACAATTAAAAGTTACACAAAAAGCAGATCTGCTCAACACTTATAAACATATATCGATATATCTCAATTATTCGATCTCTATCGCCGGCGAACCACAGCAAACCACCACCACCACTAGCATCTCCACGCCACCACCACTAGCATCTCCACACCACCATTACACCACCACACCACCATTACACCACCACTACTCCACCACTGCAAACCATAGCAAACCACCACACGAGCAATACTTCCTCTTCTTCCGTTTAATTCTTCCTCAACCCCTCCTTTGTTTAATTCTTCCTCTTCTTCTTCTTCCCCACTGAGAAGGTATTTTTAATTTTGCTATTTTTTTTTTTATTGTTATTTTTTAATTTATGGAATTTAAGTGTTAATTAATGTAGCAATTGTTAAGTTTTTGATTTTTTTTTAACAGCCGAGAGCTAGAGTGAGCCGAGAGCGAGAGTTGAGAGCTGAGACAGCCGAGACATAGGTAATGTGGTCTCTTTTTATTTTTTTAAACTTTTGGTATCCCGACGACATTTCGTCGTCAAAAGTTTTAGAGCTTGTTTTAAGCAACCGGTATAAATGTGCTCTCTTTTTATATAGCCCAAGCTCAAGACTGAAGCCCGAGACAGCAGCCCGAGACCACAGCCCGACATGACAAACAGTATGTTGTTATTTCACGAGTAATTAGCAATTTGAATATGATATGTTTGCGGATTGATTAAGTAGTTGAGTAATAATATGTGCAATGTACAGCTTAGGTTTATGATCATGATAACCTTTTCATTGCCGCTGAGGGCGTACATGCTCTTGGTATTTTTGTTCTATATGCATTGTTTATTGTTATGATATGCAATCTTTTCAAAATGATCAATTCAGTCGAATAATTCATTGTCTTGCATATGTTTGTGATATGTTTTTGTAGTTTGGCAAAATTGAGACGAGTTCTTGATCAATACCTAGTTGACCAGACATTTAAACAAAATACTGTATAGCCAATTTGGCACCTATAATGAATAACTTTGACTCTTGATGTTGATACAAATTATATTGTGTGATAATTAAGGTGATTCTCATATGTTAATGACTCTGACACGTCTTAGATAATATTCAAATGTATGTGGTGAGACTGTGATGATATGAGCTTTTGAACATGTAACTTACGAGACTATGCATAGAATTATCATCATGTCTATTAGATCAAACATGTATGCTGTGGAGAACTAGAAGGGGGGTTGAATAGTTTTACCATTTTAAAATTCTTTTGCTTTGAATACTTAACATGATTTCAAGATATGCAAACAATAAGCAATATATAACAAGTAAGTTGAGAAAGAAACAATCAAACCACAACACGGATGTTTATAGTGGTTCGGTCTACAAGGACTCTCTTCCTTGCCCTACTCCACTCCTCGAGCCTCTAACTTGAGAGTTTTTCTTCACTAAGAAACAAGCTCCATTATCGCCGGAGAAAACCTTTATACACGTCGCTTACACTTTTTCTAGTACAAAGCTAGATACCGAGTTCTTTTACAAGGGCACAACCACTCCCGACACTCTATGTACTTTAAGGACTAAAATACTAACCGGACTCTACTGAGGTATATGAATGATTGGTACAACAATGATGTGTGAAAAACTACAAATTCACACTATGACTATTCTAACAAGTCTTGCAACGCTTAGTTGAAGCTTTTGATGCTTTGATCTCTTTGCTACAAAAGAAAGATCACTAAGAATGAATTATGTAATATGAATGGGTTAGTAATGAATGAAAGAATGTATAATGTAGTTTATGCTTATGAGTAAACATGAATGAGCAGCTTGCTATTTATAGGCAAACTGAGATAACGACCCACGGATTTGGCGGATCCAAATTGAGGTATCCGTCCGTGTATCCCTTTGGTTTCGCTAGAGCTTGACAACAAATCTTCCAAAATCTTTCCAAATCTTGCCAAGATATTACCATATCTAATTCTTTGTGTGAAGATCTAATCATGATATTCTTAGGATCTTCAAGATATCCTAAAGATATCAATATGATGTATGCAATGATGTCATGTACATATTCCATTTTAAGAATTAAAATGTAAACTATCTAAATGTATATATGAAACATGTATGTAACATGTATGAGATAGTAATCATGTATGTAGCATGTTATGAGTTTTAAAAGCTTTGTAACTATATATGTAAAAGACTTAACTTATATTTATGCTTTGCTAAAGATAAAATTTATAATTGTCATTAACAAAATATAGCAAAGATCGTAAAATATAAATAACGTTTTTAGACGATATTTGTATCAAAATATAAATAACGTTTAAGCAATGAAGTAAATAAAGTGCAAGTCTTTTAAAAATATAGATTAAACTAGTTTTATGCAAATTTAAAATCAATTTTGCCTTTTTAAATTGTATGAAATGTATGATGTATGAGTTTAATATAATCTCCCCCTTTTTGACGAAACAGAAAGAAGAAATGCAAAGTGGAATGTAGTGAATGGCCCTTGGTGATTACTCCCCCTAATTGGAGTGCCAAGTATGATGAGACATGGATTTTGAGTGCTTAATAGCTCCTCCTTAGACAATACTCCCCCTAATTTGGAGTGCCAAGTTTATGATGCTTGAATGAAGAAATCTACAAAACAAAAGTTAGTGCTTGATAGCCTCCCCCTTGATCAATACTCCCCTTTGTTAGGGTGCAAAAGTATTGATTCAATGATGAATGATGTTACAAAAATAAAGGTTAGTGCATGATTAGCCTCCCTTGATCAATACTCCCCGTTGATAGGGTACCAACGTATATGATGCAGGGATGAGAAATACTACAAAACAAAGGTTAGTTGTAGATAAGCTAACCAAGTAATATGATGCATGAGTAATGAGATCTACAAAGGTTCAACCAAGAATAATAGTTCAACCCATTCAACTAAGTATGATAGTTCAAACCAACCATATAATGCACAAAAAGTGATCACACACAAGCATTAACAAACATCCTTCATTTAAAAATTATTTGTTACGAAAGTCAAAAATTAAGATGTTACAAAGTAAATGAAATGGAAAATAACCTAGAAATAAAAAGAGGAGTCCTAAAAATCTTATAAAAGAAAAACAATCCTAAGATGAAGAAACTCCTAGCATCTATTGTGGTGGGTGTGAAAGAGCATTGAGGCGCTCTAGGATATGGGTCAAGATGAACCTCATTTCATTTTGTAACTCATGAACCAAAATGTTGGTTTTTGAAGTGAGGTGGGCGGTCCACTCTCACATGGAACAACCATGTCGAGGGAAGTTGGGTGGAAGGTTTGGTTCATTAGTTGGTGGTGGTGGTGGTGGAGGTGGTGGTGGAGCTTGAATTGATTGTTGGTTTGGGTTTGGTGGAGACACGATGGAGGCAAGCAATGTAGATTGTAAATCCATTACTTCATTAAGGTGGGAATCCACCATGTTTGAGAAGGCATAGAGGCAATCAGGTTCCTAATTTATTTCGCCTTGATTTTATGGTTGGTTAATCCACATTGACTTATCAATGGCTTGAAGGGTGGAAGTTGGTGAAAAAGGTTGAGGTTGTTGTGGTGGAGCTTGATCAAGGTAAAGAGGACTGTGAATGTCCCTATAGATGGGATGGAAGAAAAGTGGTTCTCGATGTGAAGGCTCTACCTCAAAAGGCATTGGTGGTGGATTGGTAGACCTAGGTGGAAGGTCTTCCAAGGTTTATAGATAGGGATGTAGTGAGGTTGGTGGAGTTGCAAACAACTCAATGGGTTGGAGTTTGGGTGAATAAGGTGGTGATGGTGATCTTGTCACTTGAGATGGTGCGGGTGGTGGTGTGATAGCCACTGGGAGTTTTAGTGGGTGGTGGAGTGGTGATTATGATATGGGGTGGTGTTGGAGTTGATAAAGTAAGAAAGTTCTCATTAGCAATGGGAGATGAGATGTTCAAAGGTGATGATTCTTTGGATGAAGAGTTGAGATTAACAAAACAGCAAGGTCTAACACTCATTCTTGCTGTTCTTCTGTGTGGTCTGGATGTTGAGGAGTTGTTTGATTTAGGCATTGTGAGGGAGGAGGTTGCTTAGAAATGCAGAAATGTTGCTTAGAAATGATGGTGAAGATGTGAGAAATGATCAAACAAAAGCTCCAAATTTATGGACTCCAAGGTTTATGGAAGAGTGTGTTTAGATGTGATGTTAATCCATAGAAATATGTTGGTTCCTAATGATTTGGAAGAAGAAAAGAAGCTAGTCATATCATCAAAGTCAATCCAATAAGATGGAGTTGAGTGAGATGAAGAAGATATGCAGTAAATGCATAAGGGTGAGTGGGAAATCTAATGATGTGATTGATCCACAGATTGCAATGAACCATTTTGAGGGATCCTTGCTTGTTAGAGAAAGGTAACTTGACTGAAATTTTGGTGGGAAATTGTATTCCTATTTGTCTAAGGTTGCTAAGATGATCCTAATGTGATGAAATATCAGTAAAGGAATCCTAAGAACTAGAATCAATGATCTAAAGTTCAGGATTAAACGAAGAATTAAAAAAAAAAAGCAGCTGTTGGACGGCGAAACCAAACGACTACACAGGCGGATCCCTGTTTTTGGTTCCTCCTGATCCGTAGGGTGAATTTTGACGGAACCATATTTTTGGTTCCGCCATATCCACCGAGCAAAAATTCGAGACAGTGGGCATTTTTGAAGGCTCGAAACTCGTTCAAATCCCGAATTTTTTTCTAAAACATGTGTAATTAATTAGTTGTGATTGATTAATAACAAAAACACATGTAATAACACATGTAATCATATAGATCAAATCAAGGCTAATAAACTTACTATTAATAGAAGTTAAGCCAAACAGTGGCTTAAAAGTAGAAAATTGATAACATCAAAGTGTTATCGCCCTGCATGATCACGTTAGTTCAAATAGTTGTTCAACGATAAGATAATATCCTACAATCATAACAATTCAACACATCATTGGTTAAAAACGATTGTACCAAACACTCATTAACCTCTCACTGCTTGTCAAGTTTCTTGTTGATCTTCATCAGCCAACACCCGATGTTCTTGAACATCCCTATTGTTTGTTTGAACTCTTCACTTGGTTTTTCAATTGGTGGAAGTTGGCTCATATACTCCGGAGGTGGAATCCTAGAGTTTGGGAGTCCGTCATCCTCGCTCATGGATGATAATGATGAGGAGGTTGGTGGATGAGGACGTTTTCCTTTCAATGTGGCTACTCTCTTGTCACTTAAGAGTACAAATGTGTAAGGAATGAGGGAGTAGTCAGGTAAGAAACCTCTAGCATTAGGAGGGATAGGTGCAAATGCTCTAAGAAGACGGGTGATGAAGCGAAAAGTGTACCGCTTTTAAGGGGTCATTTAAGCCCTAAATCGTATTTATTTGATCAAATATTTCCCTAAATCGTTCCTTTTGTCATTTTAGGTACTTTTGAGGAGAAATCTGGAAAAGGAGGCATTTTGGACGTTTTTGGAGCATAAAAGTGAAGAAAACGACAAAGTCTCAAAAATCGGCTAAAAGTTACCCTTGACGGCGTCAGATTCTACTCTGGACGGCGTCATGGCTTGGCAAGAAAAGGTGGACGTGAAATTTACTCATGATAAGCCAGTGAAAATTGCATGTAAATTCTGACGGCGTCACGCTTTAACCTGATCAAGGGCGTCACGGCTTAAATCAAAGAGGGACGGCGTCACGTTCAAGAGCTGACGGCGTCAAGCCTTGATAAGCCAGAACGGATTTTGGAGAGCTAAAGAGGGACGGCGTCAAGAAGGTCATCCGGGAACCCTAAAAGCGGCGAGGTGACGGCGTCACACTCCATAAGGTGACGCCGTCAGATCCAAAAGTCTATATATAGTTTTCTAATTTTTTGTCATAAGGAGAGAGCTTAGTGTGGAATTTTTGGGAGAAAACCCTAAGACGATTTTAGCATCTTTTTCAAGGCTTTTTGCCTTGAGATCTTCCATGTTACATTGAAAGATAAGTTATCAATTAATCATTCAATATGTCTATGTGTTGTTTGATTTTATCTTGTTCTTGTCTTTTGTTTAACATGTTAGGCTAGATTTATCTTGTGTTTGCTTAGATCTAATGAAACCTAGCTATTGATTATTGGTTATTAGTGTGTTATTAGTTGTATTGGATGATTGTTTATCTATGTTAGGCTTAAGAAAACTGGCTAACTTCCTATTCGGTAACTTGCTTGAACGTCTTAAGAAACATGAACCAAATGCGTACTAAAGGTTTTTATGGTTGTATTTAATGCACAAGCGAATTCTAGTGATCCCATGTTAGGAGCTTCCTAGCCGGCTCGACATAGGAGTGAAGTAGGAGCTTGTAGAGTTGGGGAAGTACGTACGCCACCCCACGATTGGTATTAAGGAATACACCCGTCATCCACGCAACTAATACACACTAATCAACCGGTAAAAGATAGTTAGGGAGTAAGGAAATCTAAGTAAACACATTTCTCTACACATAAGTTTCTCACCAACATTTTATTTTCAGTTATTTATTTTATTTGCATTTGTAGTTATTTGGGTTAGTTGACTAGCAACTAATTCCGCCCACTCCTTCAAAATCCGAGATTTTACTTGCTTTCATAAAATTATAAAAACACAAAAAGAATCTTCCTCAACCCTTAGACCTATTAGAGTAGTCTTTCATACCTAACGAACACTATTCCCTGTGGAGAACGATCAATCCCCCGTACTTACCACTACACTATACTACATCGGTTAGGTACACTGCCTGGTGGGGTTGTAAGCCTCTTGAGATCCCTCGAGAGGTAAAACCTGTTGTAAGGTTGCAAAACCACGCATCAACGGGTGAGAAGCATCCCATATGGCATTGCGGTTGTTCCTAACACGGGCATGTCGCCATCCTTTTGGCCACATAGTAAGCAAGATTGAAAGGTTGATGAGTGGACACGTAATAAAGCATGTAGCAAAGACTAGCATTGATGTGGTCTCTATTCCCCATGGTGCACAAGACGTTGGCCCTAAGAATTTCTTCCCATTTCTTAAATTGTGGCCTAAGCTCGTTTAGCTCCATGCCAAACGGGTCTCGACTTACCTCAGTGCCTTGTTGGGTGGTCCTAGTGTGAGAGGTTCTAGGGAGGAAGAGATGATCACGGATAGTCTCTTTTGGTGTTAAAGGTGTGTCGTATGGAGACATACGATCGACAATGGAATCAAGGGTTGACAAGGACCATTTGTCTTAATAAAGGCAAGTACCTTGACCCAGAAATCCAAGAACTTTGGCAAATTGGTTCAAAGGAATGTTGAATTGGGATTGATTGACTTTGAAATGAATAGAGATGAGACCATAATCATTTGTGCTAAGAACAACACTAGCATAAAACTCTAGTATAAATCTAGGACATATTTGTTCGTCAATGTCCAAGAAGCATTGAATGGCGGCTAGTTCTTGGCGAATGTTTGTTCCTTCAAGAAAGAAAGGGTCTATGGTTCTACCCTCGTGGACATATCTCTTTTCTAAGGCCTTAAATATCTTTACTTATTCATTTGAAAGTCCCTTAGTCTTATGGTGTTTTGGGAGATACTTAAGCGTATCTTTGTGATCGTAGAAAGTTGCGGGAGGCATGTTTGATCCTAAATACAAAAATTACATACTTTAGTTAAAATTAAAGAAAGTTTAGATATGATGTTCTAGTGTGTGCCTACATGGGGACAATGTGGAGGTGCGGTTATCTCGACTCCTTTTAATGCATGAAAATTTTGTTTAACAAATTTTGTAACAAAACAAGAGATAACCCAAACGCTCCTAATTCAATGTAGCTTCGATTGAATGTACCCAAAAATACATATTAGTTATGTATTCCCTTTAGCATTCAAGAGACATTATGCAAATGATGCTTAAAACATAACGTTTTTATTTGTATGAACAATTTGCAAAACCGTTTTTCCTAATCGTGAGAAGATTTAAAAAAAAATAAAAAATCTCATGGGGTTTTTAGTGAATTATGATAATGTCCTACAAGATGCAATTTCTAACTATGGAAAACATGATTTGTTATGTAATTTAGTGAATATGCTTCATGATTAATCAAAATTATGCATAATCCCCAAGTTTTGGTTTTGTGCAAGAAATAGAAATCCTAGACTCAGATCAAGAATGTAAATAGAGTTGGGATACTTACAGTGTGAGTTAGAACAGTTGAAGAAGATGACTTAAGTTCTGCTATGGGTCAAGTTCTAGTTTCTTGTGTGTTTTTGGGGAATGTGAGAAGGAGTAAAGGAGTGTTTGTTTAATATACTTAAAAACTGGCCCAGGAACCCACAGATAGGGTGGAACCAAAAACTGGGATCCGCCCTTGTTGTCAAAGGGTTTCGCGGGAACAGTTTTGGTTTTTGGTTATTTTCATGTTTGGTTAATCTAAGGTTCAAGCTAATGTTTTAACTACACATTAGGTTTCATTAATCCTAAACCAAGTCTAAGAAGGTTAAAGGGTTCTCTCTTAAGAAGTTTCGTGAGGATGTCAGCAATGTTGTCTTCTGAGGATACTTTCTCAATTGAGATGTTTCCTTTTTGAACATTGTCGCGTAGAAAGTGATGACGAATCTCTATGTGTTTGGTTCTAGGATGTTGAGCTGGATTCTTGCTAAGGTCGATAGCCCCTTTGTTGTCGCAGAGAATGGGGACGTCATTGAATTGAATCCCATAGTCGATGAGAGCTTGTTTCATCCATAGTGCTTATTGACATGCTTTACCTGCAGACACGTACTCGGCTTCGGTTGTTGAAATAGCTAGAGCCGTTTGTTTCTTGGAGAACCATGCGGTAAGACAATGTCCAACAAAAGTACAAATACCACTTGTACTCTTTCTATCGACATAGTCACCGGCATGGTCTGAGTCGGCATACACTATGGTTTCAATTCCCGTTCTTTTGGGATACCATAATCCTAAGTGTGTAGTACCTTTAAGGTATCTAAAAATTCGTTTTACGGCTTAAGATAGGATGTTTTGGGATCTTCTTAAAAGCGAGCGCATAGACAAACACTAAACATAATGTCGGGTCTACTAGCCGTAAGATAGAGTAGACTACCAATCATTCCTCTATATTTAGTACTATCTACGGATTCACCTTCTTCATGCTTTGTGAGTTTGGTTTCTGAAGACATGGGTGTTTTCATAGGTTTGGAATCTTCAAGACCAAATTTCTTAAGCATATCTTTGATGTACTTAGATTGGTTGAAGAATATCCCATCCTCTAATTGTTTTATTTGGAGTCCTAATAAAAAGTTTAGTTCCCCCATCATACTCATTTCAAACTCGTCATGCATGATTTTTGAGAAATCGTCGCATAACTCTTGACAAGTTGATCCGAATATAATGTCATCCACATATATCTGAACTATGATAATATGTGATCCCTTTTTCTTAGTGAAAAGAGTGTTGTCTACTAGTCCCATGGTATACTTATGTTCAACTAGGAAAGTATTGAGTCGATCATACCATGCTTTTGGTGCTTGCTTAAGTCCGTATAAATCTTTTTTAAGTTTGTGTGACATACACTTTCTCATTGATAAAACCATTAAGAAAAGCACTTTTGACATCCATTTGAAAAAGTTTAAAGTCATGTGCACATGCATATGCAAGTAGTATTCTAATTGACTCGAGCCTAGCAACCGGTGCAAATGTTTCGTCGTAGTCTATACCTTCTTGTTGATTGTAGCCTTGAGCTACTAGCCTAGCTTTGTTTCTAGACACTACACCATTTTCATCCATTTTATTTCTAAAAACCCATTTTGTTCCAATTATGGTTTGACATTTAGGTTGAGGGACTAATGTCCAAACATCATTTCTAACAAATTGGTTTAATTCTTCTTGCATTGCTATAACCCAAGATTAATCTTTTATAGCCTCATTTATATTTTTGGGCTCAATTGTTGAAATGAAACAAAAGAAAATACTTTGACTTTGAACTTTTGATCTTAAGGTTCTTTCATTGATTTCTCCTATGACATTGTCTAATGGATGACTTTTGGATTCTTTGACATTGACTATGTCTCTATTTAAAGGTTCATCTTCCTTGTCATTTTCTAGATTCTCTTGGTTTTCAACCATTTGACTTTCAACTAAGTCATCATCTACCTAAGGTGATGTCTTAGAGGGAGGTGGACTTTCGTCGAATGTTACATTCAATGATTCCTCGACTCTTGAGGTTTCTTTGTTCAAGATGATATAGGCTTTACTATTTTGTGAGTATCCAAGGAACACACCTTCATAAGACTTTGGGTCAAATTTGGTGAGATAATCCTTAGTGTTTAAAATTATGCACTTGCTTCCAAAAACTCTAAAATATCCTAATGTAGGCTTTTTGCCTCTATAAAGCTCATATGGTGTTTTATTCAAAAATGGTCTAATTAAAACTCTATTTAAGATATAGGTGGATGTGTCAACGGTGTTACACCAAAACTTTTGTGGTAAATTTTGTTCATTTAGCATTGTTCTACTCATTTTTTGAAGTGTTCTGTTTTACGTTCAACTACACCGTTTGATTGAGGAGTACGCGGATCTGAAAAGTTATGTGTTATGCCATTAGCATCAAAAAAAGCTCCAAATTGAGTTTCATTGTCAAATTCTCGACCGTGGTATGTTCTAATTGACACAATGCTATTTCCTATTTGATTTTGAATTTTCTTACTAAGAATTTCTAATTTATCAAATGCTTCATTTTTAGTTTTCAAAAATTTAGTCCAAGTATATCTTGAATAATCATCCACTATGACCAAAGTGTAGAAGTTTCCTCCATAACTTTGTATAGCGGATGGACAAAACAAATCCATATGTAATAGTTCTAAACACCTAGATGTGGATACCATGTTTTTAGCCTTATGGCTATTATGAACTTGTTTCCCAATTTTGCAAGCATCACAAAAGTGTTGGTCGTATTTCAACTTGGGTAGGTTCCTAACGAGTTCCTTAGATGATAGAGATTGGATTAGTCACATATTGGCGTGACCTGTAGGTCCGCGGTTATGGATCTAAGTAGCCTGTGTTAGACAATAGATAACTTGAATAAATCCAAATTAATCTATATGAGAAACTCTTAACAGTATATTGATTGTTAATGCGGAATCTTAACAAACAAAAAGTATGAAGAACACAATTATGATTACTAACTTCGTATTTCTATTAAACTTTCTATTGTCACCAAAACATAATGCTGTAGGGTTCCTTTTATACTCTAAGGAAACCCTAATGTTACAAAACGTGTGAAAGGATAAACATATCTTCTAATAAGATAACTAATACGTATATATCCTTTCCTAACATATAGCTAACAAACTATTCTGTTAAACATAAATAGATTTAACTAATAATACCTACCAGTACTAACTATGTTTGCCAGACTTAACTTTGTACTGGCAGACTTAACTAAGTTAACAGACTTAACGATTTCATCAGCAGACTTACGTCTGTTCTACAATAATTCCCAACAATCCTCCCCTAACTTGATCTTCATACGCCATAAACTTCAAGTTTCTTTCTTGATAAGATTCCTGAGGATGTTGAACTCTAACATTTTGGAATTATTTTGAACTGCAATTCTTTAAATCATCATATCTGAACTTTGCAGCATCTTTTATCAGCAATCTTTATACCATCTGATCTTTACAGCAACATTGACTGTTTGTACATCAATTCATAAAGTTTCATACTATTCTCAACACTTCCAAATGTGTTAACTCCTGTGAGAGGTGAATCTTTGAAAATTTAATGGATTTGATGTCTCTTTACCAGTTAGCCATTAACTCTGGAGTAGCCAATGTTTGGTGTAAAACCATGGTACATTGATAACCATTTCAACTCTTTGTACACGAAACATGGTGAGTTGAAATACCATATGATTTTTAGCAAATCATCAGCTATCAATGGATTTGATTTGTCTTTACCAAAAGCCGTTTGCTTTTGGACTAGCCAATTCTTTGGTGAAATGCAGTCATCACCTTGGTGAATTGATAACCAGTTATGGATTTCCACAACCTTTACTACAATCCATTCTCTTATGGGCTAGTCAACTCTTCACTATCATAGATATGGTGAGTTGATTACCATACAATTTTTGGCAAATTGTCAGCCATAAATGGATTTGAGATATCTTTACCATGAGCCATTTGCTCTTGGATTAGTCAGTCCTTATGTGAATTAGACATGGTGGACTGATAACCATTTGTTGTGTTAGTGCAAAGCACCTTCACCAAGTGAGATTCTTCTCAAACTCCATTTATCCCACTTATCAGCTTAGAAAATTCTTTCAAACACCCCAAACAGCTTCCTTTTGGGATTGCCTTTCAATTAACTGCAATAGCTGATAACATACCTCATCTTTCCTATCACCCAAAAGCTTCTTCTCAAGCATCTTCTTGCATACCCTGGGGTGCAGAGGATACTCAACCTCTGTCAGCATATATATGTGTGCATTCTGTAGAGTCAAACAATGAACTGCACAACTGTCAAAGTATCTCTATCTCACCACTTCTTGTTGATAGGGCAGCTTCCAAATTTCATCAGTCTTAGATGGTGGATCAAACATGGTCTTCAAGGCTCCCCAAAGAACTCTTTCAAATTCTTCTTCTGGTCTGATATCTCCATACTTGATCATCATCAGCTTATATAACTCCTTTAGATCATCTCTGTTCAAATCATTAAGTAATCCTGGAAAATTAACATAAA
Organism: Artemisia tridentata subsp. tridentata; assembly: GCA_021014915.2. Taxonomy (NCBI): domain Eukaryota; kingdom Viridiplantae; phylum Streptophyta; class Magnoliopsida; order Asterales; family Asteraceae; genus Artemisia; species Artemisia tridentata. Next base: position 87,157,980 of record CP139502.1, on the reverse strand, counting down.
AAACATCTATATTATCTTCCCTGATTATTTGATAAGCCCCTTTCTTACCAGTTTTAATAATCTGCCGTTTGACAATCTTGGCAGGTTGTGCTAAGCTTTCAGGAATTGAACCCATTGTGAATGAATCAGAAGAAGGTTCTTCTACCTTTTCATCTAAATACTCTTGCACATCCTCCTTAGTGACTGACTTACCCTTCTTAGCCACTCTTTTTCTTCTAGTCCACTTCAAAATAGGTTTCTTAACTTCTACTTCTTCCTTTACAAGTTCACCTTTTGAACTATTGATGCGCGGTTTTGCGACCTTACAACAGGTTTTACCTCTCGAGGGATCTCAAGAGGCTTGCAATCCCCACCAGGCAGTGTACCTGACCGATGTAGTATAGTGAAGTGGCAAGTACTGGGGGATTGATCGTTCTCTAGGGGAATAGTGTCGTTAGGATTGAAAAACTACTCTAATAGGTCTAAGGGTGAGGGAAGATTCTTTTTGTATTTTTATATTTTATGGAAAGCAAGTAAAATCTCGGGTTTGATGGAGTGGGCGGAATTAGTTGCTAGTCAACTAACCCAAATAACTACAAATGCAAATAAAATAAAATAACTAAAAATGAAAAGGTGGTGAAACTTATATGGAGAGAAATGTGTTTACTTAGATTTCCTTACTCCCTAACTATCTTTTACCGGTTGATTAGTGTGTATTAGTTGCGTGGATGACGGGTGTATTCCTTAATACCAATCGTGGGGTGGCGTACGTACTTCCCCAACTCTACAAGCTCCTACTTCACTCCTATGTCGAGCCGGCTAAGAAGCTCCTAACATGGGATCACTAGAATTCGCTCATGCATTAAATACAACCATAATAACCTTAGTACGAATTGGTTCATGTTTCTTAAGACGTTCAAGCAAGTTACCGTATAGGAGGTTAGCCAGTTTTATTAAGCCTAACATCGATAAACAATCATCCAATACAATTAATAACACACCAACAACCAATAATCAATAGTTAGGTTTCATTAGATCTAAGCAAACACAAGATAAATCTAGCCTAGCATGTTAATCAAAAGACAAGAACAAGATATAATCAAACAACACATAGACATATTGAATGATTAATTGATTACTTATCTTCAATTAAACATGGGAGATCCAAGGGTATAAAACCCTTAAAAATGGCAGAAAATTCGTCTTAGGGTTTCTCCTCACAAAGTTGCACACTAATGACTAAAAATTGCAAAACTATATATAGAGTTTAGGGGCTGACGGCGTCACGTTGTAGGAGGTGACGCCGTCACCTCGCCGCGGCTAGGGTTCCCGGATGGTCTTCCTGACGCCGTCCCTCTTTAATCCTCTAAAATCCGCTCTGGCGCGTCAAGGGTTGACGCCGTCAAAATTGTGCTTGACGCCGTCTCTCTTTAACTTAAACCGTGACGACCTTGATCACCTTAAAGGGTGACGCCGTCAAAATTTCCATTGTAAAACTCTCTGGCGCGTCACGTGTATTTTGTCATATCCACCTCTTTTGCCAAGCCGTGACGCCGTCAGGAGCAATCCTTGACGCCGTCACGTGTACTTTTCCAGCAGCTTTGGAGACTTTGTCGTTTTCTTCACTTTTATGCTCCAAAAACGTCCAAAATGCTTCCTTTTCCAGATTTCTTCTCCAAAGTACCTAAAATGACAAAAGGAACGATTTAGGGCAATATTTGATCAAATAAATACGATTTAGGGCTTAAATGACCCCCTAAAAGCGGTACACTTTTCACTTCATCAAATACCCTTACACTTGAGATTTGCTTGTCCTCAAGCAAATGCGCTTTTATTCTAATCAAAATACAAGTTAGGGGTCATTTAATGCTAATATAAAAGTAATTACAACAAATAGTCGTTCCACTTTAATCATAATAAGCACGGAGATTACAAACTAGCACCTCACAAGTAGTGTTTAGATACTCACATCTCTCAGGTGTCATAAAAGTATATCTCATAAATGAAAATGGATAATATCTTTCACTACCTGTCATAGCAAATAGATTGCCATAGGCTTGGGAAAGGATCAAAAACCTCCTCCACTAGGCGTAAGCACCTAAGATAAACCATCAAAGAGGGCTTTTAAACGGGTTATAACGTTAGGTGTAGGGATATGATAAACACGGATTTGTTGGATAAGGGATATTTTACTGGTGGCGAGTTAAAGATCTTGATTAATTTCATGTACAATATGGCGTTGCTAAGCCAAGACTAGACTCGACTTAAGCTAAAAATAAAATAACAAAAACATAAACTAAACATAAAATGAAACGGGATGGTAGTCCGTATGTTTTTTCTACTTTTCTTTTTCTCATTTTTTTTGTATTTTTCTTGATTTTTTTTTTTTTTTCTTTTTTTTTTTTTTTTTCATACACTCTTGCCCTACCATCCAAAATAATACATCATAGGGGCCTCGGTTCTCCCCTTACACTTGAACTTTTACATAACTTTATAATTAACTATTCTAATGACTCGAATTAAGATAATCGAAACACTTGGAGTACTTTTAAAATATTTAGCACATATGGGGGTAATAATGTTGTTCTTCCCCATTACTCCATTACACTAGTACTTTACCCATGAGTCCCAATCGTCCCAAAACAATATGTACAAGGATATGACTCGACTTAGCAACCATGTAATCAATTAGATAATTAACTTGGGGTTTAAACAAATGTTGTCACAATAATGCACTAAAGATGAGTGCATACAAGGTAGGCTAAGGCGATTTGGGTGTACATTTAAGTGGGGTTTGTAACAAATTCTTACTTTAAGTAAAATGCTTAAAGTTAAGAAACGAAAAGATAGGCTCTGAGGGGTGTACTAGGGGTATCGTGTACTAAAAATGAGTACAACGCAAAGGGTGTAGGAGAATTACTTGACCAATGTAGCCAATGTAATTATAACAAAAACACAGGTGTCAAACAATGGGTTAATCCTAATGCCTCTTATCATGTAGTAAATCTAACTACACGAATGTAGTCTCACTTGTGGCCTCGGAATGGTCCTAACGCAAGTTCTAGAATCTAAGTGCTACCGGTACACACATCATAGCATAAATGCTTTTCCTACCAATTCTAGGGGCGAACCTCACATATTTGGGGGTGGAAAATTTTTTAGTGGTACGGTTTTGTGCTAGTCAAATAACTTCCTATCCATGAGACGCTCATTAAGACCAAAGTTTCACTCCTATATGTTGTAAAAAATTTTAAATTTGGCACTAAAATTGCCCTAACAAGTATTTATCTCAGTTTTATTACACATCTACCATCAAACAAACAAAAATCAAGTGCAATTGTATTCTCTAAGGTATCATCATTTACCCTCCCCTTACACTTAAGCTGAACATTGTCCCCAATGTTCATTCAAAGGATGTAAAAGTAAATAAGGTAAAAGAATGAAAACTAATACTCCCCTGATTCGTTTGGTGGATAAAGAGGTAACATGGTTAGATCTTCTTCCAAGAGAATGTAGAAGCTCCAAGACTAATGCATCGCCAAAAGCTAGATTCCACATACATCTCCTTGTCCAAAATAACCTGTTAAACCCGAGAAAACAAACACAAAAACCTGCATAACATCGGCGGGATAATTCTATATAAGGATATAATGCTTGTGGAATGATTATTTTGCAGATTCCTGGAGTTTATAAGTTAGAGATTTAATAAAAACTTTTTATGATTCCGGTAGAAAAACAAAACTTTAAAAAATTTCAGAAAATTAAAACCTGACGCCGTCAGGGTGTAATGCCTGACGCCGTCAGAAATGATCTGACAGAATTCTAATGTTAAGTTTCCGGAAAATTTCTGGAAAAACCTATACCTTACTTCCTGGAATTCCTGCAAAACATCATTATGACTCGATACAAGCATTTGACTCAAACAATTACTAATATGTATGTTAATTTATTATTGTTAGATTCATGTTCATTTGTTCTAATAAACCGATTTGGATTTCCCTTACACTTATCTTTTGCAAAATACCTTTATATGTAGTTAAGACGAAGTTAAAAACAAGATAAAGCATTTTCACAATTTAGTTTTGAACATGAATTAATAATAATAAAAATTAAACATACATACGGATGCAAATAAAATCAAACAAACAAATAAATAAACACACAAAGCAAATAAAGCTTGGGTTGCCTCCCAAGAAGCGCTTTTCTTTATTAACGAGTCTTGTAGCTAGACTCAAAGTCAGGCTTATCTAGTGTCGCTTATGCTCACGTATCCGAGTGTGAGCCATCTAATTGTTGCCTCATCCTTCTTGTATTCATCATTCAGCTCCAGACATCCATGATAATATCTCTTATTTTTCTCATGTGGATATTTGAGCCCCTTTCTCTTATCATTCTCACTTAACAAGTCAATAGGCACAAGTCTATTGCAAGATTCAATGGAGAAGTTCTTAAACCTAGGATGTGATCGGGGCATTTGGTAAACAAAATCTTCATCCCCATCCGAGAATGTAATTAACCCGTCCACAAGTTTTTCGTCAAGGTTGGTCAACCTTTTGAAGGGTTCTCCAAAAATGACTTAGGTTAATTTGTTATCAATAAATTCTCCTAAGTTCTCCATAACCATAAAATCCACCAAATACACAAAACTTCTTACGAATACGTGTAGTGGCTAAATCCTAGCAACGATGTTATCTCCTTGATATTCTAGCTCATCTACCATGACTTTATTATAATTAGCGCGAGAGATAATGTTCATAGGCAAAGATGAGTTAAGATAAGCATGAAAACTATGATAACCAATCTTACACGGAAATTGCATGTTAAAGAGGCTATCCTTCTCGATCTTAGTCCTAGGGTCAACATACTTAAAGGGATCAATTTCCTCTTTTTCCATTCCTCGTTAACTACTTCTCCATTACCAGCATCCTCATCGGAGTCTGAGTCGTAAAATGGACTAACTGCATAGTCATTCTCATGGTCAGACTCCTCCATCTCAGAATTGTTACCAAAGTGGTGGTCGGGTGAAAGGTTGTTGTTTTCTACGATGGGGGCGGAAACAGGTAGTTGGAAGTTTGCACGGCTGAAAATAAGAATAACAGGGATCAAGCGATCACTATTACTCATGAGGTAGGTGGAAGGTGTCACAAACAAAAGTACAAAGAAATAAGATAGACTAAAGAAAAGCTAGAAAAATAAAATAAAAATCTCACTAGAAAGGAATCTAGTGAGTAGACCTAATAAAATAAAAATTCAACCTAAACAATAACTATTCCCCGGCAGCGGCGCCAAAAACTTGATGCGTGGTTTTGCGACCTTACAACAGGTTTTACCTCTCGAGGGATCTCAAGAGGCTTGCAATCCCACCAGGCAGTGTACCTGACCGATGTAGTATAGTGAAGTGGCAAGTACCGGGGGATTGATCGTTCTCTAGGGGAATAGTGTCGTTAGGATTGAAAAACTACTCTAATAGATCTAAGGGTAAGGGAAGATTCTTTTTGTATTTTTATATTTTATGGAAAGCAAGTAAAATCTCGGGTTTGATGGAGTGGGCGGAATTAGTTGCTAGTCAACTAACCCAAATAACTACAAATGCAAATAAAATAAAATAACTGAAAATGAAAAGGTGGTGAAACTTATATGGAGAGAAATGTGTTTACTTAGATTTCCTTACTCCCTAACTATCTTTTACCGGTTGATTAGTGTTTATTAGTTGCGTGGATGACGGGTGTATTCCTTAATACCAATCGTGGGGTGGCGTACGTACTTCCCCAACTCTACAAGCTCCTACTTCACTCCTATGTCGAGCCGGCTTAGAAGCTCCTAACATGGGATCACTAGAATTCGCTCATGCATTAAATACAACCATAATAACCTTAGTACGCATTGGTTCATGTTTCTTAAGACGTTCAAGCAAGTTACCATATAGGAGGTTAGCTAGTTTTCTTAAGCCTAACATCGATAAATAATCATCCAATACAATTAATAACACACCAACAACCAATAATCAATAGTTAGGTTTCATTAGATCTAAGCAAACACAAGATAAATCTAGCCTAGCATGTTAATCAAAAGACAAGAACAAGATATAATCAAACAACACATAGACATATTGAATGATTAATTGATTACTTATCTTCAATTAAACATGGGAGATCCAAGGGTATAAAACCCTTAAAAATGGCAGAAAATTCGTCTTAGGGTTTCTCCTCACAAAGTTGCACACTAATGACTAAAAATTGCAAAACTATATATAGAGTTTAGGGGCTGATGGCGTCACGTTGTAGGAGGTGACGCCATCACCTCGCCGCGGCTAGGGTTCCCGGATGGTCTTCCTGACGCCGTCCCTCTTTAATCCTCCAAAATCTGCTCTGGCGCGTCAAGGGTTGACGCCGTCAAAATTGTGCTTGACGCCGTCTCTCTTTAACTTAAACCGTGACGACCTTGATCACCTTAAAGGGTGACGCCGTCAAAATTTCCATTGTAAAACTCTCTGGCGCGTCACGTGTATTTTGTCATATCTACCTCTTTTGCCAAGCCGTGACGCCGTCAGGAGCAATCCTTGATGCCGTCACGTGTACTTTTCCAGCAGCTTTGGAGACTTTGTCGTTTTCTTCACTTTTATGCTCCAAAAACGTCCAAAATGCTTCCTTTTCCAGATTTCTTCTCCAAAGTACCTAAAATGACAAAAGGAACGATTTAGGGCAATATTTGATCAAATAAATACGATTTAGGGCTTAAATGACCCCCTAAAAGCGGTACAGTTTTCGCTTCATCGACTATCATGTACCTCTTCAACATCAATTACCTTCTACTTTTTAAAACTTCTTCTAATTGAATCTTCATAATCAATAGGCTTGTAGTTCTGATCTCTTTCATAAGCTTTGAGATACAAACCTTCAATCTCTTCATATGTCTTTCTTTTCATTCTTTCAAGAGTAGAATACTCCTGATTCTTTAAATACTGCTTCATGTAAGACATCTTCTGCTGCTTTGATAGTTTCTTGGTAGTACTTTTCATCTTTTGTGTCTGTTCAATCTTCTCCATCATATCTCTAAGAGCTTCTGTTTTCCTTCTGGTATTAATAAAATCTGCAAGCTGTTTTGCTCTTTCTTCAATTGTCAGACTTTCATTAGCCTTCAGTTCTTCCAGCTTTGCCTTTAATTCAGCATCATCCTCAATCATAGACATGAATGGATCGTTGTTAAACTCCTCTTGCAGCTTCTTTGCAAGTGATTCATCCTTTTTCTTTAGATCAGCAAGCCTTGCCTCTTCAGCTTCTTCTTCAGCTTGAATTCTTGCAATTTTAGCCATACTTGCTTGTTCCTATCTGATTTGCCTCTTTGTTTTCTTATGCTGAGAAGTTTCTTGAAGTACTTGCTTGCCTTCTCTTTGAGTATCAGCAGACTTATCTTTGTCACCAGAACTAACTTGATCACCAGACTTAAGTTTCTCATTGGCAGACTTAACTGGATCATCACTAGTAGACTTAACTTCTTCAGTCACCAACTTCTTTCTTAGCCTTATCTTCTTTTGACTTTGACTAAGAGTGTTGGCTAAAATCTCTGCTGCTTCCAATCCCTCAGGACTAATATCAGTATCACCAGAGGATTTTGCTTGTTCCTGAGTCTGAAAGATTGTTTCTTCACCCAAATTCCTCCCCTGTTTGGAAGAATTTTCATCTGCAGCACCCTCCTTATTACTAAAGACAACTCCTTTTGCTTTCATAATATTCTCCATCTTCTTTACTTTTCTGACCAAAGTCACTATAGCATTGCCCATGGTTTGTTTTGTCTCTGTAAGATCTTTTTCCAATACAGATATCCTTTTAACCAGTTGAGGAACCAGCTGTAAAAGATCATCCACAGACATTGGAGTTGACTCCTCCTCATGAGTTGGAGTTAGAACCTGGATTTGCTGAGGTGAAGGTGGTGGGGGTGTAGGTGATGGTGGTTGTGGTGTAGGTGAGCTAGGTGCATTTGCAGGCTCCTCAGCTGCATGAAGTGGTTGAGAGTGTGCTTCACCTTTAGATGATGATAATGATGTACCTGCATTGTCAGTACCAACAGACAACATAGCAGCTAACAATGGTTTATGTGCCCCCTTAAAGCCCCTTTTCATGTTATTAAAAATTTTATCCTTGAAGGGCACACATAAGTAAGGCAATTTATTTTCTGTTTCAACATTCAAAACCATTTGAAGAAAGCGAGGATACATCAAAAACTTGTATTTACTTTTCACATTTCCCACCATGCCATCAAATATTAATTTTGAAAAGTTAAAAGTTTTACCAAGCGAAACACAGACCATTGTAGAAGCAATATTACTTCCAAATTGATCCCATCCCCCACTCTTAAAACTTTGACATTGTAGCAAATGATGGACTAAAAATCTCCACTGAGGTGAAAAATGGCTTTTCCAAAACGTGAATGTGCCATCAATGGGATATCATATACTTTCCATACCTTCTAAAATCATTTTATTTGACAACATAACTTTCTGTTAAGCATCATCCAAGTGAAGACTACTTCTAATGGATGCTTCAGTGACTGAATACTCAGTGTTATCAATAGTTGCCCTTAACTTTAGGGTCCCATCAACAAGAGTTTCAGAAGTAGCAGTCTCCCAAAACTGTTTGACTAGGGAATCATAGATAGTGGGATTGTGAGTTAAGGCATACCTGATATGAGAGCCTTTCAATAAGTCCACTATCTGTTCAAAGCCTTCGCTCTTGGTTGGTTTCTTCAAGAAACCCACTTGGTTGTTCTTATCACAGTATTTGAGTTGAGCCATGGATGAGCAATGAATTTTTGAAGATGATTTGAAAGTACTAGTTGAATGCCGTATTAGGGTTTTGATGCTGGTTGTTAAAAACAGATTAGTTGTGGCCGAGAATAAAAAATTATAAAAGTGGAAGTAAATAATGGATAAAGATGAAAAATGAAACAAATATTATCCATATATACCTCTTAGCGCCGAAAAAATGGTAACGGTACTATTGAAACCGGAAAAATCATTAAGCATATGACCAGACCTAACGGTAAAAAATTAATTACGTTTTAACATTACCAGACTTAACATTGGTCAACCAGTATTAATGGCGACTCACCAGACTTAACTAGTGATTAACAAAAGACCAGAAAAACACAAACAAAAATCATTAGCAAAGTTTCCAATCACCATCAATCCATGCTTTTCCTGGAAAAATGAGTCTAAAACCAAGAAAATATACAAACATATGTTGTTGCAACTAGAATTAAGACCTACTCACTGCTAGAATTAACTCTAAGGCTACCAGATTTAACTTCTACCAGAATTAAATCTACTAAATACTTGTACTATCTTACAAACTATACATTTAACCTCCCCTTAAATGTAGCTATGGGTTTATCATTCCTATATTAACCACTAAAAAATTGAACCTAGGTCCATCAAAAGCTTTGGTCAATAGATCAGCTACATTAAAGTCTGTGTGTATCTTTTCCACCCTAATCAATTTCTTTTCAAAGCAATCTCTTATAAAGTGATGCCTTATTTCTGTGTGTTTGGTCTTAGAGTGATACACTGGGTTCTTTACTATACAGATATTACTTTCATTATCAATGTGAATTATAGTATTCATGAAATTCAAACCATAATCCAGCATCTGATTTTAGATCCACAAGACTTGTCTACAGCAATTTGCAGCAGCTACATACTCAGCTTCAGTTGTAGATGTAGCCACAATGGTTTGCTTCTTTCATTGCCATGAAATCAATCTTCTGCCAAGAAATTGACAGCCTCCAGTTGTGGATTTCCTGTCAAGACTTGCTCCAGCATAGTCACTATCTGAATAGGCTTCCAGGTTAAATGATGACTCTCTAGGATACCAAAGACCCAAATTGGGTTTGCCCTTTAGATATCTAAAGATTCTCTTCACAGCATGAAGATGTGAAGTCTTAGGAGTAACCTGAAAACGAGAACAAGCACAAACTGCATACATAATATCAGGCCTAGAGGCAGTTAAATACATAAGAGAACCTATCATAGATCTGTATAGGTGCACATCCACATCATCAGCATCCTCATCTTTTGTTAATGGCACCTTGTTCTCCATTGGAGTGACTGCTGTCTTCATACTTGCAAGATCAAACTTCTTCAGCATCTCAGCAACATACTTGTCTTGAGAAATGAAAAGTCCATCTTCCTTTTGTTTCACTTGCAGTCCAAGAAAGAATGTGAGCTCACCCATTGAACTCATCTGAAATATGCCTTTCATTAACGCCTCAAATTCTTCACACCAAGACCGTTTTGTGGATCCAAAGATGATATCATCTACATACACTTGCACTAGAATGATATCCTTCTTGTTCCTTTTAATGAACAAGGTCTTGTCAATGACACCCCTCTTGTATCGATGCTCTTCAAGAAATTTGGAGAGTGTAAAATACCAAGCTCTGGGAGCTTGATGTAATCCATCCAAAGCTTTGATTACTTTGTAAACCTTCTTGGGATGAGCAGGATCAACAAAACCAAGAGGCTGGTGAACATACACTTCTTCTTCTATAGTGCCATACAGGAAAGCACACTTGACATCCATTTGATAAACTATGAATCCCTTGTAGGATGCAAAGGCCAAAAATAATATGATAGCTTCAATTCTAGCTACAGGTGCGAAAACCTCATCATAGTCTATCCCTTCCTCTTGTCTATATCCTTGGGCCACCAATCTTGCCTTATTTCTGACCACTACTCTTCTTTCATCCTTTTTGTTTCTGAAGACCCACTTTGTGCCAATTACTTTTGCTCCATTTGGTAGATCTACAAGAACCCATACTTTTTGCAACTTAAACTACAACAGCTCTTCTTGCATTGCTTCCACCCAACTGTCATCTTTTAACGCTTCCAAAACCTTGGTAGGTTCCTTTTGAGAAAGGAAACATGCAAACAGACAGTGTTGTTGATCTTTGTGATTGTTCCTTTGCTGCTTCTTAACAAAACTGAAAAGTGCATGAGCTTCTGACTGTTTCTGCACTTTGCTTCTAGTTTGAACTGATGACTTAGGATCACCAAGTATTTGACTTTGTGGATGAATATTGTGAATCCTAAGTGTAGAAATTTGACTTACATCCACTTCTGTGGGTAAGTTATTGAAATCAGTAATCACTCCTTCATCATCATAAGAAGCTTCATCAAAGATCCCTTCACTTTGCTTGTCAAAGATTTCAAGCTCTGGCATCTCAGGATTATCAAAAACATCAGTTGGAGTAGGATCAGGCTCAGCAGAATTAACTAAGTCACTACCAGACTTAACTGAGGAAGTACTGGTAGCCTTCTTTCCAAGATGCTTTTCAGCTGGTGCATTCAATTCATCTCTGAAAGATAGAATATCTGCTGAAACTTTTGTAGGAGAAGCCTCTTTCCCTTGTGCTTGAGGCTTGGTAACAGTCTCCTTCTTCTTTGAAGTTGTAGAAGATTTCTTTGTGCCACCATAAGCTGCATCAAGCTTGACTACTGTTGTGGGAACAACAATGAATTCCTCAGTCTCCTCTTCTTGCTCAGAAGCATTTGCATCAGAAGCAACTTGAGTACCTGTATTGTTAGTTACTTCTTTGGAACCTGCATGAGGGTTAGCTTGATTCTCCATAGAAACAGGAATATAATTCATAGAATCAGTCAGATAATCAATATCAAACATCCATCTATAACCTATTCCTTTCACATTAGGTTTCTCCTCAAGAAAGTCAACATGGAGATTCTCTTCTACCCTTTTTGTCACTAAGTTGTATACCCTAAAGGCTTTACTACTTAGTGAATATCCTACTAAGAACCCCTCATCATATTTTCCGTCAAACTTGCCAAGCACACTAAGAGTATCTAGAATGGTACATGGCACCCAAAAGGTCTTATGTAACTAATAACTGGTTTATGGCCAAATAAAAGCTCATAAGGAGTTTTGTTCTGAGGTTTAGTCACTCTCACCCTATTAAATATGTAGCACACAGTATTGACTGCTTCAGACCAAAAAGTGGTTGGTAAGAGTGAGTCTGCTAGCATAGTCCTAGCTGCCTCAATGAGGGTCCTGTTCATTCTTTCAGCAACTCCATTTTGTTGTGGAGTTCTAGCATTACTATACTCTTTTTTTATTCCCTTGTTACCACAAAATTCAAGCATGCTTCTATTCTTAAACTCAGTGCCATTATCTGATCTAATAATCTTAACCTTATGATTAAGCTGGTTTTCTATCTGCCTAATGAAAGTTTGAAGTAAGCCAGTGGTTTTATCCTTTTTAGACAAAAAGAATACCCAACGAAACCTAGTGCAATCATCAGTAATGACAAGGCAATAACTAGCATGATTTATGCTTTGCACAGAAGTAGGGAAAAAAAGATCCATATGCAAGGTATGTAAAGGCTTAGTGATGGACCTTTCTAATTTAGCCTTACATGAAGCCCTATGCTGTTTACCCTTATGACATGCAACACATGTATGGTCATTCTTGAAAACCTTGGAAGGTAAACCTCTAACAAGGTTATTCTTCACAAGTTTGTTTAGATTCTTAAAGTTTATATGACCAAGTCTTCTATGCCACAATTTAGATTCATCAATAGTGGCTTTTGCAATCAAACAGGCAAAACCTTTTGGAGGTTCAGGTGTCTTCATATCAAAGCTGTACATATTGTGTTGTCTAGGGACTTTTAGGAGTATCTGACTTTCATCAGGCATCATAAAGTCAGAAGTCAACACAAAACATTCAATTTCAGTAAAAAGAACCTTGTGCTACTTATCACAAATTTGTGATATTGAGAGAATATTAAATTGCCCAAGTTCTTTCACAAAAGACACATTATCAAATTCTAAATTGCCAACTATTATTCTACCTTTACCAGTAATGTAGCCTTTGCTACCTCCAAAAGTAACAGAACCTCCTTTGAATTCTTCAAAATCTTTTAGGTGATCCTTGTTACCAGACATGTGCCTTGAGCATCCACTATCAAATATGCCTCTATCTCCCATGTTCTTGAGTGGATGATCCTGCACATAAAGAAGAGAAATTAGTTTCTCTTAAGGACCCAGGCCTGTGCAGGCTTGGGTCTGCCTTGTGGATCAACATATTTGTATGTCTTATATGAATATGATCCACTGTTGCTTTGGGATTTATAAGTAAGTTCATTCTGAAATGGATCCCAAGACCAACATGCTGAGGCCTTAACAATAGACCCCCCATGTCCCTTTACAGCATAAGAGTTTGACATTTTTGCTGTATTTTTAACAATGGGTCTCCTCACAGGTGAGTGTGATTTAGAAAAATTATTTCTTTGATTAGATTTGTTCACCTGTGGTCTATGTGCAACTGGTTGTTTGGGTCTAAATGTATCAACATACCCAGAATTAATTTTGGGCTTAACAGAATTAACTTTTTGCCCAACAGAATTAATATTTTGCCTACTAGTATTAACATTTGTCCTAAAAGAATTAACATGTGATCTACCAGCATTGATTTGTACTGATCTAGGAACAAATTGATTTGCATGATTAACTCTGTTTACATTGTTCCACACCGGTTTGGCCATCACATTACCAATATTAACACTCCTTTGTTTCTTAAGCTCAGCCTCTCTAGTCATTCTCTTTTCATGAAAATCACAATCTCTGATTAAATGACTAAGGCTACCACAAACAAAACATCTTTTCTGAGTAAAAGAGTAACCTTCCCCTAGCTCTCTTTTCATTCTATCAACCCTGGGTGACTCTTGACTTTTAACATGTTGCCTAGGATTTTTTATGTGTGAGACATAACTAGGTTCAACTGTTTTAGGTTTTGGTGCAGACAGGACTGGTTTGCTAATCTTAACAGGTTTAGACTTAGACACCTCTTTTGGTACATTTTCTGGTTCTGATTCAGAATGCTCAGAGATATTTCCAATGGACCCTCCACTATCATCAGATTGACAGGTAGAATACTTACTGGATTTGTCATCTGAGATACTTGTTTCAGGCTTTTGAGGTCCCTTCTTACCATAAACATACAAAGACTCATCAAAATCTTGCTCTGGTAAAGGAGTGTAATCTCCATTTAATGGAGGTGGAACTCCTTTGAAGTTGTTAGTTTTTGAGAATCTATTGTATACAGGTTTATCAGCAAAGTCATCATCAGTACTAATGAACAGAGTTCTTTCCATTTCTTCCTCATAACTTAAAATCTCACTATCTGATTTTATTTCATATCCTAGACCAATTTTGCAAGTTGAGCTCATACCAGAATCTACTAATCTATACAGATTTTTAGCAGAATTATTCCATGTGTCTATTGTTTTCTGCAATTCTTCCTTATCTTTTACAGCTTTCATTCCAATTCTCCTATATTTTTTAAGCTTTTCATCTTTTTCATAGATTTCATTGGCTTGAAATGTAAGCTTTTCATTTAAGGTTAATTGCTGTTTTTGATAAGTGACAATTTGAGCTTCTAAGTCTTAACAACATTAGTGTAAGCAAGTATTTTAGCTTCCTGATCACCTATTTGTTACATTTGCTCATCACACAATGTTTTAAGATTATTATATGATTTCATGCATGTTTTAGAACACAAGGATACCTCAGTATTGGAGCCAATAGCCATGAATGCATGATTTGGTTTCGTTTCTTCCTCTGTGTGATCTCCCCAGTTAACAACACCAGCTTCCATAGTCAGCATACCCATTTGACTCTTCTCCTGCTTGTTTGCTTCTTGATAGGCTGAATCTTTCAGCTTCTTTCCATCAGTAGTCACCTTTGCTGTGCACTCCCTAGCAAAATGGCTAGTGTTGTGACACCTATAGCATTCAACCTTCTTCTTATAAAAACCAACTGGTGTCTTTCCATCAAATCTGATATTTCTTCCAGTTTTCTTGTAGAACCTCTTTACTCTAAGAGAAATCATTGCTATTTGCCAGTTTATGTCCATCTCTTCAATGTCTGCATCATTTATCTTTTCAAGGTCCTCATTAATAAGGTTTGTGTCTTCTGATCTCTTTGTAAAGAGTGAATAGATGACTTCATCAGAAAAACCAGCAGGAACTTCTCTTTCTTTCATATTGCTTGAAGAAGTATCATAGATACCAGAATTATAGCTACCAGAATTAACTTTGCTAGTACTGCTCTTGCTTTGGGAGATGAGAGGATGCTTCGATACACCTAATAGGATGTTAGTCCTTTGTAACTTTGTGTATGTGATACTTTAAGTTAATATGGTTAAGTATGCGAAATCTACTTAACCACACTTAGAAGGTTATTTGGTTATTGGAAATGGAAAGTAATGCTTTAGTAATGAACAATGAACACACAATGTTAACACCAAACGATTCAATATTATTAAGATAATAATACGAGTGATCTTCACTATCACTAGGGTTACAAAACTTGAATCTATATGTTTCTATAACTTATGATTTCTATGATAAGTTATGTTCTTTTGTTCTTGAGAGATATGTATATTAAGTTCATGCATCAAGTTTCAAGTACTTATCTCTAAGCTAAGATCTTCGTTTTATAGTCCAAAGAAGATCTTTACAATAATGTCAAGTCTTGTCGAACTACTTGCTAGCTTATGTTGAGTGTGTCAGTAGCTAAGATACAACATGTATCTATGTTTACAACTTGTTTGACTGACTACAAATCAAAGATATTATCTACTGTATATACTTGACTTTTATACACAAATATCTTTTTATACTTATCCAACCAGCAGTAGTAAACGTGACAGTTATCCATCCAGCAGTAGTATAAGTTACTCCAGCAGTACCTTCTTTGTACTAGCAGTACTAACTTCAGTTAGTACTGTTAGTTATAACTTGAGAGGCTTTATATATACACTAGCAGTAGGAACTGTTAGTATATTCTTTTTAGCAGTACTAACTTTGTGAACTTATAATTCCCAACACTGATCTTTAGAATATTTAATTCCCAATAATCCTCCCCTAAACATGTGAT
This sequence comes from Artemisia tridentata subsp. tridentata, assembly GCA_021014915.2. NCBI lineage: Eukaryota > Viridiplantae > Streptophyta > Magnoliopsida > Asterales > Asteraceae > Artemisia > Artemisia tridentata. The sequence goes on along the minus strand of CP139502.1, from coordinate 87,142,055 downwards.
TCCCAAATCAACATGTTTCTTCTGAATTAAATTTTGATTGTGAGGATCTTTCAAACACTTCATAGTCAGACTCTTGATCTGAGCTTTCCTTTGTTCTTCAAGATTATTCTGTCTAACTTATCTTTGATTGTGAGGATCTTTCAAACACTTCATAGTCAGACTCTTGATCGGAGCTTTCCTTTGTTCTTCAAGATTATTCTGTCTAACTTATCTGCTTTATGTGAATCTCTTTCAGCAATAACATCATCTTCTTTGTCTTGAACAATAGTAGTATCTTGAATAGAAGATGGTGTAATTTCCTTTGATGGAGGAATTATAAGAGGCAATGGTGCTGTGTATCTTGGACGCTTGTTCCAAGAAATCAAATCATCTTTCAGCATGCGTTTGCAAGTGATGAACAAATGTAGTGAACTGAAATTGAAACGGAAAGCTCCTAGATAGAACATTCTCCATTTGAATGCTTCATCCCTTCTGAATATATATAATACTCCAGAATCTTCATTTGAAGAGCTTATTCCCAGTATCCATCAACTGAAAAAGTTTATTTCTAACATCCATCAACTGAATGCTTGTTCTTATTATTTGCTGAATAATAAGACATGTTAGCTTCTCAAAAAGCTGACATCATCATCTTGTATGCTCTTGTCTTTTCTTTAACTTGATCAATTTGAGTTTCCTCCCCTGATTCTAAGCATACACAATCTTTTCTTCCCTTATTGGTTAATCTTCCTCCCCTAAGATTGGAAGATCTCTCACCATGTACCAAAATATTTGAGTTTCTTCCCCTGAGATTTATCATTTCCTCCCCTCTTTGGAAGATCTCTCACCATCATCTGATCTACCAACTAGAACATGTTTTCAGACAATGTTGTACATGAAGCCATCAATTCCTTAAGAGTTTATGTGCTGCCCTCATCACTTCTAGGTGTGTTAACTCCTATGAGAGGTGATTCATGGGGCATTGACTCATTATCCATCATTTGATGGTTATTCTGAGCCACATTGAAAATCCTTTTAAAGAACTTTTGACTTAGCAGTATGAATATGATTTTATGATGAAAAATCATATTGCTTTCAACCATTTTGAAGGGATTAAGTGTGTAACAGACACTTAATCAAGAACTCGGTTTAAATTAACCTCTGGTTGTGTGAGAACCAATGTTTTCAGCTATAAATAACTGCCTGTGTAAAGATAAACCTATTCAAAAGGCTTTCTTGACAGGGTTTCCAGCTCATAGCAATTGTTGCCTTTAACACAAGTGTTAGATTCACTTTTGCTAGCTGTTCTTTCTATCAGATATCCTTAGACTTGCTCATTATACTAATTAAAGTATAAAATGATAGAAAGTGAGTTGTGTCAGTTACTAGCTGACCAACTGAGCCATCAAGTCAATGTGAAACATCATAATCAGGTTTCAAGAAAGAAGTTTTAAAGATTTCATTAACTTAGGTGTAAACCTTTGTTAATGAATTCCCAAACTCAGTCCATCATCAACCTATTATATCAGCAACTAAGATAATCATTCTGCTGCTTCCATTTCACTTGAAACTTCCTTTGTGCTCAATGTTCATACCTGAAATTGTTAGTCCAAAACCGAAAAACAAAATGCAAAGCATTTGTCTTATAGCATTATCAATATATGACTAACAGAATGAACCGAACAATCAAAAATTTTACTAGCAGTACAAACTTTCTATAAATACTAATTTACAAAACTAGCAGTATAAACAAAAATTTATATACATAAACACGGAGTTTAAAATCATTGAGGATTAAGCATTCCAATACTTCCTACCAAGTACTGAAACCTTCCAACATCAAAAGCTTTTGTAAGAAGATCTGCAAAGTTGTGATCAGAATCAATTTTAAGAACTTGAATCAACTTTTTCGCATTGCAGTCTCTAATAAAATGATGTCTAATTTCAATGTGTTTTGTTTTAGAATGTTATACTGGGTTTTTAATTATGCAAATTTTACTACTATTATCAATATGTATGACAGTGTTCATGAAATTGTACCCATAGTCAAGAAGTTGGTTTTGAAGCCATAGAACTTGACCATAGCAACTTGCAGCAGCTACATATTCAGCTTCAGTTGTTGAAGTAGCCACAATTGTTTGCTTCTTACACTGCCATGAGATAAGTCTACACCCAAGGAATTGACATCCTCCATATGTTGACTTTCTGTCCAAGCTAGCACCTGCATAATCACTATCCGAAAATGCTATCAAGTCAAAAGGTGATTCTCTAGAATACCATAGACCCAACCTAGGTTGACCCTTGAGATATCTAAAAATACTCTTGACTGCTGTTAAATGAGAAACCTTTGGAGTTACTTGAAATCTTGCACAAGCACAAACAAAGAACATGATATCAGGTCTTGATGATGTGAGATACATCAAAGAACCTATCATAGATCTGTATGTGTGTACATCTACATTGTGTCCATCTAAATCTTTAAGAAGTGGCTTCTCAGAGTCCATTGGTGTGCTTGCCACTTTTGAATCAGCAAATTGAAATTTTCTAAGAATCTTTGCAACATATTTATCTTGGCTGATAAATATGCCTTCAATTGATTGCTTAACTTGCAGACCCAAAAAGAATGTAAGTTCCCCCATGGAACTCATCTGAAACTTATGATGCATAAGCTTCTCAAACTCCAAACACATCTCCTTCCTTGTAGATCCAAAGATGATATCATCTACATACACCTGTACTAGCAAAAGATCATTCTTTTGCTTCTTGATGAATAATGTCTAATCTATCTTGCCTCTTTGAAATCCATTTTATAATAAGTAGGAAGCTAATGTTTCATACCATGCTCTTGGTGCCTGATGAAGGCCATAAAGAGCCTTAACTACTTTGTACACCTTGTCTGGATGGTCTGGGTCAGTAAACCCTGGAGGTTGTGAGACATATACCTCCTCTTCAATAGTACCATATAAAAAAGCACTCTTGACATCCATTTGATAAACTGTGAAGCCCATAAATGAAGCATAAGCCAAAAATAACCTAATGGATTCAATCCTTGCTACTGGAGCAAAAACCTCTTCATAGTCTATCCCTTCTTCTTGTGTGTACCCTTGGGCTACTAATCTAGCCTTATTCCTAATCACTATGCCCCTTTCATCCCTTTTATTTCTGAAAACCCATCTAGTGCCAATTACCCTTACACCTTTGGGTAAATCAACTAGCACCCATACCTTCTGAATCTTGAACTGAAGAAGCTCTTCTTGCATAGCTTCTACCCAACTTGAATCATCTAGGGCTTTAAGAACATTATTTGGTTCTAATTGAGATAGAAAACATACAAACAAGCAAGAGTTTGAAAACTCATGCTGCTTTGAAGCATAAAGGGCATCAAGAAGCCCTTGTTGGTCTGAAGACATCAGTTGTTGCCTTGTCTTCACTCCTGATTGTACATCTCCAATCACATTGTCTAGGGAGTGGACTTTGTGAATCCTTGTGTGTGGTGTTGTAGGAACATGATAGTCAGGTGGGAGATTGTTGAAATCCACCTCTTCTTCTGAGAAATCTGCTTCAGTTGAGACTGATGGGCCAGCAGTAGAAACATTTGGCCTAACAGTATAATCTGTTTGCCTAGCAGTATCTTGCTCTGTCTAAGCAGTAGGAACTTTTGGCTCAGCAGTAGGAATAATAATTGTACTGCTACCTTGTTCTTCTTGTTCATCTTCCTTGTTTTCATCTTCAACCCCTACTTTAGTTTTATCTGAAGAAGATTCATCATTTGTTGAAGTTGAAGCCACACTTGTACTTGTCCATATTGGCATCCATACATAATCTTGATCTTTCTCTTTGTGTAACCCTGCCTCATTTGTTGGTTCATCTCCTTTTGAACCTGAAAATTCATTAGTTTCTACAACAATAGGCACATAATTCATAGAATGGGTTAGTGTCTCAAGATCAGATAGCCAATTGGGACCTTGACCTGCTACATTGGATTTATTCTCTAAAAATTCCACATGCAGGTTCTCCTCTACTCTTCTAGTTCTTGAGTTGTATACTCTAAAAGCTTTGCTATTAAGAGAATATCCAACTTAGAATCCTTCATCTGCTTTACCATCAAACTTTCCAAGATGGTCTAAGGTATTCAGAATTGTCACATGACATCCAAAAGGTCTAAGAAATCCTATTGCAGGAGTTCTACCTCTAAAAAGCTCATATGATGTCTTATTGTGAGATTTGACAACCAAAACCCTATTCTGGACATAGCAAGCAGTATTAACTGCTTCAGCCCAAAAAGTGATAGGCAACTTAGAGTCGGCTAACATGGTTCTAGCAGCTTCTATGAGTATTCTATTTCTCCTCTCAGCAACTCCATTCTACTGAGGAGTTCTAGCAACACTAAATTCTCTCCTAATACCTTTTTCCTTGCAGAAGTCTCATCCTTAGAACCTAAAAAGAAAACCCATGTAAATCTACTATAGTCATCAGTAATAACTAGACAATATCTTTTATGCATCATACTACTAACAGAAGTAGGTCCAAATAAGTCCATATGAAGCATAAACAATGATTGATCAATAGAGTTAAAAATTTTGGGCTTACAAGTGGCTTTGTGTTGTTTGCCTTTAAGACAAGCAATGCATGTTTGGTCATTTTCAAATCGTTTTTGAGGTAAACCTCTTACCAAACCATTCTTAACAATCTTATTTATGGTTTTGAAATTTATGTGACCAAGCCTCCTATGCCATTTCATTGATTCACCCAATGTGGCCTTTGCAACAAGACAAGTTAAAGCCTTTTTAGGAACAATGTTCTTTATATCAACACTGTACATGTTGCCCTTTCTTGGAATTCTAAGAAGTACTTGACTTTCATCAGGCATCTTAAAATCAGAAGAAAGTACAATACATTCAGTGTCAATAAAAAGAACTTTGTTCTTTTTATCACACATTTGTGAGACACTAAAAAGATTATACTTAAGCTCTTGTACATAGTACACATCTTCAAAATTTAAATTTCCAGTTTTAATTGTACCTTTACCGGAAATTTTGCCACCAATACCTCCTCCAAAGCTAACATATCCTCCATTTATTGATTGAAAATCTGAGAGATAAGACATGTTGCCAGTCATGTGCCTTGAACATCCACTATCTGAGTATCCTTGATCCTCTTGTTTATCAGTTGAATGTTCATGCACAAAAATGAGGAATATTAGTTTCCTTTGGGGACCCAAGCCATTACTGACTTGGATCTGCCTCGTGCATCAATGTAATTTAATCTCTTAAGAATGGTTGATGCACCATTGGGTTTAGTTTGTCTCCAAACCCAGCATGCTGAGGCCTTAACAGCATTTGCCCTGTTTTCCCAAGCAGCAGTATGAACTACATGCTTAGCAGTAGAAACTGCTAGCTTTGTAGTTGTTCCCTTTGATTTCCAAACTTGTTTTTGGACCACTTCTTTTGTTTGAATGGGCCTTTTAACAGTTGTAGATGCATAATTGTAACTTGTTTTTGCAACCTTAATTGTTTGTGTTGGGTAAACAGTCTGAAATGGTCTAGCAGTATGAACTGCTTGCCTAGCAGTAGGAACTGCTTTTGATACTGCTCTGGGTTTTGTTCTCTTAGAATTAGAGTGAAAGTGAAATTGAGGAGTATGCCTTTTTAAGTTCACTCTATTGTTTGTATACCCAGATACCCATTGGTTACAGAAAGCAGCAAGATGATCAAAACTACCACAAGTGTAACAAGCTTTGTTATAAAAGGCAAAGTCATCACCTAGTTGGTGAGACTTGAGGTCATTCCAATTTCTTTGGTTTTCTCTAGGCTTGTTAGTGGTTCTATATTGTTCACAATATTTAACTGGTTGCCTAACATGTTTAATATTAGATTTAGGCCTAACAGCATCTATTTTGACCACTTTAGGAACATTTATTCCTGCTTTCTTAACAACTTCAGGTTTAGACATAACCTGTACTTCTTCATCACTATCAGATTTCCAGTCCTCAATGACTACAACATATGATTTCCTATCAGAGGACACCTTGTCCTCAAAAAGTGAAGTTTTACTTAAACTCTCACTTACTTCTTCTACCTTAGGAATCTCAGTAGATTTAGAACCATATTCCATAATTGGGTCTTGAAACTCAGCTTATCCTGTGTGGGCTAGGTCAATACCTGGAGGTGAAGGAACACCTCTGTATGGTGGAGGAACAGAATTGTAAACTATACCAGACTTAGCTTTATTAACAACTTGAGCTTCCCAAATCTTATTGATTCCATCTGAGGCATAAGCTAGTGTATCAACTTTTATCTTAACATTTTCATTTGCCTTTTTGTACTTTGCACATGATTCATTTAGCACAACAATGCACTCATATTTGAATTCTATGTTTCTTTTTAGTGCAGCCATGTCATCACTAAACTTAGATTCATTTCCTTGAAAATGTAAGATTTGTTTTTCAAGAATAGTAGGCCTCTTTTATGATTAGATAAATTGGCCAATGTTTTATATAGATCTTCTAGTTGATCATCAGATTCCTTTTTAAGTTTTTCATAAGCTTTAAGAGCAGAGCAAGATTCAGTACACTTAATTATAGAATTTACCTCTGAATCAGAAAAGGCCATCAGTGCAGTCTCAGTTGCCACCATTGCAGCTTCTTTTGGTGCTTCATCTTCATCAGCCATGAAGCTCCAATCATAGCTAACACCATCAATGGCTAGCATAGCCTTTGGCTCTTCCACAGTGACTTCCTTCTTCTTATCTTGCTTATACCAAGTGCTCCTATTTTCTTGCCTTCTTGGCTTTCTGCACTCTTTTGCAAAGTGTCCCACCTTATGACAATTGAAACACTCAACTTTCTTCTTATCAAACCCAGCAGTTTCATTACCATTTGTTAGTGCAAATATTACGATATTTAAACTATACGATTTCTTCGGTTTCAATAATGACAAACATGTAACCTGTAATACATAACATAAAATGTGCAAGTTACTTGTAAACACAAATCATCAATGCATACTTACATCAACACCTCCCGACGTCTCAAGTATGCTTCAACGAAGTTGTAGATTTCCATCCCGACATAAATCACTCAAGGTATGGACAAACAAATCTACTACTTGACAAATGATCAAAGGATTATATTTTTCTAAACTTCACATTTTTAATGTGACAAAACATTTTTTCAAAAATATATTTTACAAATTATTTTTGAATTAAAAAGAAATGTTTTATTTTGAAAAATAAGTTTAAAAATCCCAACAGTCAATTTCCCCCCCAAAACAGCTCCAACATTCCCAAATAAACCTTCCCCACTAAAGACAAACGAAGGAGCGTCCACGGTACCACTAAAGTACCGACGGCTCCACTAAATTTAGTGGAGCCGTCTGACAATTAGTGGAGCCGTGGGTCTGTAACGGCTATTTTTTCCCTTGCCTATAAATAGTGGACCATTTCACACTTCCAACTTGATTTTTCCAGTCACTTTTCTCTGGTCTAATCCCTCTTCACTTAGATGACTTTCTTTGATCATTTGGAGAGTCTTAGTTTGTTTAAGAGTGATCCAATCCTCCATTCAAGTGATCCTCTTCATTCCTCTTGATTAGCAAGAGAAGAACACAAAGTATCCAAGTAGATACAAAGTGTTATCATTCCTCTTCATTTGCAAGAGAAGAACTCAAGGTATCCAAGAAGATACAAGAGTTGTAGTTGTTAGGTCTTGTAACATTTGTTACACTCTTGATTGTATCATAGCATACATCAAGATCAATTTTCTTTTGAGAGTTTGTGAGGGAAGATCATTGTGATCTTGTCGAGATCTTGGAGATCTCTTGAATCCATTGGGCTTGTGTGATTGATCAAGGGTAGATCGAGTCAAGTGGGAGTAAATCATTGTGATCTTGTCGAGATCTTGAAGATCTCTTGAAGCCATTGGGCTTGTGTGATTGATCATGTGGATCAAGGGTAGATCGGGCAGATCGTGGTAGATTGGTGCTAGCTAAGATTAGCACTCGACATCTAGCTTAGTGTCGGAAATAGGATAAGCGACGTGTAGATTGGTGCTAGCTAAGATTAGCACTCGACATCTAGCTTAGTGTCGGAAAACAAGTTAAGCGACGTGTACGGTTTTCTCTGCTTGATGGAGTTTGTTGATTAGTGAAGTAACTCTCGAGTTGGGTACTCGGGGAGTGGAGTAGGGCGAAGAGGAGCTTCATGACCGAACCACTATAAATCATCGTGTCCGGTTTGCGCCTTCTTACTTATCTCTTTACTTTCATTTTATTCTTTATCGCTTTATGTTTATATTCGCATTGCGTTTATGCTTGTGTGGCTAGTTGCTTATGTTATGTTAATTATGTATGTGTCATGGTTGATTGTGCTTGTGTTTTAGTTCAATTCATTTATCCCTAGATGATATATGATCATAGTTGACACTTTTCATATTACGTCACACTTGATCGGGAGTTTGATACAAAATGTTTTTTAAGATTTTAAATGGAAACGTATTCACCCCCCCCCCCCTCTACGGTTTCCATAATTGGTACCAGAGCAACGTCGCTCAAAATTTTAAAGCAAATGGTTTTCAAAATTGAGTACGATCCATGTATCAAATTACCCATGAAGGTGATAAAAATATGAAAAGTATTTAGTTGCTTAATACTTACAAGTTTTGTTGTTAAGTATACGTTGTCATACTAGCTTGAAAGTTTTCTTAAATTAATAAAAGTTGGTTCTGTTCAAAACTGAAATAACAAATACGGCACCGTTAAATATAACGGACGGTTCCATTAAATGTGGACGGTACCGCTAAATTTAACGGTACCTTCGTCTGTTTTTCAGAATTCGGTAATTTTCAAAAATTTGTATAAAATCAACCGTAAGTCCGTAGGAGTCGTGCCACCTATCGTTTTAAACGTAATTGAGTCTACTTTCACTTAAAAATACTTTTAGAAATTGATTGTAAAGTAAAATTTACGAGAGTCTTCAGTTCGTAACAGAGAGTCTTTTCCGGTCATGCCGATTGCACAAATTTTTCGTCAAATCACAAAGTGAACATCACACGTTGATGTATTCATGATTTCAAGGTGTTGAACTTGATCAAATTTTTAAATGGGGTGAAAAATAATTCATTTTCAAATAAAATCAAGCTAAGTGTACATTGTTATACTTAATACACAAAATGACGATAAGTATCTTTGTGTGTTTTGCTAAATGACTATTTGCTTTTCTTTGTGTCTTAGTATTGTTAGTCAATACTTTTGTATGCTTAGTGTTATCTTTAGTTGAGCTAATTTTATTTATAAGCATAAGCGTATTTCATGCCTTGTTGCTATGTGTCGAATATTAGTTTTTCGGCTTATGCGTCAATAGGACTTAGACTAGACTTCTTGCACTAAGTTACGTAATTGATTTTGCATTGCATATAGGCATAGACCATTTTTTTTGAATTTGTTGCAAGTTTTTAAAATGGTTTAGTAACCTTCCTAGGAATAGAAACTAAGTTGGTAGATCATGTGTGTCGAAAGATATTGTCTTACACAATTATTTTTCCGAAAGTTTAAGTGTAAAAAGTATAACACCCCAAAATACTTAACACTTTCATAAAATCCATAACATGATCTTTAAAACATTACATCATTTTGTCTTGTTTGACCATAGGTTGTCTAAACAAGATAAAATGTCATTTTAATACATTAGTTTTAAGTAAAAGAAAATGTATTAAACTTGCATTGATTTAAAACACATACAAAATGTTTTAAATATTTAGTATTTTACGTATGTTTTATAAAAATAGTTAAGATAATTATTTTTATACTAATGAGGTGTTGAAAAACTAAGAATATTATACTTAATAATATAAATAGTTTTTCTCAAATAAAATTAAATGACAATATCGAAGTAGTAACGTAATATGTCATTAACCTCACACATACAACCAGTATTAGAATAAATGGAACACATTCCTCATATTTTTATTTTCCTTTTAAAAGGAGTGATCGTGAGGGTCAAGAAAGATTTCGAGTACATATCAATTCATTATTCAAATTATGATTGATATCATTATCGAATCTAATTGACAAGTTCGAGTGTGGACATGAAATTGGAGTCATTATTTGTCTAGCTTCAAGATAACATCAAAATATGATGAATCTTGAATCTACATACTCAATCACCCTCGATTGTTATGAAAATAATGACGTCCTCTCAAGACGAAAATAATATGCATCGGATCATAACTCACACTTGTGTTGAAGATGCCATATTGAGTCTTGTTGTCGAATAGTTGTGTTCCAAACATTAAACTAATATGTTTAAAAGATGCATAAAATACACAACTAAGTAGGATTGACAACTTGGATGTTTCATCCGAAATATACAAGTAATTTACATTGCAATGCAATTAGTAAATGTGTCATTTCCGAAAAACCAAACACGAGCAAACAAACAACATATGTAAACTTTGCTCATGAACGACTCAACACTCAAAGTCACATGTCTAGTAAAAGTGTCACACATAATGTGTTATTAACTATTATGTAAGTCATCAATCTTTGAGAATTTCACATGTATTTCTCTTATCAAAAGATTGATAAAGGATAACTTATATCCTATGCGTCTTATTTTCTTTGTAACATGAATGATTATGTTACAAGAGAATACATTTCATCCTGTTAACAAATGTAGGATATTAGAGTTGAATAATAACCTAATACGACATGTGTCATTGCATAAGCAAGTAAAATTGGTCATACACAAAAATTCTTGTTTCACAAAGCATTCGTAAGAGTGATAAGTTTCCTCTTAGAAAAGCATACTTGTTGAAATAAACAGTATGTCTCATTTTAAATAAAATACTCACAAGATCTATTGAGGTAAGTAACCTTTACTAGATTCTCCCTCAAGATATGCAAAGGAGCATTCTTAAAACACACACGATGTAGTAGATTCTACATTGTATCACATTAGAGTGTCTCTTGGTTCTAGGAAACCAAATCATGTTAAAATAACATGTAACAACTCAACAAACAAAGATGTTGTCCAAAAGATCATAAAATACACCATCTCCATCAAATAACCTCTAAATCTCAAACATGAAATTAAAACATTTCGCTTGCCTTTGTTAGAAGTTGTGTGTAAGACATGTCATTCTCTTAATCGACCTTCAAAGTATGGTTAGTTGAGTCATATTAGGTCATGTATTAGCGAAATAAGCTAATATCATCTTTGCTACGCTTCGATAGGCAAATATGGGAATTTGAATTTTTCTAACATGAGAATGACTACTGGAGAACCTATCGCACTAGAAATTCAATTTGACCTAACGGTTGAATTGCTTCCAGGAGAGAAGTTGGGTTCGTGTATAACCCGTAAAAATGGTCGTGTTTAGCCTTAATTGAGCACCACTAGTGATAGTCTCATACTCATTCTCTAACTTGAAAATTTCTCATTCCTACATTTGACTAGAGATAGTTTACATCGGTGAACTTTATCTCCCATTAGGATTTCATTTTGAACAAGTAGTAACTAGGATCTTCCTTAGCAAACCTAGATTGCTTGCATCCCACATACGTGTTTCAAAATGATAACATGTTCTCGTAAGACATGATTAAATGTCTTCATGATCTTAAACGCTAAATGATTATCATGTTTTGCATGATGTTTGCATTTATTCCTTATGTGCATTTTACATGATTTACTTGTAAAGTTTGCACCCACACTATGTCCTTTTGACACATTAGGAATTAGGTATGCCCATCACTATGAACCCTTAGAAGTCATAGAGTCATACACCAGTGTCAAAACCTATAAGTCAAAGTAGTCGCGAAGTTGTCCTAATTCCCTAGTCATAACTTTGCCTTCTTCCAAGTAATACACCCTTTTGTCATGGGAAGGTTAGATACAAACCTAGTAGAACTCGGAGTAGGGTTGACAACTTAAATATTTCATCTGAAATATTCAAGTAAGTTTAACTTGCGATCACAATTGTTAAATGTCATATCCAAAACATCATATTCATGCCTTTTAACAACATATGTTAAAACGCTCATCCAAAAGCTAAAAGCTAACATCAACCCTCGGGTGACAAAGGACTCACGAATCACTATATAAGTGATTAGTAGTTTACTTTCATCCTCGTGTGATTACACACTTCTTAAGATCTCAAACCTTGCTGCGAATCAGCACCATAGGCCTAGCTTTACGTCTTTCAAAACCCCGTGAAACACTCGCGTGCGAAGCACATCGAAAACCGTAAATCAACCAAACCTCTCAACTGAGAATCCCCTAACCATCTTCATCTAGGTCTAGGAATGATGGAACATATTCCATAAATCTTATGACTATTTAAATATTTCTCTGGAAATATTAAAGTCATCCCTCGTATTCCTCTTATGACTATCTAAATATTTTACTGGAAATATTAAGTCATCTCTCACGTTCCTCGTATGATCACTTGAATATTTCACTGGAAATATTGAGATCATCTCTTCCATTTCGTGTCATGACTTTTAGATATTTCACTGGAAATATTAAGTCATCCTTCACATCGCTCTAATGACTACCTATGTATTTCCTCGGAAATATAAAAGTCATCTCTTCTTGTCCAGTACCGTTGAAATAATTTATTAGGTATAAATTCTTTCCTCGTGTCAAAAAGTCTCACTAAATAAGCGAGATTTATTCGTGAAATCCTCTTAAATTCCAATGACAACTTAAATATTTCATCCGAAATATTTTAAGTATATTTAATTTGCGAAATGCAATTAAATGTCATCTCTCGTTCTCGATCAATGTTCACCGAATCCCGTTGGATTCATTCATAAAGGAATTTATTTGGTATAAATTCTTTTAATCTAAAGTCCAGAAAAATCACAACATATGTGAAATTTCTTTGTCAAAAATCTTGCTTTCAATTCTCACCAACACTATCAAAACCCACTCGATGTAGTCTTGAACCAAAACCATCTCCTATCAGAATAGATTCTATCTATCATCTGATTCCTTAGCCTTTTCCCTTTCACTTCCGCATGGTACTAAACACTTCCAATGCTTCCGCATCCCACTCACCTTCCACACACCTCAAGCGAAGAACCGCTAGGATAAGTTGAGATAACCCCAGTAGAACATTACCACCAACCTCACAACTCTGAAGATTTTATCTTCTTAACCCTTAGGATATCTCCAAGTAATCACATGCCTCATCATATAAATATTCTATGAATATTCACAATGATTGAGAAGAGCTACGTGACTTCAAAGGTGAAGTTTATCGTATGCTATCCACCACTTGTCATGACGTTACTAAGCTCATCGCTTTCGTCAATTTTTGTTTTCCTCTTTATCTTTTACATCTTGTCCGGATGGTCATAGATTAAGGGGGAGCGAAAACACACTCATATAGTCTTTCACCAAACACTCTCAAGAACACACAAATGTGGTTCTTATTCCCTAGGAAACTTCCCTTTAGCTGCCCAGAACTAGGCTGCACAGGAAAATTCGTGACTTCCATGTCACGGTACCGTTAAATAGGCCACGGTACCGTTGAATTTAACGGTACCGTGTGGTATTTAGTGGTACCGTGCCTATGTTTGATGAACTTTCACTGTTCCCTCCTGATCCCTGCATCCCTAACCTCAAACCTGCAAATTTTTGCAAACTCACATACACCATAGGATTCCCTCACTACACCATAGGACTCTATCACCAATCTTAACTCGAATCCATCCTCCACCTTTAGGATTTCCACATCCTTACCTCCACCAAGTTCACCACAACCTTTAGCTTTTACACTAACCCTATCACCTTCATCACCCTTTGAACTTGGCACTAACACATCATCCTCATCACTATCACCATCACCACAATCACTAATGGGTCATCCCATTCTTTATCCCCTACAACCACAACTCTTGCCTTTATAAGGCCTCACCATTGCAAGCTTATCTTGCATCTCATCTTCAAACCTCACATTTATATCATTCATCATCACACTCAACCCTTATAACTAAACTTCACTCTTGACAGTGATATTTAGTTTCAAAACCTTCAACCCTTATATCAATCCCACTCAAACCTTTTAGCTACACTTCACTCTTGACAGTGATAGTTAGTCTAAGAACCTTCAACCCATAGATCATCACACTCAAACCTTACAACCTTCAACCCTCACAATCACACAAAACCTTTCATGCACCAAACTATCTCTAACACACAACTAGGATCATCCAAACTAGAAACCTAGAACCTCGTTACCTCAACCCCGTTAGAGACATCCACCAACAATCCTGTTAGGATCACATGCACCTTTTCTTTTTCCCTTTTGAAATATATCATGCATCTCATTGTCAGTGCAAACGATATATTAATCTAAACCATCCTTTCCCACCTCTCCTCAAATATTAGTGCGTGTCGTTCTCATTTTTTTTAACCTCCATTGAGTCTACTTTATGGCATGACGTGTCATAATAGTAATCATCAACAGACCATCCTTAACACCAATCTTCTTAAGTAGATGACTATGTTGTTCAAAAGGTTTGTTAGAACTTGCCTTCCCAATGACAACTTGGAAGAAGTCATTTTGTGTGTCAGCCAATGAACGAATATCATTCTTGATTAGTGTGATTAATTGAACAATTACACCTTAGGTTGTAGGTCGGGTTATGACACTCAAGTGTCTTTGAATTGCAATATGTATTCAATTTTTTTTTGTGTCACTCACATAGTTTAACCCTTTCATGTCTTGCTATGTGTATTCTATCCTCATCATGTTGCTCCTATACTGTTATATATTATGTTGCACGAAGCTAATCCTTGATGTAGGAAAAGCCTTTGTATGCATTTGATCCATGGATCTGCTAGATACTAAGGTAAATAAACAAGGGGATTAAGTCACCATAGGGGAGCATTGAGCTAGGGGGAGCTCGGGAGAATTTGAATACATAGCATGGAGTCTTTCTAATGGTGGTGATAGAAGACTTCACTGGGATGATGCAAGCTCGCCTTTCTGGGGAGAAAGGAAAGTAGTTCAATAAGGGGGAGTAGGGAGTGAATTCAAGGGAGCGCTCGAGGCAACTACCTTTTTGATTTGACAAAAGGGGGAGAAGGGAGTGTAAACAGGTAACTTTTACATTTTACTATGTGTTACGGTTTACATATTTGTCATTATCAAAAAGGGGGAGATTGTTAGTGCAAATATTACGATATTTAAACTATACGATTTCTTCGGTTTTAATAATGACAAACATGTAACCTGTAATACATAACGTAAAATGTGCAAGTTACTTGTAAACACAAATCATCAATGCATACTTACATCAACACCTCCCGATGTCTCAAGTATGCTTCAACGAAGTCGTAGATTTCCATCCCGACATAAATCACTCAAGGTATGGACAAACAAATCTACTACTTGACAAATGATCAAAGGATTATATTTTTCTAAACTTTACATTTTTAATGTGACAAAACATTTTTTCAAAAATATATTTTACAAATTATTTTTGAATTAAAAAGAAATGTTTTATTTTGAAAAATAAGTTTAAAAATCCCAACAGTCAATTTTCCCCCCAAAACAGCTCCAACATTCTCAAATAAACCTTCCCCACTAAAGACAAACGAAGTAGCGTCCACGGTACCACTAAAGTACCGACAGCTCCACTAAATTTAGTGGAGCCGTCTGACAATTAGTGGGGCTGTGGGTCTGTAACAGCTATTTTTTCCCTTGCCTATAAATAGTAGACCATTTCACACTTCCAACTTGATTTTTCCAGTCATTGGTAGTTGGTCCAGTATTTCTTTTTTGAATTGTTTTGCCTTCAAGAATGACATCTGAATAACCTAGTGTAAAAGAATCACCATACAGAATGATATCCCAAAGAGCATAATCTTGAACCATAAAATATTGCTCAATCCTTAACCTTCATAACTCAAACTCATTCTGTTTGATCATGGGCAACTTTGCAGCAATATTTGTAGCCTGAGTATTCTCCACGTCCATTTCTTCTTCTTCTTCTAAATCAAATATATCAGCTTGTCTCTGATACCAATTGAGAGGATGCTTCGATACACCTAATAGGATGTTAGTCCTTTGTAACTTTGTGTATGTGATACTTTGAGTTAATATGGTTAAGTATGTGGAATCTACTTAACCACACTTAGAAGGTTATTTGGTTATTGGAAATGGAAATAAATGCTTTAGTAACGAACAATGAACACACAATGTTAACACCAAACGATTCAATATTATTAAGATAATAATACGAGTGATCTTCACTATCACTAGGGTTCCAAACCTTGAATCTATATGTTTCTATAACTTATTATTTCTATGATAAGTTATGTTCTTTTGTTCTTGAGAGATATGTATATTAAGTTCATGCATCAAGTTTCAAGTACTTATCTCTAAGCTAAGATCTTCTTTTTATAGTCTAAAGAAGATCTTTACAATAATGTCAAGTCTTGTCGAACTACTTGCTAGCTTATGTTGAGTGTGTCAGTAGCTAAGATACAACATGTATCTATGTTTACAATTTGTTTGACTGACTACAAATCAAAGATATTATCTACCGTATATACTTGACTTTTATACACAAATATCTTTTTATACTTATCCAACCAGCAGTTGTAAACGTGACACTTATCCATCCAGCAGTAGTATATGTTACACCAGAAGTAGGATCAACCAGCAGTACCTTCTTTGTACTAGCAGTACTAACTTCAGTTAGTACTGTTAGTTATAACTTGAGAGGATTTAGATATATACTAGCAGTAGGAACTGTTAGTATATTCTTCTCAGCAGTACTAACTTTGTGAACTTGTAATTCCCAACACTGATCTTTAGAATATTTAATTCCCAACAGGAGACAAAAGCAACATTAGCAGCACTTGAAGATGCCTTTGAAACACCTTTGATTTCAAGTTCAAAGACCTTAAGATTACTGTACAAATCATCAATTGACAAAGTGTCAACATCTTCTTTCATTCTCATGCTCATTGCCAGATTTGACCATTCTTTTGGCAAAGATCTGAGAAACTTATGATTTGCATCTTCAGTAGATACTCCAGCACCATGAGCTTCCAACTGTGAGAGGAGATGTTGGAATCTATCATACCCTTTCTCCAATCCTTCAGAACTGGTCACTGTGAATGCTTCAAACTGTTGTTTGAGAACAACTTTCTGTATCTTCTTTGAATTAGCATTTCCTCCTAACCTGGTTCTGATTGCTTCCTAAATCTCCTTAGCATCATCCATTCCATGAAATCTTCTTAAATGTTCCTTGGGAAGGGCCATTAGTAAGATGGTTCTTGCCTTCCTCTCCTTCTCCACAGCATGAATCTCTGCAGCAGAGACTGGTGGAAGCACTGTAACAACACCATCCTTGCCAACAAAGATCCTCTTCTTTGAGTTTCCATTCTGAATCACCTTCCATACATCATTATCAATGTACTCTAGGTAATGCTCCATCTCCATGGCCCAGATATCATACTCCTCCTTTTTCAGAATTGGGAGTTTGATGTTTGAGATAGTGGTTGTTGCAGGAATGTTTTGTTGTTGTTGTTTAGGTCTACTAGTTTCTGATATATCATCATCATGATTTGAAACTTCTTCATCACTAAGATGTGTTGAGTACTCATCATTAGCCGGGTGAGACATTATGCAAGATTTTTGAGTGAATGAGTGTTTGTGGTTTGTGTTTCTTCTTACTCAGAGTCCCTCTATAGGCACTGATACCACTTGTAGGTCCACGGTTATGGATCTAAGTAGCCTGTGTTAGACAATAGATAACTTGAATAAATCCAAATTAATCTATATGAGAAACTCTTAACAGTATATTGATTGTTAATGCGGAATCTTAACAAACAACAAGTATGAAGAACTCAATTATGATTACTAACTTCGTATTTCTATTAAACTTTCTATTGTCACCAAAACATAATGCCGTAGGGTTCCTTTTATACTCTAAGGAAACCCTAATGTTACAAAACATGTGAAAGGATAAACATATCTTCTAATAAGATAACTAATACGTATATATCCTTTCCTAACATATAGCTAACAAACTATTCTGTTAAACATAAACAGACTTAACTAATAATACCTACCAGTCCTAAATATGTTTGCCAGACTTAACTTTGTACTGGCATACTTAACTAAGCTAACAGACTTAACGATTTCATCAGCAGACTTAAGTCTGTTCTACAATAATTCCTAACATGACCTAAGCTTCTATGCCAAAGATTTGAGTTGTCGTCTAGAGAGGTAAGACAAAGTTTGTCTTTAGATGTTTTATCTAATTTCATAACGTATACGTTTTTTTTTTCAAAACACCTTTACCTACGGTTATGCCGTCTTAAAGTATTTTACTTCCATTTTCACTGCAAAGGACATTATACTTTTTACGACATAGTTGGCTAATACTAAGTAAGTTAAAACCTAGGTTATCAACATGAGCAACCTCATCAATAGAGAGGGAGTCATGAGATATTGTACCTTTTCTGACGATTTTACTTTTAAGATTGCTACCAAACGTAACATTACCTCCGTCATATGCTTGGTAGGTTGAGAAAAGGCTTTTTTTTTCCGTCATGTACCTTGAACACCCGATGTCTTTAATCCACTCGTCTGGTTCCAATCCAACTTTCAAGCATACCTAAGTTATAGAAAAACTCAAGCATTTAGTCCCCAATATCTCATGAGTCCATTTGGGTTAAACATCCCATTATCTTGATTCATGAATGGAAATGGTGGATAACGGTTCCATGGCATGTAGTTGGGACTACGATAATTCCTAGGAAAGTTTGGGTTCCAACTATTATGATAATGATGTTGTGTGTTGTAGTTACTTTTTGGAAAGGGGCGTTTGGGAATAGTAGTCCTAGGTCTTTGTTGAACAGTTTTAGTTCTAAACTCATTTTTAGCTTGTCCTATTCCTATGGTAACGGCTGGTTTCATTTAGTTTATAGTTGAACTAGTGTTAGATTTCCTAGTTACTTTAACAAACTCTGTACGAGCCGATGTACTAGTTGTCTGTTCAGCAATAGTACCCACGGATCCTTTTCTACTACTGGCGGAACCCAATTTTTGGTTCCGTCAGATCCGTGGGTTTCTGAAACTGTTGGAACAGTTTCTTGTATTTTAACGGCTTGCTTCTTAAAACTACTTAAGTCTCCTAGTTTCATAAAGCCTAATCCAGTTTTATCATGAGGTAACTTTTGAATTCTCATTATCTCATCTATACAACTAATAATTTTATCAAGCCTTTTAAACTTAGAGTTTTGTTTGATGAGTGCATCCTGTGTGATTTTAATCTTTTCTAATTCTAGTTTAAGCTCTTCACATGAAACACATATTTCATTAACAGCTTTACCTTTATCTAATCTTTTAACTTTTTCTTTTAATTCATAAACTTTGTTTTCTAGAAATTCTTTTCTGGTTTTCAAAAACTTATTTTTGTTTATGATTTTTAGACTAAGTTCACAGAGATTATTATATTCCTTTTGCAAGGTATCATCATCAGTAGAAGAATATGACGAGTCAGAATGTACCTCTTCTGAGTCATGAGCCATGAGAGCAACTTCGTCGTTCTTAGGCTCATCGTCATCACCTTCACTGTCACTCCAAGCCCCACTAACAAAAGCTCTTTGAGTCTTGTTCTTAGGCGGCTTAGGACATTCTCCTATTAGATGACTAGTATCTCCGCATCTAAAGCACTTTCTTTCTCCTTTTCCTTTCTTTTCATCACGGTCTTTCCGGAAGGATTTCTTTTCTTCTCGAGGTTGTCTTACGAACTTTCCTTGTCTCCTAAAGAACTTCTTGAAATCTCTTAAGACCATGACATACTCTTCATCTTCGCTGCCTGAACTAAACTCTTCATCATCACTTGACTCTACCCTAGCTTTTAAGGTAATGGACTTGATCTTTTCCTTTTTGCCCTTAACTATCTCTGAGTCTTTTTCCATCACCATCTCATGAACTTTGAGATTTCCTATTAGCTCGTCAAGTGACATGCTTGAAAGATCCTTGGATTCTTCAATGGCCGTCACCTTAGCTCTCCACTTCGGATGAAGTGCTCTAAGAAATTTCCTGACAAAGTTCTTACTAGAAAAAGAATCGTCAAGTGCTTTAAGAGAAGTAATGATAGTATTAAACCTAGCAAATGCACTATCAATGGTCTCATCTTCAGGGGTAACAAATTGTTCATATTGCTGAACAAGAAGATCAATTTTGTTATCCTTGACTTGTGAGTTCCCTTGATGAGTGATAATTAAGGATTGCCAAATATATTTAGCGGTTTTACACATAAATACTCTTTCATATTCTTTCCTAGGTAAAGCATTATAAAGCATCATTTTAGCTTCATTATTTTTGGCAATCAACTTCTTTTGCTCATCACTGTGACGAGTAAGAGAAGTACCTTTATCCCGACCACTTGATATATCTTTTATTATGGCCATATGGTCACCTTCTATAATTATGTAGGAGAGGATTTAAAACACTTAGGATGTTACTCCTTTATAATGTGTTTAAGATACTTTGAGGTTATGTAGTTAAGTATGCGGAATCTACTCAACCACACTTAGAAGAATTTGTTTGTTTGATGTAACAGTAATGCTTGTATGAACAATGAACACAGAAAGTTTAACTTTAAACGATTCAATATTATTCAAGAATAATATGAGTGATCTCAATATCACTATGGTTACAACGACCTTGAATCTTAAGAATAATCTATGACTCGTGTATATCTGTGTATTGCCTCTAACCTAGGACCGCCTTTTATAGACTTAAGGAGTCCTTTACAAGATAAGTATTCTACCGTATATTTCTAACTAATTATGATATACATAAGATCTATCCCATACTTATCCTTAATACATATCTTCTGAAACAGTTATCCATACCAGCCGTACCTTCTTTATAACTAGCAGTACTAACTAGAGTTTGTACTGTTAGTTATACTTCAGCAATTCTTCGGTTATACACTAGCAATTTGTACTATTAGTGTAATTCTCCCAGCAGTACTAAGTCTTGAACATTTAATTCCCAACAATCCTCCCCTAAAATTGTGATTTATCCTAAATCATCAAGTTTCTCTGAATTAAATAGGGATGTGAGGATTCTTCCAAACACTACATAGTCAACTTTAGTCTTCTGGCTTTCCTTTCTTCTGCAAGCTGAAATATTTGCCTGATTAGCTCTTTTGCCATCTCTGAATCTTCTTCAACTTTAAGTCTTGATGACAACATAGCCATTAAGGTAACTGCTCTTAGTGGGTAATCCTTTTCCACCAACATATAAATTTCCACTCTTGCTTTAGTAGAAATTCTGTGGACACCACAGTTATCAAACAGTCTCCATGTGATGTCTGAGATTTGAGCTTGAAATCTCCATATAGCTTCACCTGTGTCAGGATCATATATTGTCTTCAGTTCCACCCAAAGCTCTTTATCTTTATCATCTATAGGATCTGAGGTCTTGAATCTTTCTTGAACTAAGCTCCATAACTTATCCAAATCATCTCTGTCAAAAGCTTTGATCATGTCTTCAAAGAATTTGTAGACTTCAAACTTTCCTCATACTTTAATGATTTTCCAGCCTTTAATAGCTCCATCTGAATACACCTCCCAATCTATGATGGGATGCTTGGCTTGAATAGGATCAATATTTAGAGCTTCTGGAATAACCACCATCATTCCATGGATCTGTTCATCAATCAATGTCTCTTCCTCAACTAATTCATCCTGCTTTTCTTCTTCTATATTTTGTTCTTCTGCAGGTTCTTCTTGAACTGATTCATCTTAGTTCTTTGTTTCTTGGAATCTCCTGATTCCAACTGTTATGCTGCTCTTTTTACACCCCTACTGGACTCAGTCTCAATTGTTGCACTTTCATCTCTTAAAGTCTTTTGAATTCTTGTATAAGCACTGATGTACAATTGTTCTATTTCTTCATAAGACTTTCCTATGAACCATTTTTCTTTCCAGTAATCTTGATGTTTCAAGTAGTTCTTCATATACCTTAATTGTTCACTTCTTGAAGGAGGTTTCTTTTGATAAGCTTTCTTTTTACTTTGCTTCTTTCTAATCTCCTGCAATAAGTCATCAATGGCTGATTCTTGTTCTTCTCTAGTGTACTAAGACCTTTCTTCCTCTTGAAGTTTAGTAGCTAATTCCTTATCAGCAAGAATCTGAGCACCTCTCTCTTCTTCTTCAGTCCGAAACTTTCGTTCAATCATAAATGTTGCCAATCTTTCTTCTTCAGCTAATCTTTCTTCTTCAGCTACCCTTTCTAACTCCTCTTCATGAAATTTCTGAGCTAGTTCCTCATCTAGAGCAATCTGGGCTTGATCCTTCTTGGATAACTTCTGAGAAGATGGTTCTTCTATCATGATCCCTTTACCTTTGTCCAATCTTGCTTTCTTTGGTCTTATGGTATACACTGCACTAGCAGTACCTTGTGAGCCACCAGTACCTTGTTCTTGTATACTAGCAGTACCTTGTATAGCACTACCAGTACCTTCTGTAAAAAAATCACCAGTACCTTGATCCATCTGCTCTGTTTGCCTCCCCTGAGTATCATACTCCTTTTGAACCAAAGAAATGTTAGGGTCCTGATCTAACTGGGCAATCTTCATCCCCTGTTTGGAAGATTCCTCACCTTTATCTGCACTTGGACCCTCTGATGAACTTAATGAAGAAGATGAACTTGTTGATTCCACCACTTGTGCAGGTCTTTTCCTTTGAAGAGTCTTGACAGTTTTCTCCAATTTTTTCACCTTTAAAACTAGCTTAGTGTAGACTACTCCAAAGATCTTCTTGTGACTTTTGAGATCAGCTTCCAAAGTGCTTACTTTCTCAGACAATTTTGTACAAGTTTCCATCAATTCCTTAAGTTTCCGTCTGCCCTCAGCACTTCCTGATGTGTTACCTTCAGGGAGAGGTGCATCATGGGGCAAAGACTCATAGTTCACCATATGGTGAGCTTCTGAGCCACCCAATTTTTTCGGTTGGCTTGGAATTCAACCAATAGTACTGGGTTCATAGGAACTTGGTACTGTTGGTGTTGCCATGGATTGGGTCTTAGCTATGTTACTTTTGTCCTGCGCAGCTTCTAAGCCTGAGACAGTAGAAGCAGCCCTTTCCAAACTGACATAGTCAGCCTCATCTGCTACATTGAGAGGGGTAGGAACTCTGTGCTGAGGTACATCAGAGTCCTGTCTGGACAATGACCTATCTGGTGATGAATTTTGTTGTGAAGGTGATTGTTCTGATGTTGTGGGTGTGTGTTAGGAGTCAACTGAGCTTGTTGATCCTTCACCCTGTACCTGTAGCATTGAATCAAAAAGTGGAACTTTTTCCCCACTATACCCTCTTGAAGCCATTTTCATATAACTGAAAAGTTTTTGGGTAAGTTTGGGTGTTGGATAAACATTTTTGTGTGGAAGAAGTTGATGTTTCCTCATGTTCAAAATAGTTTGAATGAACCTGGGATACATAAAAATTTTTAACTTGCTATCAACATTTTTAACCATTCCTTCAAAGATAAATTTAGAAAAATTGAAAGTTCTGTCAGTAGCTAAGCAGATGAGAGCAGTTGCAATATTGCTACTGAACTGTTCCCATGAGGTTTTCTTAGGACTGAGACAGTGAAGAATGGTGTGAATCAAAAACCTCCATTGTGGGGCAAAACAACCTTTTTGAAAAGTTAAAGATTGTGATTGAATGTTGTACCCCATCCTGGTTAAAGTTTCAAATATTTCAGTGTTTGGCATAGCACTAATACCATTGTCATCATTCAGATGGAGATGCCTTCTGAGTGATGATTCAGTAATAGTGATGGATTTACCATCCACTGTGGCATTTAACTCTGTGTCACCATTGTCAAATATTTTGACAGTTGCAGTTTGCCAAAACTCTTTGATTTGGGAGACGTAGATAGTGGGATTTAAAGTTAAAGAATACCTTATGTGGGAACCATTTAGAAAATCCACTATCTGATGAAATTTGGTGTCATCCTCTGCTTTTTTCAAATAAGCGACCATGTTATGCTTGTCAACAAAGGAAAAAGAAGCCATAATTTTTTCAGTAAAAGATGATTTGACTGCTGTGAATAGTGTAAATTTAGGGTAGAAAGTAGATAAAGAAAGTGAATTGAGATATTTTGATTAACTTATTAGGGTTTCTATTGGACCGACTTCAAGGAAAAGATAACTTTTGATTAAAGATAAGGTTAATATAATAGATAAAAAGTTAAAATATCCAAATAGGAAAACCCCAGAAATAAGGAATGGAGCAGTAAAAATCTCAACGGCTATTTTGAAAAAGCTGTTATTTCGGACCAGTACTAACGTCTATCCAACAGTACAAACTTAAGCCTACCAGTACTAATTTTAAGCCTGGCAGTACAAACTTTTTTAAAAAATTTGACTCAGCAGTATGAACTCAATTTTGATTAAAAACTATACTGCTAACAACCATTTTAAAGGGAATGACTGTAAAGACAGACACTCAATCATAATTTCGGTTTAAAGCAACCTCTGGTAGTCTGAGAACTAATTTTTTAGTTATAAATAACTGCCTGTGATCAGATAAGCTCATTCAAAGAGCTTTCTTGATAGGGTTTCCAGCTCGTGGCAGTTGTTGCCTCTAACATAATTGTGTTAGATTCATGTTTGCTCGCTATTCTTTCTACCAGATGTCCTTGGACTAACTCATTATACAAAATTATAAAATGGTAAAAAGTGAGTTATGTCACTTACTGTTTGACTAACTAAGCCATCAATTCCAATACAAAACATCATAATAAGATCTCAAGAAAGAAGTTTCAAAGAATCAATTAACTTAGGTATAAAACCTTTTTGCTTAAACTCCATACCTGCAATTGTTAGTCCAAGACCAAGAAAACAAAGTGCAAAGCACTTGCTTCATAACAGTATAAACATATGACTAACAATTCTAACAAACACTCCAAATTTGTACAAGCAGTACATACTATACTTAACAGTACTAATTGACAAACCTAGCAGTACAAATCCATTTAAATGTACAAAAACACACAGATTGAAAACTTTAAGGATTAAGCATTCCAATACTTGCTACCAAGTATTGAAACCTTCCTACATCAAAGGCTTTTGCGAGAAGATATGCAAAGTTTTAATTAGAATCAATTTTAACCACTTGAATTAACTTTTTCTCATTGCAGTCTCTAATAAAATGATGCCTAATTTCTATGTGTTTTGTTTTAGAATATTGAATAGGATTTTTAATTATGAAAATGGTACTACTATTGTCAATATATATCATGGTGTTCATAAAATTATACCCATAATCAAGCAGTTGATTTTGAATCCAAAGCACTTGACTACAACAACTTGCAGCAGCTACATACTCAGCTTTAGTTGTAGAAGTTGCCACAATTGTCTGCTTCTTACACTTCCATGATATCAGTCTGCAACCAAGGAATTAACATCCACCAGTAGTTGATTTTATATCCAGACTTGCACCAGCATAATCACTATCTGAATATGCTACTAAGTCAAAAGGTAATTCCCTAGGATACCAAAGACCCAACCTAGGTTGACCTTTAAGGTATCTAAAGATCCTCTCGGCAGCAGTTAAATGAGAAGCTTTGGGAGTCACTTGAAACCTTTCACAGGCACATACATCAAACATGATATCTGGTCTTGATGAAGTTAGGTACATTAAAGACCCTATCATTGATCTGTATGTGTGCACATCTACACATTCTCCATCAGCATCTTTAAGTAATGGTTTCTCTGGATCAACTGGTTTGCTTGCCACTTTAGCATCAGTAAACTGAAATTTTCTTAGTATCTCTGCCACATATTTATCTTGACTGATAAATATGCCTTCCGTTGATTTCTTTACTTGCAACCCCAAAAAGAAAGTAAGTTCCCCCATGGAACTCATCTGAAACATATCATGCATAAGTTTCTCAAATTTCAAACACATTTCCTTCCTTGTGGTTCCAAAAATAATATCATCCACATACACCTGTACCAGCAAGATATCCTTCTTGTTCTTCTTGATGAATAGAGTTTGATTTATCTTGCCCCTTTGGAATCCATTCTCTAACAGATAAGAAGCCAAAGTCTCATACCATGCCCTTGGAGCTTGATGTAGGCCATAAAAAGCTTTCACAACCTTGTACACCTTATCAAGATGTTCTGGATCAACAAAACCTGGAGGTTGAGAGACATACACCTCCTCTTCAATAGTACCATACAGGAAGGCACTTTTAACATCCATTTGGTAAACAGTGAAGCCCATGAAAGAAGCATAGGCTAAGAACAGTCTGATTGCTTCAATCCTTGCTACTGGTGCAAAAAATTATTCATAGTTTATTCCCTCTTCTTGTGTATACCCCTGGGCTACAAGCCTAGCCTTATTTCTGATCACAATACCCCTTTCATCCATTTTGTTTCTGAAAAACCATTTGGTTCCAATTATCCTCATACCCTTGGGTAAGTCCACTAGTACCCAAACCTTCTGAATCTTGAATTGGAGAAGCTCCTCTTGCATTGCTTCTACCCAGCTTGAGTCTTATAAGGCTTTGAGAACATTTTTGGGTTCAGATTGTGAGAGAAAACACACAAACAAACATGTGTTGGCATTTTCATGCTTCTTTTCTTCATAAACAGCAGTAAGAAACCCTAGTTGGTCTGAAGTCATAGTTTGTCTTCACACCAGAATATATGTCCCCAATCACATTGTCTAGGGAGTGATCTCTGTATATCCTTGTGTGTGGTGTAGTGAGAACTGCATAGGTAGGTGGTAGATTGTTCATATCCACCTCATCTTCTGAGAAATTAGCAGTATTAGTATCTGATGGGCCAGCAGTATGAACATTTTGCCCAGCAGTACCAACTTGGGGCTCAACAGTACAATCTCCATTAGTACTGTTATCTTGATTCTCTTGATCTTCAGCTCCATCTACATTTTTTTCATCTTCAATACATTCTTTGGCTTCATCAATAGAAGGTTCGCCACCTTTTGAAGAAGAATCCACACTGTTCCATATTGGCATCAGCAAATGATCTTGATCTTTCTCCTTTCCCAAGTATGCTTCATTTGTTGCATCATTAGCTTCTGAACCTGAAAAATCATTAGAATAGGTTCCTGCAGCAACTGGCACATAGTTCATTGATTGGGTTAGAGTATCAAGGTCAAATAGCCATTTTGGACCTTCACCTGCAACATTAGATTTATTTTCTAGAAATTGAACATGCAGGTTCTCCTCAACTTTCCTTGTTCTTGTATTGTATACTCTAAAGGCCTTACTATTTAGTGAGTACCCAACCAAGAATCCTTCATCTGATTTTCCATCAAATTTGCCTAGATGGTCTAAGGTATTTAGAATAGTTACATGACACCAAAAAGGTCTTAGAAATCCTAATGCAGAATTTCTACCCCTAAACAGCTCATATGGTGTCCACTTGAGAGGATTTAAAACACTTAGGATGTTACTCCTTTATAATGTGTTTAAGATACTTTGAGGTTATCTAGTTAAGTATGCGGAATCTACTCAACCACACTTAGTAGAATTTGTTTGTTTGATGTAACAGTAATGCTTGTATGAACAATGAACACATAAAGTTTTACGTCAAACGATTCAATATTATTCAAGAATAATACGAGTGATCTCAATATCACTAGGGTTACAACGACCTTGAATCTTAACAATAATCTATGACTCGTGTATATATGTGTATTGCCTCGAACCTAGGACCTCCTTTTATAGACTTAAGGAGTCCTTTACAAGATAAGTATTCTACCGTATATTTCTAACTAATTATGATATACATAAGATCTATTCTATACTTATCCTGAATACATATCTTCTGAAACAGTTATCCATACCAGCAGCACATTCTTTATAACTAGCAATACTAACTAGAGTTTGTACTGTTAGTTATACTTCAGCAATTCTTCGGTTATACACTAGCAGTTTGTACTGTTAGTGTAATTCTCCCAGCAGTACTAAGTATTGAACATTTAATTCCCAACAATGTACCATAGATCTATATCTGTTGATATAAATAATGCCTAAAAACATTATCAATACTTATTCATATCTCTATGTTTTGATGATCACAAAATGTAAACTCATCAAACATAAACTTATTAAGTAAACAAGTATTTAGTTGGAAATATTCGTTTCTACAACTTAATCACTTAAGGTATGAATGAACAAATGCTTAATACATTATATGATCAAAGGAACATTTTCTTAATCACTAGATTTTTTATAAAATGACCCAAAACATTTTATATCTTTTAGAAAGTCATTTTTGGTATTAAATAAAAATGTTTAATCTTTTATAAAATTATGAATTCAAATTTTCAACCAAAAATGGTAAAAATGTTTCAGAAAAACCTTCCCCACAAAAAGATAAATCTGGGCAACGGTCAGATGGACGACCCCCTTAATTTTACTAGGCGGTCCCCTTAATTTTAAGGGGGCCGGCCACCTATTTAAGGGGACCGCCCCGCTCCTCCAGCTGTCCAAATTTTCCTATAAATACTGGACTTTTTCCTCACCTTTTGCACCCCAAACCTTCTGTTCTAAATCTCCTCTAATCCTTTTAAATCCTTTCTAAAATCCTTTGATTATATTCTATTAAGCATTGGTTTTCAAGTGATCCATTCTTCTACCACCCAAGTGCAAAAGAAGAATACTCCTTCAACCACTAGAGAAGAAGTATTACAACTTAGTATCATCTTGCTATCTAAGTTGTTTGTGTAATCATTCATTCATTTGTGTATAAGTTGTGTATATTTGTTAGATAGGTGTGAACAAAATTGATTAGGCTAGATTAGTGTGTAAGTAGTCAAGTTGTGAAGAAGGTGTGTAGTTGTTGTAAAGAAGTAGTGTAAAATTTATGAAGCCTTAGTCTAGAAGTTGTGAAGCCGTCGTGTAGAAGGTGTGAAGCCGTAGTGAAGAAGTCGTGAAGCCGTCGTGAAGAATTCGTGAATAAGTCGTGAAGAAGTCGTGAAGAAGAAGTTGTGAAGTAGTTGTGATTTAAGTTGTGAGATTGGTTCTAGCTACGATTAGAACTCGACATCTAGCTTTGTGTCGTTAAACCGGTGTAAGCGAAAGTTGTGTAAGGTTTTCTCCGCCATAAGGGAGCTTGTTGAAGTAGTGAAGAAAACTCTCGAGCAAGGTGTGCTCGGGGAGTGGAGTAGGGCAAGGAAGGTGTCCTTGTAGCCGAACCACTATAAATCCCTCGTGTCTCGCTTTGATCTTTCCATCTCTTACTTATTTCTTTATATCATCATTACTTTCATACATATAGGCATATATAACTGTTAGTATTAATTAGAAGTTGATTTCACATAAAGATCAATTTAAAACTTCATTCATAAAAAAAAAAAAAAAAAAAAAAAAAAAAAAAAAACTCCATTCAAAAAAAAAAAAAAAAAACTTTTATAACAAATCTAAAAAGATACACATATAATTAATAATATTGTTCAAGTATCATTTTTCATATAAACTCAAATCTAAGGTTTTAAAAGGAAACAAAGTTTTCATAATAAAATCAAAAAGACGTAAAACAATTCAACCCCCCTTCTAGTTTTCCACAATTGGTATCAGAGAGCCACGTCAAACAAGATTTTTAAAATATATTGTACTTTAAAACTTGAATCGATCTATGGAATCGGAAAAATATTTAGAAGGGCAATCTATGCAAAGACCACCGCTATTTGAAAGTGATGATTTTCTTTATTGGAAAAATAGATTCGAAACTTATGTGAAATCAAAAGATCTTGATCTTTGGCATGTTATTACCTATGGTGATTTTCCCCCTATTCAAAATAATCCTTTAACTAAAAGTGATGAAATTGTACCTTTTGAAAAACAAAATGATGATTTGAAAAAGAAACTAGCTAAAAATAATGAGGCAAAAATGGTTGTTTATAATGCGTTACCACGTAAAGAATACGAAAGGATCTTTATGTGTGAAACCACAAAAGAAATTTGGAACTCCTTACTAATAATTCACCAAGGTAATAGTCAAGTCAAAGATAATAAAATAGATCTTCTTGTTCAACAATATGAACAATTTACGATTTCGGAAGAGGAATCAATAGATAATGCTTTTGCTAGGTTTAACACTATCATCACAAGTTTAAAAGCACTTGATGAGAATTTTTCTAGTAAGAATTTTGTTAGGAAATTTCTTAGGGCACTTCATCCAAAATGGCGGGCTAAGGTTACGGCGATTGAAGAATCGAAGAACTTGTCAACTCTTCAACTTGATGAGTTGATCGGCAACTTGAAAGTCTACGAAGCAATAATAAAGAAAGACTCCGAGATGGTCAAAGGAAAAAGAGAGGAAAGAAAGTCAATTGCATTGAAAGCTAGGAAGGAATCTAGTGAAGAGGATAGCTCAACCTCCGAGAGTGATAACAAAGAATATGCTATGGCCGTAAGAGAGTTCAAGAAATTTCTAAAGAGACGAGGAAGATTCACAAGACAACCACGAGATGAAAGAAGATCGCTTCAAAGAAATAGGAATGATAACTACGGGAAAAGAAAGTGCTTTAGATGTGGAAGCCAAAACCATCTCATTGGCGAATGTCCAAAGCCACCGGGTTATGATTACCAAAACGCCTTTGTTAGCGGAGCATGGAGTGATAGCGACAAAGACGAAGCGGACAAAGCTAACAATGAAACATGTCTTATGGCAAAGACATCAAATGAGGTTCTTTCCGAAACCAAATACTTTAGTGACAAAAATCAATCATTAGACGAAAAAGACCTAGATAATGAATATAATAGGTTATGCAAATTAGGTCAAAAAGTCATGGCTAAAAATAAATCACTAAAACAAATTAATAATCGATTAGAAAATGAAGTACTCGAATTAAAAATTAAACTACAGCATTTAGAAAAAGGAAAAGAAGTTTTTATAGAATGTAAAACATGTCTAGAGGTCAAAAATGAAAACGAAAAACTTAAAGATGAAATTTCCAAACTTGACAAGTTTAAAAATAGTAGTAACTCACTTAAGAAAATAATAAGTGGTCAAGGAACTTCGGGAGATAAAACCGGTCTAGGATTCAACTCAAATAATGTTTCAACTAGTGAAAATAAAAATGTAAAGTTTGAATGTCAATCTAGTAAACAAAAACCATTAGAGTCAAAACCTAAGTATATACTTATAAAAGATAGAAAAATACCTATTGCGAGTGATGAGGAAGTAAAAAGTTTTTATAAACCATCATTAAAAGCCAAAACCGGATTTTCTAAACCGAAATTAAGATCTAAAACTCCACCTCCAAATAGACCAAATAATCCTCATCCTCGGTCTAAAACCCCTCAATCTAGAAGAAATCAAGGTAGACAAAACTTTCCTAATAATAATAATCACCCAATGTGGAATTATTCACTTCAACCAAGTTTCAACCCTTGGGGAATACTTTCACCATACATGCAAATGCAAACCATGTTTGGTTCAAACAATTTTGGACAAATGAGACAATGGGGACCAAGTGGCTAAATCGTCACTCATTGAATAATTCGGAAACTCATCTATGATTGGCTTCTATAAGTCAATATATCACCTTGAAGTATTTAAAGAAAAGCTGGACATAAGGTACGTTCTCTCTTTAAATTTCATGAGTAGTTACTTCATACATATAGTCTTATTAATCATTGCCTTAGGATATGCTTAGTTTGATAGGTTGCATTGCATTCACACCTTTAGTTATATCCGTTTTATGATTTAATAAACTATAAAGCCTTTAGTTAGCCCCCTAAGTATTAAATGAAGTATTCACTGTCGAACTCATTTAGCCTTCTCAAATTTAAAATGAAAATCTTCTATGTCCACTATTAGAAAACTCATGGTGATGAAGTGAAATGAGTTAAGTGGATTAATCATTAACATAGAAGTAAGATTAGATTTCTCGCGTTAGAAAACTATGGATGAAACAAGCTCTCGTAGAATATGGCATCAAGTTAGATAAGTGTGCGACAACAAAGGAGCTATAGATGTTAGGTTATATCCCATTCAACACTCTCGCATTAAACATATAGAATTTCGTCATCACTTCCTTATGACCATAGGATATGTAGAAAATGGTAGCATGTGACAATAGCCTTAACCAATTCCCTTGAGCATGAGATCTTTAACATCCATTTTTAAAATCTAGGATTAATGGTATTTGTTGTCAAAAATCTAGTATCTTTAAAAATATACAAAAACTTCACATTTTGGAAAAATAATTTTTTAAATGACTATTTCACTTTTCTATTAACATGTTTTACTATCTCATTTTTCTTCTTTATCTATGTCCATAATTCTATTTTGATCAAAGTCAAATATTGGGAATTTCATTTTACCCATTTTCATATACACATTTTTGAAATAAAACCCAATCTATTTTATTCAAATAACTTTCACAATCTACATAAAAACCCACTTGCAAACATTGTTGAATAATGCTAAAAATATTTCTTTAAATCATGCATGGTGATCTCATATTTGTCATCTATATTTATATACATGACATTTATAAGTGAACTAAGTCAAATCAAGCGGACCATGGTTTGTCTATTAAGATTTTGTTTGTAACAAGTCTAGAAGTCCATGCTATCTTAAGTTCCCATTTATTGCACATAGGCACACATTAGAATCCATCTAATAGTTCATTAATCTTCCCACTTAGTTATAATTTAGAAAATACTTGGTGTAGTTTATTGTTTCCTAGTCCATATATATTACTTGCTTGATGAGTATGTTTACATGCTAGATGAAATTATTTGTTTCCTTAATCTCTTTGATTAACATGTTTTGCATAGATATCTATTAAATGCTTAATTGCCTCAAAGAGTTGGACTTGCTTGAAACTAAACCCAAAAACACAACCCTTTCTACAATTTTCTGCCAAAAACCCATTTCCAGTAATCTGGAAACTACCAGATGGGCGGCCCCCTTAAATCATAAGGCGGGCCCCTTAATGTTTAAGGGGACCGGCCCCTTATTTAAGGGGACTGGCCATCTGATGGTCGAAGGTGTTGTCTCCTTTTCTAATTTTTAGCCCATTTCATCCTACACTTCTCAAAATTCACTTCCAATCCATCCAACATATTATCCATTCCTTAATCTCATCAATCCTACACTATAAACACTCCCATTCCTCATAACCTTCCATCATCTCATCACGCCATCTCCCATCAAACCAAAGCCAAAAACTTCAAGGTTAGCAAGGATGACGGAAAAACCCAAAGAAAACCAAACCCCCAAAACAAGTCCATCTCAACAAATGATGTGGCTAAACAACCGACACCTGCACCCACATTTGTTCCCAACTATACTCCCAATCCTCAAGCTCATTCCAATGAACCCTTTCACAAACCTCATCATAATAACCAATCACCCATCTTTACTCCCAAAAATACCCATTCATCTCTTCCATATGATTCATATGAAGAGCATGATCAATCCCTAAACAATTATTCCAATCTCATTCACAACACCTCACATCTTATTCAACCTACCAATGTACCATCCAAAACACTCACCACTCTTAGAATATCCCCTTCTTCCATATCTCCATCCTCATCCACTCATAATTACCCAAGCTCACAAATGTCTCCACCACCAAGAGTATCACCACCACCTCCTACCAACTCACATGTTACTCATATGTTACATGTTCAAACATCCATCCCAGATAACAACCATACTCAACCATCATCACCTTTCTAAACCACCCTCCAAAATTTACCTTCCTAAACCACACCATTCTTACACTATAAATAGCCCTTTTCCATCATTAGTGTTCATTCATCCATCATAACAACCACACTCCACCATCATCACCTTCTTCCAAACACTTGAAGTTCATTGAAGAACTTAAAGAAGCCCATGAGCTTTGTGCTCTTCTTGCCTTACACCTTGCTCAATTGGATCAACTCCCTTCTAGTCCTCCTTCATCGCAAAATAACCTCAACCTCCACCTTCGTTCTAAACTACACATCTCAACCTTAAACCAACCTCATTGAAACCTTTCAAAACCCTCATCATATTGGTCAACATCCAACTTTACTTCCAACTACACACCCCAATTTCTTCCACTTCCACCAAATGACCAAATCCACATTCCCAACCAAATCCATGACCGTAGTGATCTCCTTGGTATGCACCTTGCAACAAGGGCCAACCTCCATCCTCCATCCTCACCCTACTCAAATTGCTCACCTCACCCTCACAATTTGAATCAAGTTGATAATTATGTCAACTATTGTCCTTGTTGTGTCCTTCTTCAAAAACAAATCATTACCTTTAATAAACATTTCACTTGTATTGAGTATCATCTTACTAGATCTCATCCAACATCTCTACTTGAGTGAAGCTATTTCTTGGATCAAATATCTACTCACTCATCCTCATCCTATTCCTTCTCTAAACCGATATAACATCGTTAGATCCACTCCATCCACTCCATTTCCCTCACCATCAAATAACTAAATACAATTCACATGCTTTCCGCTCCAAACTCTCCTCCTCCAAACTCTCCACCTCCAAAAATATACCTCTATTAATCTAACATCCTTACCCTCACTCAACCAATTCCATTCCAAACACTCTACCATCAACCATCTAAGCATAACTGTATGCTTATTTTCCAAGCTTTCGTGTCGCAAGCAAGTCCGAAAGCTCTCTTTGGCAATTTAGGACCTTTTTCTTGTTATATGTTTCAAGCATACTAATTAATGTCTTGCTATATGTTCTTAATATTTGTTTGCCATGATCGTATCTGAAATTTATCGGCATAACCTTTTTGATTCTACAAAAAGGGGGAGAAGTGAATATAAACTCACTAAATACTTGTCCAAAAATAATGTTTTGGATTTAATGAGTTTAAGTTTTGTAATCATCAAAAAGGGGGAGATTGTTGATATAAATAATGCCTAAAAACATTATCAATACTTATTCATATCTCTATGTTTTGATGATCACAAAATGTAAACTCATCAAACATAAACTTATTAAGTAAACAAGTATTTAGTTGGAAATATTCATTTCTACAACTTAATCACTTAAGGTATGAATGAACAAATGCTTAATGCATTATATGATCAAAGGAACATTTTCTTAATCACTAGATTTTTTATAAAAATGACCCAAAACATTTTATATCTTTTAGAAAATCATTTTTGGTATTAAATAAAAATGTTTAATCTTTTATAAAATTATGAATTCAAATTTTCAACCAAAAATGGTAAAAATGTTCCAGAAAAACCTTCCCCACAAAAAGACAAATCTGGGCAACGGTCAGATGGGCGGCCCCCTTAATTTTACTAGGCGGTCCCCTTAATTTTAAGGGGGCCGGCCACCTATTTAAGGGGACCGCCCCGCTCCTCCAGCTGTCCAGATTTGCCTATAAATACTGGACTTTCCCTGGACTTTTTCCTTACCTTTTGCACCCCAAACCTTCTGTTCTAAATCTCCTCTAATCCTTGTAAATCCTTTCTAAAATCCTTTGATCATATTCTCTTAAGCATTGGTTTCCAATTGATCCAAGCTTCTACCACCCAAGTGCAAAAGAAGAATACTCCTTCAACCACTAGAGAAGAAGTATTACAACTTAGTATCATCTTGCTATCTAAGTTATTTGTGTAATCATTCATTCATTTGTGTATAAGTTGTGTATATTTGTTAGATAGGTGTGAACAAAATTGATTAGGCTAGATTAGTGTGTAAGTAGTCAAGTTGTGAAGAAGGTGTGTAGTTGTTGTAAAGAAGTAGTGTAAAAGTTGTGAAGCCTTAGTCTAGAAGTTGTGAAGCCGTCGTGTAGAAGGTGTGAAGCCGTAGTGAAGAAGTCGTGAAGCCGTCGTGAAGAATTCGTGAATAAGTCATGAAGAAATCGAGAAGAAGTCGTGAACAAGAAGTTGTGAAGTAGTTGTGATTTAAGTTGTGAGATTGGTTCTAGCTACGATTAGAACTCGACATCTAGCTTTGTGTCGTTAAACCGGTGTAAGCGAAAGTTGTGTAAGGTTTTCTCCGCCATAAGGGAGCTTGTTGAAGTAGTGAAGAAAACTCTCGAGCAAGGTGTGCTCGGGGAGTGGAGTAGGGCAAGGAAGGTGTCCTTGTAGCCGAACCACTATAAATCCCTCGTATCTCGGTTTGATATTTCCATCTCTTACTTATTTCTTTATATCGTCATTACTTTCATACATATAGGCATATATAACTGTTAGTATTAATTAGAAGTTGATTTCACATAAAGATCAATTTAAAACTCCATTCATAAAAAGAAAAATTTTATAACAAATCTAAAATGATACACATATAATTAATAATATTGTTCAAGTATCATTTTTCATATAAACTAAAATCTAAGGTTTGAAAAGGAAACAAGCTCCCTTCTCGGCGGAAAAAACCTTTATACACGTCGCTTACATTTTTTCCGATACAAAGCAGGATACCGAGTTCTTTTACAAGGGTACAACCACTCCCGACACTCTATTATGTATTTTAAGGACTAAAATACTAACCGGAGTCTACTGAGGTATATGAATTATTGGTATAACAATGATGTGTGAAAAACTACAAATTCACACTATGACTATTCTAACAAGTCTTGCAACGCTTAGTTGAAGCTTGTGATGCTTTGATCTCTTTGCTACAAAAGAAAAATCACTCAGAATGAAATATGTAATATGAATGGGTTAGTAATGAATGAAAGAATGTATAATGTAGTTTATACTTATGAGTGATGAGTAAACATGAATGAGCAGCTTGCTATTTATAAGAAAACTGAGATAACAACCCACGGATTTGGTGGATCCAAATTGAGGGATCCGTCCGTGTATCCCTTTGGTTCCGCCAGAGCCTGACAGCAAATCTTCCAAAATCTTTCCAAATCTTGCCAAGATATTATCATTTCTAATTCTTTGTGTGAAGATTTAACCATGATATTCTTAAGATCTTCAAGATATCCTAAAGATATCAATATGATGTATGCAATGATGTCATGTACATATTCCATTTTAGGAATTAAAATGTAAACTATGTAAATGTATATATGAAACATGTATGTAACATGTATGAGCAAG
Source organism: Artemisia tridentata subsp. tridentata (assembly GCA_021014915.2). NCBI lineage: Eukaryota > Viridiplantae > Streptophyta > Magnoliopsida > Asterales > Asteraceae > Artemisia > Artemisia tridentata. The sequence continues at coordinate 87,105,001 of CP139502.1, read as the reverse complement.
TGATCATGTATGTAGCATGTTATGAGTTTTAAAAGCTTTGTAACTATATAAGTAAAAGACTTAAATTATATTTATGCTTTGCTAAAGATAAAATTTATAATTGTCATTAACAAAATATAGCAAAGATCGTAAAATATAAATAACATTTTTAGACGATATTTGTATTAACATATGCGTTTGGTTAATATTTGAAAGACATTTGATTGTTATACTTTTGTGAATGTTTTAGAATTTTAGTGATTAATTTCGGAAAGTCCCCGTCCAAAGTTAATCATCCTATAGAAAACTCGTCTGGAATTAATTTATTAGAAATTAATTTCGGAAAGTCCCATGTTTGGGAATGCTTTTTGAATGTTTTGTCTCATTTAGGATATGGATGCGTATAACTGATTTACTATTTGAGATTATTTCGACAGTGTTTCTCCTTTACTCCTACGAATATGTCTTTAATGCACATATTTGGGGAGTTGAGGGGAAATGCTGCCAAAATTTTCTCAAATAGTAAATCTATTATACGCATTCATGTTGAATCTAACACGCCTGCTAGATCTTTGAACCTATGTGGATCGGTAGGATGCCTATGTAATCACAAGCACACTACAAGAGAATCTCTGATTATGAACAAGAAAAGAAAAGGACTAAGACTATGATCCTCTATGGATCGTATAAAGAACTAAAAGATGTTTTTATTGAAGATGGTTAACTCGTAAAGATATATCAAACTCATAGACGGGGTGTTTCTTTTATAATGATAAGAAACCCTAACCCTAACCCGTCTTACAAGAAAACGTGTAAAGAGATAAACATGATCTCTGCTAAAAATAACTCTAACAAACATACTAAACATACGGATAACTAACAATAATATCCGCAATAACAAACACTATCGGCAGAAACAAAATATCACTATCAGCAGCAATGAGCTTCAGCAGGAACTAACACTATTGGCAGGAACCAGCTTTCACTATCGGCAGCAACAAGAAATATCTTATTTCCGAAATTCCCAACAATCCTCCCCTAATCTTGAGGAAATAGCTTATTTCCGACAAGATTCCCTAAGCGTTCACTCTACTCTGAAAGTACTTTGAAGTTCAGAGGGAGAGGATTAGACCAGCAGCAGCATCAGTAAGTAACCAGCAGCAACACTTGAAACTTCCAGCAGCAACTTCGATAGTTCAGCAGCAATAGGAAATTATCTTCAAAATAAAATTTAAGCTGGTCACCATGGTATTCTGGATCTGGACAGTTACTATGACAATATGTACATCAAATCACTTAAGTTTCAGACTATTCTCATCACTTCCAGGTGTGTTAACTCCTGTGAGAGGTGAATCATTGAAAATTAATGGATTTGATGTCTCTTTACCAATAGCCATCACTACTAGAGTAGCCAATGTTTAGTTGTGTAAGACCATGGTACATTGATAACCATCTGATTTTGAGTAAACCAGCAACTGTAAACGGATTTGACTTGTCTTTACCTGTAGCCGTTTGTACAGGACTAGTCAATTCTTGGTTTCAACTGAACCTTGGTGAATTGAAGACCAAATATGGATACCAATTGTCTTTACCACAAACCATACTTTTGTGGACTAGCCAATTCTTTGGATCCCATAAAGGGTTACATCCATGGTGAATTGAGAACCATTTCAACTCTCAGGAATGAACCATAGGTGAGTTGAATTACCCTATAGCTTTGAGCAAGCTATTATAGCTATCAACGGATTTGATTATCACACCAGAGCCGTACCCTCATGGTAAGTCAACTCTTTCTTGTCTGTGAGACATGGTGAGTTGAATACCATTTGTTGTGTAATTGTAAACACCAACACTGTACCTGCAAGGTGTTGTTCAAAACCAACTTATTAGCACACAAAATATACAAGAAAATTTTATTTTATTTTATTTTTTTATTATTATTTTTTTTTGAACTAAAAGATATCAAAAGAAACAGAAAGAAAATAAGAAAAGAAAGAAAGATATACAACAACAACAAGCCTGATCAAGTAGAAGAACCTTTAGCAGCTGCAAGTTGATCTTTGATGAATTTGACCAACTGTTCAGCTGTGGTTAAATCATTTCCAATAGTATGTTTGGGAACTCGGACCTTCTGTGTGAGCATTCTCTTCATAAGTCCCTCAGATAAAGGATAAGTGACATCCACAAACATAGACAGGATCTTGCCAGAAATGAGCTCCACTACGTGAACATTGGAAGAAGGATATAACCTCCAAGAAAATACTCTCCAGGATGATTGATTATCCCACACTAATTGAGCCTTTTCTCCTTCCAATGAATTCATTAAAACTTGTAAATCTCCCCAAAGCAGTAGGCCAATCCCAGTAGGAGTATGAGTTTGATAGTAATTATCCACTATCTTATAAAGATTCTCCAAATCTTTCCTTTCTACCTTATTCAAGAGCTCCCTCAGAAAGGTAAAGAATTTGACTGTCCCATCAAGGGAAAACCAAACATTGACTTCACCTTCAGGAGTAGACCTAATCTCCCAGTGAGCAATATGACCCCAAGAATGAATGGAATCACCTTCTGAATCACTGTCTGAGTCAACCCTAATCAATTCTTGATCATCCACTTCAGAAATATCCCTAGAAGGAGGGTGGTTAGAGTGACTCTTCTACCTTGACCTTAGACCATATTGCTGAATAGGAACTGAGGAAGATGGTTCAACCTTATCAACACGAATGGAATCAGTGTTATGAGCAACAGGAGTACCATCAGGAATAGGAACTTCTTGTAGTGCACCAGATGCATCTACAGAAGGAATTGGAGAAATGAATGTGGTATCCTGAGAACCTTCAGTAGGAATAAAAGAAGATACACCAGTCAATGTCTCTCCAGACTTCAGTTTCTTTGTAACATCAGACTCTAAAGATGAAGACTCTCTTTTCTTGCTTTGATGAATGTCTGTCTTGACTAAAGAATTTCTCCTTGCATAGGTATCAAGGAACAGCTTTTTGAATTGCAGCATCAGTCCAACTTTTGAAGTCACTGAGCTTGTAGTTAGCTTGATTCTTCAGATAATCCTTCATAAAATTGACATTATCTTTGTTTGTAGGCATCTTAAAACCTGACTTTTGCCTTTGACTGATCATATGCATCAAGTCATTCCAAGTGGATGCTCTATGAGTCTTTAAGATAAATGCCTTGAGCTGATCTGACTTTTCTTCCATACCCAACTCTGAATCTTGAAGAATCATAAACCCATGAGCTCTAATGATCATATCAGAAGCCAACAAGTATTCAACTTGCTCACTGAACTCTTATGAAGTAAGATCTTTTGATCTTGTGTTATTCATAATCCCAGCTATGTTCCTCTCATCAGCAGACATTTTCCTTGCAAGCTCCTCATCTTGAGCAACCTGAGCTAGTCTAGCTTATTCAGCAGCAATTTCCTGTGCCTGCACTTGTTCAGCTATCTCAGCATCATTTTGTGTTGCTTCAGGAGGAATGGTGTCACTACCAGCAGTAATGGATGAGCTACCAGCAGTATTACCAGGAACCTTAGACTCAGAAGAAACACTACCAACTTCAGCAGGAACATCAGAGGCAACACCAGAGATATCATCAGCAATGGTGGATTGAAACTTCTCAAAAACTGACACTCTTGAGGGCTGCTTTGTCCTTGTTCTTGCAAAATCCTGAGGTTTAGAAGTTGTAGTGGGCTCAGAAGAGGTAGGTACTTCAGTGTGTGCACTATCAAGAGAAACAGAAGCTAGCACATTTAGCCCATCAAATGACATATCATCCTGATCATCCTCAGATTCAGAAAGCACAACCCTTCTTTTCTTTTGCAGATGTTGAGCTTCTAAAGAGCTGATCCTTTCATTTAGCTTTTGAATAATCTCACTAAAAGTTTCTTTAGTGTCCTTGAGCTCCTTTTCCAAATTTTCCACCTTCTCACTAAAAACCCTTTTGGTCTCTTTAAGCTCTGACTCCAATGCTTCAATTTTCTGCACAGACCTGTCAAGTAACTGGGACATAAAAGTGAGATCAGCAGCATCCTCAGCTCCACCAGCAGGAATGCCTGAGGTGCTAGGAGCTTCATTGGATCTAGGTGGGGATATATGAAATTCTCCCCCAATATGAGTGTCTTCACTAAAAGTCTGCCTAGAAGGACTAGGAGTTGAAAGCCTTGAAGAAGAAGGCAGGTCCACAGAAGGTGTTGGCTGGACAACAGGTGTAACAACTGTGGTGGTCTGGACACTGGGCTCATCAGGGACATTAGTCTCAGGTCTAGGTGTGGCTGGTCTAGGTGATGGTGGTAATGGGTCATCAGCAGCAACAGATGCAGATGCATCAGCAGCAACTGAAGTCCCTTCACCAGCAGCATTGGATGCACCAGCATCAGCTGCATTGGGTGATGGTGGGACACTGACATTGTCAGCAGGATCTGGGTTGTCAGCAGGATTGGCATTGTGTAACATGGCAGGTAATAATGGAAAATGTTGGCCTGCAAAATTCATCTTCATCATAGCAAACATTTTGGCAGTCATCCGATTCACTATCTTAGGGGATGGGTTATTTGTTTGAACACCTAAGATAATTTGAAGAAATCTCGAAAACATTAAAAATCTATTTTTATCATTAGTGATATTTTCAATCATCCCTTCAAAGATATATTTAGCCCAATTATATATCCTACTCTGAGATAGACAAACAAGACCAGACGCAATAGGACTAGGACATTGGTCCCAACCACCAGTCTTTATACTCATACACTGGAGTAACGTATGAACAAGAAATCACCATTGAGGTGACAGCCTATTTTTATAAAATGTACAACTACCAGTGACAGGATAACCTATAGCAGCCATACCATCATTGATTTCTTGCCTGGACAGATCATATTCCCCATGCTCCTCAGGAAATCGAAGCTGTTCCAGAATCAACCCCTCTGTAATGATGACTTCGTGCTCATCAATGGTGGCAACGATGTCGTCCTCCCTTCTCACAATGTGTCTAACCTTAGCTGTTGCCCAAAACTGCTTAATCAGCGAATCATACACTGTTACAGGACAATGAGTGAGTGCATAGTGAATAGATGACCCACGAAGAAAAGCTAACACCTCATCATAACCATCACTTCTAGAGGAAGACTCTAAGTATGCAACCTTGTTGTGATCATCCTTGTAGCGAAGTGTTGTCATTGTATAGGATGAATGAATTAGGGTTCGAAATGAGAAGAATAACAAATTAGGGTTTGAAAGGATTTTGAGAAAATGAGATGTGAGAAGTGCAATTTTAGGTTAGCTTGCCAAATATAGCAATTTAAATTGTTGCAATTTCGTGCACGTATCTTTGACCAATTGACTTAATGATCTTCCCCAAATTTAACATATTCAGCAGGAACCATTGGTCAACCGGTAGTAACATTTGGTCAATCGGCAGCAATGAAGTGGTTTGACCAAAGTCAATCTTCCAAACACTTGATCAATCGGCAGCAATGAAGTGGTTTGACCAAAGTCAACCTTCCAAATCCAGTCATTAGGAATAACCCGCCCGAATTAAATCACAACACCAACCAACAATAAATTTGCACTAATCACCTTCTCATTATAAAAGCTCTTTTTCCCAAATCAAATACCTTCATTATCACAATAACTTCATTAAATCTTCAAACCAAAGAAAATCATGAGTTCATCCAAAATTCCAATCATCGAAATCTCATCAGACTCCTCCTCCTCCAATGAATCAGGGTGGGAAAATTACTTTCCCCCAACTGCATCAACTTCTCAAAACAAAGGTAAGGCAAAGGTTGAGGAGGATTCATATTCATCTAATCCTCTTCCATCTACTCCTTCGTCATTTGAGTACTCTAGCTCTGATGATGAAGGATCATCCGAGCTGAAGTCCTTGACTTATTATCAGGGTGAATGGGAGACATATCCTCCCAATTTTCCCATTACGGATAAGCTTAGAGAAGAGATGAAGAAAACTGTGGCTCTGCTTACTGAAGAGATGGAAAGGACAACTGCTACCTTCTACAAAGTACCGGTGCCAAAAGGAGATGCGGATTCTCGTGAAAATCCTAACCGGGAAAATCAGAACCTTCGAAGTCGAATCCTCGGACACAATCGACAACGTGAAAGCCAAGATCCAAGACAAAGAAGTAATTCCACCAGACCAACTCCTCAGACAAGCCAGCCAGCTCCACAGCCGAGTCAGCCAACTGCAAGGTTACGCCCCAGATCACATCAGAGACAAACTACCCCAAGTTCTTCAACTCCAATGAGGGATCATCCATCAAGACAGCCACTCCCAGTGGTGTTGGCACTCCCAGCCCCTCATATGTATGAAGAAATTAGCCGTCAGAGGGGTAGGAGGTTCATGCCTGATTGTATGGGTAAGGGAAAAGGGAAGATGGAATAGGTAGCTTGTGTCTGTAGTCTGTTGAATGGTTTGTTATTATGAAGCTATAGTCTTTAGGTTTTGTATGTAATCACCTCAAAAAGATGAATGGAAGTTTTTATTTTATGTTTTATTTCAAGCATTGAGAAAAAGATAGCTGCAAAACAAAGTTAGTAGAACAAAACACACTAAAACCTGCAAAACAAAGTTAGTAAAATACCAAACATAAAACATAAAAGAATGAGAAACAAGACAAAATTACAAGCATTAGCCTCCCCTTAGACTAATGCCTCCCCTCAAAACCAGCAGAGAAGTATACAACAATATGATCAGCCAAACATGACAATTACCAAGGAAACCATGGAGAGTAAGCCATCCCCCCTCCAAAGATTGGATTATAATAAACAGGCCTGAAATCTCTCTGAAAGGATGAGGAAGCACCAGCAGGAATTGTTCCCTGACTATCAGCAGCAACAGGCTTAACTGCAGGAACAGGTCTATCAGCAGGAAAGGGAGCTCTATAAGGGTTCATTCCTGCTGCTTGTGAAACATATGGTGGTATTAGTTTAACATTTTTCCACAATGATCTGGTCTGTTGTTGCCCACCATTCATATTCATTCTCTTCTCATGATAGTCACAATCTTTAATGAGATAATATTGACTACCACACACAAAACATGTCTTCTTCCTAACAGCCTTGATCTTACCAGAACTTTTCTTATTACAGACAAAATTATCACTACTGGAACTAGAGACAATGTTGATTTTAACAGAGTTAAGAGAGCTGTTGTCAGGGGAAGCTATTTTAGAAATAGATTCATCATTAGTTGCTCCAGAAGTGAAGTCATGAGACTTGGGTGAAGTTGACTTATCATTTGAATCACATGAGGTATAGCCTGTGGACTTAGATTCATAGGACTTGTTACTTTTGGAACAAGAGACAAAGTCATCAGTCTCACACTCAGAATCAGTTAAGTCATTTGACTTTTTCCCATATGTCATGTGTGATTCATCTGAGTCAAGATCAAGGGCTGAGTGGATAGGGACAGGCTTGAAAACACCTCTTATAGGTGGAGGAACTGCATTCATCTCTCCTTCCTTAACAAACTTAACAGGAATTTGATAATCAACTTCCTTAGGGGTAGGGTCAAATATTCTAGGGTGATAATCCCCAACATCGAATCCCAACCCTTTCTTACGCCAACCTGACTGATTACCATTATAATTAACAAGATATTTTTCAGATTGTTGCCATGAATTTATCCTAGCCACTTCACTATCCAGTTTAGCCTGTAATTCCTGATTTTCTAATTTCACCTTAGCATATTCTCTTTCAGAATGTTTTAGACAGTTATTGGAGTTCTCTAAGTCTCTTTGCAAAACCCTTATCTTTTGTTCATATGCTAGCTGATTAGCTTCATGCCAAGCCTTTTGTTTTTCCACAGTTTTAAGAGCCTTTTTATAAGCTTGAATTTCTACAAACAATTTATTATATTCAGGCTCCATTTCATCAAACTCTTTCCTAAGGTTCAAGTACAATTCATGACACCCAAATTGACACTGTTGTACCTGATGAGAGGCACCCACAAGAGCATATTCTTCCACTTTATCCTTTGCATTATGAACCATGTTGTGAGTTTGGTTGAGACAATCAGCATCAGTAAGTTCTGTCCATTTTCCCCTTGAGTTAAAAGATAGCAGGGTTCTGACTTTCATGGTCCACCTTTCGAATTTATCTGCTGATCCAGACATAGTGAAATGGTTTAGAGAGATTGTCTTGAGAACTTATGCTTCTTGATCAGAGATCCTCACGAGGCTCTGATACCACTTGTTGAATCTAACACGCCTGCTAGATCTTTGAGCCTATGTGGATTGGTAGGATGCTTATGTAATCACAAGCACACTACAAGAGAATCTCTGATTATGAACAAGAAAAGAAAAGGACTAAGACTATGATCCTATATGGATCGTATAATGAAATAAAAGATGTTTTTATTGAAGATGGTTAACTCGTAAAGATATATCAAACTCATAGACGGGGTGTTTCTTTTATAATGATAAGAAACCCTAACCCTAACCCGTCTTACAAGAAAACGTGTAAAAAGATAAACATGATCTCTGCTAAAACTAACTCTAACAAACATACTAAACATACGGATAACTAACAATAATATCTGCAGCAACAAACACTATCGGCAGAAACAAAATATCACTATCAGCAGCAATGAGCTTCAGCAGGAACTAACACTATCGGCAGGAACCAGCTTTCACTATCGGCAGCAAAAAGAAATATCTTATTTCCAAAATTCCCAACAATTCATATATGACACGAATCATTCAAATAGTGGGTTAGGATTGCCTTCCATAGTTGCACTAGGTGAACAAAACAACTCGTAATAATTCCACAGTTATATCTGTTTATGTGTCGAATCTTTTGAATGTGTTTAATTAAGTGCTTATAATAACTGATTGCATCATAAAAATATAGTTATGATAATTGATAAGAGTTGGACCCGTTTAGAGAGTCGTTGTTCAAAACAATTTTTTGATGGTCTTGCCGCATTCCTCGATCATTGCAAGCCGTTATTGAATAGTTACGGAAACATAAAATGTCCATGTCGTCTTTGTCGTAATGTTGGATGGGTATCTCTCGAAGGTCTTAAAAACCACATAGGCCAACATGGGTGGGACCCAACTTATACACAATGGCGCGATCACGGTGAACCGGATCCTCCGCCGTTAGTACATAACACAACACAACGTGAGATGAGTGTCATGGGTGCGTGCCTTAATGATATTCTTGATATTCCTCCGAATAACGAACAAAATGATATTCTTGATATTCCTCCGAATAATGAGCCGACTCATGGAAATATTGGCGAGACAAGTAACGAGCCGACTCAAGTAACGACACCTCCTCTACTTAACGAGTTTGAAGAGTTACTTGCAAGTTCCAACCAGGCTCTGTACCCGGGTTGTGACTTTATGAAAACATTGGATTTTATGGAAAAGTTTACGCATCTCAAGGTCAGCGGTAAATGGAGTGATACTTCATTTAACAAAACGCTAAAATTTCTCCAGGAGGTATTTCCACCCAGGTTAGGTTACAATCTCCCACCGTCATACTATGCTATAAAAAAGACATTTAAAAAGATCGGGTTAGGGTACGAGTCGATACATGCTTGTGAAAATGATTGCTTTTTATATCGGGGGGATGATGCCAAAGATTTGGAGTATTGTCCGGTCTGTAAAACGAGTAGATAGAAAGACAAGAACACAACGAGGAAGAAAGTTCCTAACAAGGTGTTGCGTTACTTTCCTATCATTCCTAGACTACAACGTTTGTACAAGTCTATTCACACTGCAAAACATATGACTTGGCATGCTACTGGAAAGTCTATGGAAAACGGTAAGATGCAACACCCGATTGATGGTAAAGAATGAAAGAAGTTTGACAATAAATATTTGGATTTTTCTAAAGAACCAAGAAACGTTCGATTAGGGTTGGCTGCTGATGGTTTCAATCCATTCGGAAACCTTAATCAGACTTACAGCATGTGGCCGGTCATATTAACAACATACAACTTGCCTCTGTGGTTATGCATGAAAGAGACTTCTTTGATGTTGACGTTGTTGATTCCTGGCCCTAAATCACCGGCGAAGGACATTGATGTTTACTTGAAGCCCTTGATTGATGACCTGCAGGAATTATGGAAAAAACCAGGTGTCTTGACTATGGACGCTGTTACAGGCAATGAATTTCACATGAGAGCGATGCTTTTATGGACCATCAATGATTTTCCTGCTCAAAGTAGTTTGTCTGGTTGGAGTTGGCAAGGTTACTACGCTTGCTCTACATGCAAAGTAGACACTCCGGCTACGCGTGTGATAAGTAAAACAGCTTATGTTGGTCATAGAAGATTCTTAAAAAAAACATAAATGGAGGAGGGACTATACGACATTCAATGGTGAAACCGATGATAGAGATCCTCCTAGAAAAGATACCAGGGTTGATATCTTGACTCAACTTGCGACATTGCCCACACATGTGCCAGGGAAACATCCAGATTATGAGGGTGGGAAGATAAAACGTAATCATACAGTCAAACTGAACCGGACTAAACGGTCTATTTTCTACGATCTTGAATATTGGTTTTTTCTTTCTCTACCACACAATTTAGATGTCATGCATATCGAAAAAAATGTGTTGGAGTGTATCTTGAACACTTTTTTAATGAATGACAAATCTAAAGACACCGCTAAGGCAAGACAAGATTTGCAAGCTTTGGGCATTCGACAGGAGTTGTGGCTCGGAAACAAACAAAACGGGAAGTGCTTGAAGCCTCATGCTAAGTACTCCCTCACACCATATAAAAGAAAACTGTTCTGTCAATACATCAAAACAATTAAACTACCAGATGGGTTCGGATCCAAGTTCAAGTCAAAAGTGACCAAAGATGATAACAATATAACGGGCATGAAGTCTCATGACTGTCATATAATGATGCAACGGTTACTTCCTTATGGACTTCAACAATACTTGGACGCACAAACTTATACACCATTGATCGAGCTTTGTTTATTCTTTAAGCAAATTTGCGCCCGAACTTTGATGGTGAAATCTGAAGACCAGTTGATCAATATTTTGTGCAGTCTCGAGCAAATATATCCTCTTGCTTTTTTTGACATTATGATTCACTTGGTTATGCATTTACCTGATGAGGCTCTTGAAGGCGGGCCTGTTTCATTCCGGTGGATGTATCCATTTGAAAGATACATGAAGAAGCTAAAAAACTATGTACGAAATAAAGCTAAGCCGGAAGGTTCAATAGCGGAGGGTTATGTTGCAGACGAAGCATTAACTTTCTGTTCTCGTTATTTTCGTGGTGTTGGGAAAAAATTTAATCGTCCCGCTGCATCTCAGGACTGTCCTCGCCCAACAAGTGATTTTCAAGTGTTCCGATCACTATGTACTAAGTCAGGTAAAGAGACATTGATTCGGTTAGGTCTCCAAGAAATGAAGAAAGTGATATGGTATGTACTTCACAACAGTCCTGAGATCGACACGTACATGAACGCGTTCGAGGGGTATGTGTTTTTATTTTGAAATTTCTTTTTCCCAAGTTATCTTTTCGATTTATTCTAATATCATGAACATTTTCAGGGAATTTCCTAATAGCGACATGCAACAAGAATTTGCGAGATGGTTTGAGACGAAGGTAAACTTATTGTATGTATTTCCCTGTATAAATAACGACTATTACTCATCTCTATCTATTCTTATCTTTTTTCATTGATCCGTAAACTTTACATAGCCAATGACCCAAGCTGTACTCCCGACTTATTCGCTTTGGCTTGTGGACCATCACCGACCCTAATCTTAGTCAACTCTTGCGTAGTCAACGGTGTGAGGTTTGTCGTACACAGCCGCGATATAAAATGTACAACTCAGAACAACGGAATTTGTTCACCTGGTGAGAAGAAGGGAGAAATGTAATATGGTCAGCTAGAAGAAAATCTGGAGTTCGCGTATACCCAGTTCACAATTGTGTTGTTTCGAGTTAAATGGTTCAACTTATGCAACAAAAGAGGTAGAGTCCAACGTTTTACCACTAGAAACAACATGACACAAATTTTAGCATGTAGCTATGCGTTCGAAGATCAACCTTACATTCTCGCAACACAAGCAAAACAAGTCTTCTACCTTGAAGATCCTACCAGATGACCACTCCATTGGAAGATCGTCCAAGATGTGAATCACAACACAACCTGGGATGTCATCGTGGTAGAAGACGATGATGATGTGATACATGGCAACAACTCATCTGATCTCGAACTGTCTGCTAATTTGAATGATTTGGAATTTGAAACCTTAAATATCGATGGTGAATCAATGTTAGTTGAGGCACCACCACCACCACCACCAATCATTCCTGTTGATGATGACGATGATTTTATTGATGATGAAGACGACGATCCTTATGATTTAGCAGCTTCTGATAATGAAGTCGCAAACAATTCTGATGATGAAGTTGAAGTTGCGACTAATGTTGTTTATGATAGTGATTATGATTTAGCAGATTGATCATAAATTGTAACTTGTAAAACGACACTTATTTTAATGAAATTGTTATGGATTGTTTAAATGTGTATATTTATTTTGAATGTGTATGTATTTGAATGTGTGCATGCTTATGTTAATTTTTTCCCAAATTTCTATATGTTATTCAACTTGTACTTTTACAGATGGTAGCAGCAGTCGCGCGCGGTCACGATGGTGACGGTGTCGGTGACCCACCTTTCACTCCCCGTCAGATTGAGAACGGTTGCCGTAGTGGTAGGAATTTCTGGATTATTTTCAAAGAAACTTAAACTTGATCATTTGAATTTGGTTACGTGTTATTTTATGACGTTTTCACTCACTCCAATTGTAGGATCACAACGACCCCGAAGAGGAGGAAGGGCGAGGGGGGAGGCAGGGGTGGAGGTCGGGATGGCGGTAGGCCGCGGGTCCGTCAAGCCACGAAGAACATGGCCCTCAAGAAAGCCGTGGAACTTAACGGCCCGCTGTCTATTGAGTTCGAGTATGCTGATCAGGGGACGTACGTTCATGTCGGCAAGAACGCCAAGTGGTTCAGTAACTTCGTTGGTGAGCTGATTAGGCAGATGCCGTTGTACTATCTGATGAGTGTCTAAATACTCATCATTTCTGTCACATTTTATCTGCAAAATCATTTAAAAACATGCAGATATGCTTCAAAATACAAAAAATATCATAAAATGTGTTTTTATATGATTCAGGAACAAAAAGATTGAAAACAAGTGAAAAACGAACAAAGTTTGCATAATTGTCATTTTCAGTCCCTGAAGTTTCACGAATTGGCAGAACTAGTCCCTGGTTATTCAAAACATGTTAAATATCATCAAAGGTCCTTGGGGATTCATAAGTTGTCAAGATTATTCCTTTAAGGTTCAAGTTTGCAAAATTACAACTTTGGTCCCCCAAGTTTGAAAAATGTCAAAAATAGTCCCTGGGTTTTAAAAATTGGAAAATTATCAAATGTAACCCTTGTTCTATTCATCTATGGCAGAACTGGTCCTTTGGATAACTTTGGAAATGTTGCAGGTTCGACCCTTCATAAATTCAGAAAATACACCTTTGGTCCTTGGGCTTAGAAAGCTATAAACCAAACCGGATCCTAAACTATTACCCCAAAACTAAAAATAAAACCCAACCCATACACTAAATACTAAACCCAGCCCGCAAGCCCAAACCATTTAACCCGACCCAACCCTTTGCTAAATATCCCAGAGTCAAACTTCGGTTTGACTTCTCCTTCTTCCTTCCACTTGCCGCCTAAACAAAACCATACCACTACACCTCACCACAGCTGGCTATCTTATCCCCCCTCCTCCTCAACACATTACCTAACATGCCAAATGCATTCAATGCTTCTTCATCATCACAATTTAGCAGAGTTAGTGGATTTTTCCCACTAACTCAATTTTGGCGCCAAAAACCATTTCAATGTATGAGATTGATTGAAGATAATTCAAAGGCCAAGATGTGTTCAGAGGAAGAATAGATGACAATCCCACCATAGTTTACTATAAATAGAAAGCTTTTGTAGCCTTAATTGGCAAGTAGGTAAAAAGTAGCATAATCGTAATTTCAATTTCAGTAGCAATAATTTGTAATCTCAAATTTCAACAATCAATACAAGTTAATTTTAGTGTGTTTGTTGTTGTTCTTTGTACAATTGTCAGTAGTTAATGATAATGCCAAGTTTTCTGATTTTCATATGTACTGAGAATTCGAACCTTGTTAAGTAGTAAATGAAACAATTTCTCAGTTGTTTCTATAAGCTTATATAAGCTTTATATAACTTGTTGTCAGTTTATTGTAGTGTAAATCTGTTCTAATTCAAGATTTGAAGAAAAGTCAAAGAAAGTCAACAAAAGCTCACAATAAGCAGTTCTGGGGGTAGAAGCTAATCTGGATGGCTTTTCTGGTTTTTAGCTTGTTGACAACAAGCTAGGAGTGGTTTCTGGTCCTTGTTCTCTTGTTCCATAAGCTTTTTCAGTTGTAAGCTTTTTCTTGTTTTCTGCATAATTTCTCTAGTACTGTAGAAGTGCTTATTATTAGCTAATTATTGTTGTTATATGCTTATTGTTAGTTCTTAGTCATATTTGATCTATTTTGTTAGTAGTTTAATAACTTTGTTTTCATTTTGCTTAAAAAACATATAAAAGCCAAAATAGCCATATTAGCATAAACTTATTAGAGTGCTTATTTTCCTGTTGAAAGTTGCTTATCATAGTTTAAATAAGTTAGTTAATCATTAAAATCAGAGCTTTTAGTTTAAAATATTGTGTTTCCTTTGAAAATCTACCACAGAACACCCATTAAGGAGTGTTTGGTTTAGGCTGTCATTAGGTCCAAACCATTGTGTACTGTACATTGACCTTAGTCCCAACTTTTATCAGCTTATTCTTGACTGATATAAGCTGTTTACAAGTTTTGATAGGCCATTTAGACAGATTTAGCACTTTTGCTTTGGCTGTGGGAATTTTAGCCCTCAAAAAGGCCAAATAAGCCATCAGCAGCCATAAGCTCATATAGCCCTTAATCTTGGCTTTACTGAGTTCCAATTAGACCATATAGTGTAAACAATAAGAGTTGGATTGATCCATTTGGTGTTGTGCACTTCTGCACAGCAAACAAACAAACAGACCACAATAGCAGCCTGCCCAATTTCTGGTACCTGATCTAGGGCCAAATTGGACTTCAATTGGTGTGTTTGAGATGGGGCTTTTAGGTTTTTTATATAGCCAGTAGTATAGGGTAGATTTTGCCCCCATAATATTTTTCTTCTCAGCTTATTTAGTGTGCTTAATCTATCTGCAAGTTGGGCTGTTTTCCTGAGTTTCTGCATAAGCCTAACCAACTGTTCTACTTGCTTATCTAGCTTATTTACTTGTGCTTATTTGTATTTTCAATTTGTTTTGTGCTTAACATAGTTGTTTAATCTTGTCCTGAGCATTTGGTTGAGTTTTGAGCTTATTAGCTTATTTTTAGCTTATTTGTTCAACTGCTTATCTGTCCAACTGCTTATTAAAGTTTAGTAAACTTTTGATTTTAATTTTCCCATATTAAGAATATTAATTTAGACTTATCCTGAATTTTTCAGATTTTTCCTAAGTCATTTGATATTTTTAATCTTTTTAATTCGTTTATAATAGTAATTAAATCATAATAAATAGAAAAATAATCAGAAAAATATAATTTTAATTTTTATAATTTTCTTTTCTCATTTATAATCTAAGAAAAATATAATTATATTATTAGACCTTAAGAAAAACAAAAACAGAAAAAAGTGATAGCTTCTATTTAATAGAATTTATCTTTTTAAATTTTCAATTAAGTAATTTTCATTTTTATAATTTTCTTAACTTCTTTTTACTTTATAATATTTTTAGAAAAAGTTTTAAAATTTTCTTTGTTTATTTAGTATTTATTATAATTTAAATTAGTTTTAAATAATTATTAAATAATAAACAATTAATAATAATTAGATAAAAAGTTAAAAAAAAATATAATTTTAGTTTTAAAATTAGTTTTAAGTAATTTTACATTTTTAGGTTTTAAATTTCATATATTTTAGTTTTTGTCCCATTTTAGATTTCCCGTTACGCGTTTTCAGTTTAATTTATTCGCGTTTAATTTTCTTGTGTATATTTGTTTTTCATTTGTTATTTAGAATTATTAAAAAGCAAAATCAAATACCTAATCACATCAGTCACTCTAATCCTAACTTTTCACAGTTTGCCCATTCACACCTCGTTGGGAAACGATTCGGGTAATTACTTACCTGTCTTCACACTACACACGAACGTGAGTTTTTGCAAGTATCCTTTTTCACAAAGGGGTAATTTGTAATTATTCACGCGTATCCGCTGTCTGCATTTATTTAATAGTGCGTTCGCGACGGATCACTATCCCTTCTGGTACGATATAGAAGAGGAGAAGAAGGCGCACGTGATGGTCCGACTCGGGGTCAGTTATTTCATTTTCCTTTTATATTGTTATGTTGTCGTGTTTATTTATTTAAATGTGCATATTTATTTAAATTTGTTTATTTATTTATATCTCTATATTTAATTATTTGAATGTGTACATTTATTTAAATTTGTTTAAATGTGTATAATTATTTAAATTTGTTTATTTATTTATATCTTTATATTAATTTTAACTATATTTGATTGCAGCATATGTTTGATTTAGAGTGCCACATGCGCGAATCACGCTGGTAGACCAATTTGACCGACATCAATGTGTATCTGGCTAGGCGCTACGAGGAGAACAAACATGACCTAAAGCGCGATTACTTTACCAGGGAGGGTGGGCCTGCGAATGTAGATGTGATACGAAGAAACCCTCCTCCGAACATGGAGCAGTCTGTGTGGGAGGAGCATGTCAAGTTCTACATGTCGGAGAAGACACTAAAAGAATTCACAGAACGGGCGACAACCATAATGCCGACGACATTTTGTCGTCGGCATTTTGTACTAAACGACAAAAAACACGCTTGACTGAGCCAAGGATGTGTTGAATTTTTAAGTTGATAAAATCCCGACGACGTGTCATCGGGATAATATTGGAAACATTTGACTTTCCTAACCATTGTGAAATACTGGGCGGGAATTTGCCCCGCCAATATGTTGTCGATGACATGTTGTCGGCAGAATATAAACCCAAAAAATTATTGCAATTAGCGATTGATTAGCATTTGATTAACATTTTGTTTTGTCATTATTGTTATTGTCCCGATGACTTGTCGTCGGGACATATTTAGACCTAATTTTTGACTTCCCCCGCGTGTGAATAATGGCGAATAATTGGGCGGGGTTTTTTCCCGCCTGTTTTACACCGATGACATGTCGACGGGATTTTCTTCCCAAACACATTATATACACTCTTATCCTCAAAACCACTCAACCTCACAACCTCTTATCTTTACACCAATTTCAAAACCTGAGATGCAGCGATATAATCCTTTTATGTGTTCTTGTGGAACAGGAAATATAAAACTAAGAAAATCACATAAAAAAGCTACATTTAGATGGGAATATTATGCATGTCCTCTTTCGAAGGTGAACAATCATACATTTCTTATTTATGTAAATATAAAAACAATCATAACAGTTCCTTATTTATGTAACAGCCAAGAGAAAATGATCATGGATGTGGATATTTTATGTGAAAAAGTGAATTTGATGACCGGTTACGAGTAATCTCTTCTGCTTCAACATTTCAAGGTTCTGGATCTGCAACAACAGAGTGCTCAAACTGTAATGCCAAAGATCTTAGGATAAACATGCTGGAATCACAAAAACAGGTGCTAGAGACAAGAGTAAGGATGCTGGAGGCAAGACTTGAAATGGCAAGAAATCCCGACGAATACGACTACGCATGTCAGTTGGGTGCAATACTCCGTGAGCTATTAGGTGACATGGACAATCTTCATAGGTAGTGTTATTGTTGTTGTTGTTGTTGTTGTTGTTGTTGTTGTTGTTGTTGTTGTTGTTGTTTGTGTTATTGTTGTTGTTTAATAAAAAGGAAGGTTGGTTGATGTTGTTGGTGAGTGTTTAGATGAAGAGTTGGAGTCATGGATTCGATGTATAAGAGTTTCCGAGTTCTTGGTTTTCTTTTGACCTAGATCTGCATTAGTTAATGAAGATGTCTTTCTAATGTGTTCTAATGTGATATTGTACGTACGTTATTAACTATGTTTAGTTATGCATATATACGTTATCAACCTGTATTTGAAGACGGTTTAGATCTGAATATTGATGAAATGGATGTTGATCGGACTGGTGGCAAATCAACTTGGCCGAGATGATATGGTTGTACACTTGTGTTATATACATTCCAAACATTAATGATAGATTATAAAAATGTGAATTTGCACTTGTGTTGTTTTTGGTATACTTGTGTTGGTGAATTTTAAAGACTCATCCCTATAAATGAAAGTTATTTATAGAGATGTTGTTGGGGGCATTGATTGTTGTATCTTCTTTCTCAATCAAGGAGGACCTTTTACCGCAACGAGACAAAGGAGGACCTTTTACCGCAACGAGACAAAGGAGGACCTTTTACCGCAATGAAACAAAGGCTCGATATCTTCACAGCGGACGAGCAAGAGATTATTAACGAAATTAATCCCATCATTCAGTCTATTACATTCTTGAGCAAGGGATTTTAATATCTTAAAAATTCAACGCATCCTTGGCTCGGTCAAGCGTGTTTTTTCTCGTTTAGTACAAAATGCCAATGACAAAATGGAATTCAACAATGTAATAGACTGAATGATGGGATTAATTTCGTTAATAATCTCTTGCTCATCCGCTATGAAGATATCGAGCCTTTGTCTCGTTGCGGTAAAAGGTCCTCCTGGTCTACATCTAGCAAAAACATCAGTAAGGGTTTGGTAAACGTATCCAAGAAGAGTCTTCTTTTGGTTTCAACCATAACATACATCTAGAACACATAAAAGGATTATATCGCTCCATTCTTTATGAATATATGTAATTTTCACAACAACAACAACAGCCTCATCTGCCGTTTTTTTAATCAGGATACTTTCTGGAGTAAGATTGCAATGGAATGTGAAATTTGCGTGAAGCTCCATTAGGGCTCTAACAATGTACCTTAATAGCCTTATTTCATGGGATTCAAAAGATTTCTCTTTAACAGGAAACCCTTCCCTTGTAATAAAAGTGGCCAAATTTGTAAGTAACAGGAAACCCTTCCCTTTAACAGTCTCACAGGTTTCAGTGTTTTACATTGTTCTTTGTTTTTTCATATAAACTTCAAAATAATAAGAACCAAGATAGTTTTCATAAACAAAACGGATCACTAACCTGTGTTATATCATTATGAAGGTAGTCTAGACCGCGGACATCACCGTTGTCAAGACATAAAAAGTAACATGTCGAAATAAGTGATGAGATATTGTCGTAGTCGACGGTTGTGTAGCACATAACCTGCATGTTTTAGGTTATTTGGTTAGATCTCTACAAAACTCTTAAAGAAAAAACATGATGATTTATTAACCAACATGACAAAGAAAAGAAAAACCTGATGAGCTTTTACAAGCATGTGAGAGGATACGAAATGAGAGGATGAAACAAGCAGCTATTTGGAAGCGCACATGAGATCAATAAAGATGAGATGAGAAATGTTTGATTTGTTAACAAGTGTTGGGATGAACCAGTGATTTAACAAGGATCGTTGGAAGTTATTTACCACATGACAAAAGCAGGTGTAGTAATTTATTAGGAATGTTGATATACGATAGAACCGGATTCATTCGATCAAATACAGGTTTAGGACTGGATTCGAGCTCAGGAGATCCCGCTTCCATGTAATTATCCTCTAGTTCATAGTAGTCGAGATCACCACCTTTACATAATTCTCAACACATTTAATGTACGAGAAGTCCTCTTCACGGCCATCGGTTGATACAACAAAAGAATGGAAATGCTACACGAAACCTTGATTTGTAGAAGGGTGGATCATATATATAGTACTGAGGTTTACCATGATGTGTTTGACTCCAACACCCGTTTTATGAACTTTATCTGGATGGTGATTGAAGACGTTATCAAGAACATAAGTTTGATCATCGGCGGACAAAGGATCGCCATCATCGTGTACAACCATATCATCTCGGCCAAGTTGATTTGCCACCAGTCCGATCAACATCCATTTCATCAATATTCAGATCTAAACCGTCTTCAAATACAGGTTTAGAACCGGATTCGAGCTTCCTCTTCAAATACTCCTCTAACCAAGTTATAAAAGTATTTAATTATATAAAAGTAATATATTATAAAATTAAATACTTTTATAAAATTTAATTATAAAAGTATTTAATTTTAAATATAAAGTATTTAAGTTAATTATATATTAAATAAAAGTATTTATAATAAATAATTTTTTTAAGTATATACTTGTTACCGACGTCATGTCGTCGGTAACACAAACCCAAAATTTTCATTTACCCCCCAAAAATTTTCATTTATCCCGCCAAATCACAAACGACAAAATAACTTTATTTGTACTGACGACATGTCGTCGGGACAATGAAAAAGTATACCAAAACTAGATCTGGTCAAACACTTAAAAGAAAAAAAGTTATAAAAATTTTCTCTCTACCACCGGCGATAAAGCAGCTCCACCACACCACCACCGTCTCCACCACTACACCACTACAGCTCCACTACACCACCACAACTCCACCACTACACCACCACAGCTCTACCACTACACCACCACAGCTCTACCACTACACCACCACAGCTCCACGACGCCACCACTACACCACCACAGCTCCACAGCTCCACCACTCAACCCCTCTATTGTTTAATTCTTCCTCTTCTTCTTCCCCACTATTTCTTGTTTAATGAAGGTTAATTTTTTTATTTTGTTAATAAATGTTAATTGTTAATTTATAATTGTTAATTTTTTTATTTAGCTTTCTTTGTTTTTTTTTCTTTCTTTTTTTCTTTTTTTTTGATACAGCCGAGAGCTGTGATAGCCGAGAGCGAGAGCCGAGGGTGAGAGCCGAGACAACCATAGGTAATGTACCTCCTTTTAATTTTTTTTATTAACTTTTGGTATCCCGTTGACGTGTCGTCGTCAAAAGTTTTTTCTCTTTAATTTTATGCAACTGTTATACATTGCTCTCTTTGTTACAGCCCGCACTAGATGACAGCCCGAGAGAAACCACAGCCCGCGCTAGACGACAACAGTATGTTGTTATTTGTTACATATCCGTATTGTTTTTTCATTTTTATGGTTAGTTAGTATTGCGTTTGGTTAGTTAGTGTTGCGTTTGGACACAATACATATTCTACAAACTTATGTGAAAACAGCTGAAACAAAATCTAGGCATCCACATATTGCGCACCTTATGAGTTTACGAAGTAAAACTTAAAAGCTTCATAAAGCATGATTCTAGTTATAAGTCTGTATAGATTATAGACACACACAACTCACTTCTATATCCTCAAACATATAGGACCACAAAATCCAGGCATCCACATATTGCGCACCTTGTATCGTTACTAGATGGTCAGGTTCAATCTGGAAAACTGTGTGGATCAATCAAGTTTAGAGGTGGCAAATTGAGTGGGTCGGGCATTTTGTGTTAACGGATTAGTTTTAGGCATATGTTAATATAGGTCGGGTTGATCCATCATCCCTTTTTCCATATCTTTTTGGATTTAGTAATTGGTTAATAAGTCAAATAGGATTAATATTATAATTTATCTAAATACGACAGTTTATGCCGCATTGCCGCTGTAAGAATTTGAATTGCACCTTAGGCGACTTTTGACATGTTCAGCCCATTTGACCCGTTTTCTTGTTAATACAAACTAGTTACCTGTTTTATTTGTACCATTAAAGGTTAACCTGCTCCAGCCCGTTTTCATATGAATGTTGATGCGCGTGATGTGTCGTTGCGGTTTAGCAGTTTTAATGCCTACTCAAGTTTTAAATTTATATTTAGCCGACTTATCAATAACACACACACTTAACGAGCAGTGTACCCGGTCAGTATGAAGATAATGGTAAGTAGAGTGTCGATCAGTAAGAGTGGAACGTATTATCTCGTTATCCTAATCAGTATTTTAATATCCTAACGCAAGGGGGTTTCAGCCTGAGAGACTGGCACGGTTTGTTGCAATTAAGTAATAAAATAAACCAATAGGCACGAATCAGCAAGTAGCACACACGTACACAGATAAATACTTGAGACAATAAGAGGGCTGTCCTTATGATTAAGTAGATTGTCACTTGTTTTATTGATAGCTTTATATGAAGTGTATGTAGTTAACCCTTTCTCGTTGGTCCTAATCTTATCGGCGAGTAAACCCTTAATGATTACTTATGTCTAAAAGTTATTCCTAAGTGATCAATTTAGTAATAACCGTGGGAGCCACATTATGTCCCGCAGTCAAATGCCCGCAAGCCACTAATAAACACAGAGGTTATCAATGCACTAATAAGTAGTAACCAAAGACATCATCATATAAACTTTAATTGATGGGAAAGCAAGTATTAAAGGGAGTGCAATCTTTCGTTGTCACATTACACAAGCCACCAATCCTGATGAATTAAAGTTTGCTAACACAATAAAACAAAACTACTTAATGAATTAAACACATGCAGCACCTTCTTACAGCTCTTGTATCTTTGATTTGGGTGTGTCTTGTGCTGCCTCCTTGACTGAATTCGTCCTTTGTTCCTCCTGTTTGAACTTCGGTTTTTAGGTTTTTCGGGACTTCTAATTCGTCTGGTCTACGGGGTATTTATAGTTTCTGTCTGAGGGAAGATGCGGCGCATCTACTAAGTAGATGCGGTGCATGTACTTAACTTCGCGTGGGGTCCAAGATTATAATATTCAGGAATATTCGTACACCGCCAGAAGATGCGGCGTAACTCCATGATTAGATGCGGCGCATGTCCTCTTGTATCTTGGATCGTATCTGGTGATATCTTGATAGAGATGCGGCGCATGTCGAGAGTGAGATGCGGTGCATCTGGAGCAGAATTTACTTGATCTTGTCCATGTCAGTAGACCTTCAACTTTATGCACGTTTTGCTCCATAATTAGTCCAAAATCGCCAAGTTTCACCAAATGCTTGTTTTTACCTGAGAATTACAAAAGTAAACGATTAAGTATCAATCCTCATACATATTATAGTAAAACAAGTCAAATTAATAGGATAAATGATAGTAATAAAATGTACTTATTTGAGTTCATCAAATATCCCCCCACTTGAACTTTACTTGTCCCCAAGTAAACCTTAGAATTTCTTTTATGAAAATGTATCCTAAAAGATGTTAGGATTTATTTTTATATTTAAGCATGTATTCGTTTATTTCATAATCACACAACTAAACACATAACGATTCAGAAGTAAAATAAAATAAGTCGATAAAAGCAAATCTAATCGTTTAACTGTCCAGTCGCGACGAATATTCTATCATAAGCTTGGCAAGTATACACATCTCCACCACTAAAGCTAAGGAGTAACAAGTCTAAAGCGGTAAAAAGGGTTTTTAGGCTTAAGGGTTAATTATTCTCTTTCACTATCGATCTCAAATTCCAGAAAAGGCGACAAAATCACAAATACATGATCGAATCCACGAACACGATACTTGCAATTGCTCAAATCCTTAACTCGAATAGGCTAAAGATAGGTCCAAACTTCACCAATAATAATATATCAAAAAGGGCGACAAAATCATAAATACATAGCCGAATCCACGACTACGATACTTAAGATTGCTCAAATCCCTAATCTCAATAAATCAAAGGTTTGGTTGGATAAAGAATAATAAAGGGAATGGATAACATTTGGGATATAAATTGGTGCAAAAATAAAAATAAACAAAACAAATAAATTAAAATCCTAAGTGTGGTTAATCACTATCCCAACCATCCCATGAATAAGACTCATATCATCGAATAACTCACGCTTTAACACTTGAAACACATGCTTTAGGTAGACACGAATTATACTCAACAAGATCTTAATCAAAGAATAAACCTTAATTGGCGTTCCCATAACTGCCAATTCCCATTCAATCCATAGATATAGTACAACAAATAGTGGTGATATCGACCACTTACATAACTTTACATAAGTTGGTTAAAACTAACTTCCAACTTTTCTTTCTTTCTTTTTCTTTTCTCATTTTTTCGATTTTTTTTTTTTTTTTTTTTTTTTTTTTTTTTTGATGAACATAGATGTGTAAAATTTCACCACATCACTATAACTTTCTTTCCGGATAATTTTTCCATACTTTTCATGACTTCAGAAATAATGGTAATAGTGAAAGTAGTAAACACACGAAAAATAAACTCCAAAATATACAATATTTACTTTCACTCCAATTGCATTGTGCAATTTCCCGACCTAACCATAGATAATGAATTACGCACGCGAACACAGGTAATGTAAGGAAACACACTTTGCCTATAGCAATCAACCAACCACGGATTCTAATCTACAGGGTAGGCTAAGGTGTAAGGGTGTAACAAAACATTTTAAACATAGGTGTAAGAAACGAAAGGAATGGCTCTGAGGGTTTTTCTAGGGGTATCTTACTCTAAAAATGAGAGTAACAAAAGGGTTTATACGGGGGTTAACTAACCAGTGTAGTTAGTTAATAACACATAACATATAATAGGCTATTTGGGTGTAATCCTATAAATTTACCAAGTTAGACAAGTCACTCCAATTATATAAATAATACTTATTATGGTGGTCTCGAATAGTATACAAGCCAAGTTCTAAAGTTTACAAGTCACCGGCACACTCATAGATTTGTGAATTTTGAAAAATCACAATTTTTGAAAATAACGTCATGTGTGCAGCTATGTAACTTAGATCTTAAACAAAAACATGCTAAAAAAAAATTTTAAGTTTGATATATTAAGCACATTTTAAGCATAATTTTTGAAAAAGTTTAGGACAAGTAATTGTTAAGTGTTCTAATTCTCCAATCCCCCCACTTAAGTTAAACAACGTCCTCGTTGTTTGTATAAAAGATTAAAAACTGGAAATTAAAAGAATTAGAACAAAAAAAAACTCCCCTGAGATTTGCTCGGTATGATCCTCCATTAGTATAAGAGCAAAAATCAACTTCTTGTGGATTAGAACGTTAAAGCTTCATACTTGATGTATCCACAGGAAATCCAGGAAACTATAATACCACCAATACTTTAAAACACACCTAAGATAAGAAAGGTTCAAGCTTGCATAATACATTAGTAGTTAGGAAAAATAAAACTTAAAAATTAAAACTGAAAATCATCAGGTCAGTCGATGCGCCGTATCTTATGGAAGAAGATACGCCGTATCGAGCCTGGAATAAATACGGATCAGAATAAAGATGCGCCGCATCCTTAACCAGGGATGCGCCGCATTAAAATAAACTGATAAATAGTTTTAAAGTCGAAAAAATAAAAATGCAGAAAAATAAAATAAGATATGACCATTGCAGGAGATGCGTCGCATCTCAGAATTGAGATGCTCCGTATCCTCGTGCGGCCTGGACTGACTCGACACAGAAAACAGAATAGTAAATAGATAAATCCGGGTTGTCTCCCGGTAAGCACTTGTCTTTATTCCAGAGTCTTCAAGTTAGACTCACGTTCAGCTCTTTAATATCGATCATTGAAGGAGTCGGAAACATCGCGCTCCTTCATCGCCAATTCAGTAATATTGAACACTCCTTGCCCGTCCTTAATTTCCACGCCGTTCTTCTTCATTATCTGTACGAACAAAGTCCTGTCCCTTACGGGCAGAGATGACAAAATGATAGACGGGAAATTCTTATTATCATATAGGCACAAATAAGCAAGGTGGGGTGGTAGTTCAATAAACACATCATTGTTCAAATTCGTTTTCTCAACTACTCTCCTACGTTTATTAATTACTACACAATCATACCACTCATCATTAGAATCATTAACAACATTGCGTCTAAGTTCGGTGGGTACATTAAGGTCAATGAATTCCTCAAAGTTCTCATAATTAGGATTAGTTGAGTTGTTTTGAATCAATGTTTCTCCCATAAGTCTAGCTTCAAGATCGAGGTCCATACGCTCTCTTAATCCTAGCACATAAACACCTCTAATTATGCTTTTAACCGGATCTTGGCACTTATAGACTAGTTTATTATTCCCTACCCTTAATGAGATTTTTCTTTTAAACACATCAATCTTAGCATGGGCAGTAGACAAGAAAGGTCTTCCGAGGATTAAAGGAATCTTAACATCCTCGGGCATGTCTAGTATAACAAAGTCTACGGGAAAAATAAACTGCTCAATCTTAACTAGCACATTATTAGCAATCCCTTCAGGTCGTTTTACCGTTTTATCAGCCAATTCAATAAGTAATTTAGTTGGTGCTAATTTTCCTAGTCCTAGGGTAGCGAATGTCTTAAGAGGCATAACACTAACACTAGCTCCTAAGTCAGCTAACACATTATTGAAAGATATATTATTAATAGAACAAGGTAGAGTAAAACTTCCTGGGTCTCTTTCTTTATGAGGCAAGGCATTTAAGTCGGTTGCAGAGCTCTCTTCTTTCATTGTTGCCTTGATCTCCTCTTCAATCTTTGTCTTTTCTTTTAGTAGTCTCCTTAAACTGATTGAAGAATTAAAGAAAAATTCGGGTCTTGCACCATCGTTACCATTCATCGATCTTCTAGGTATATTAGGAGTGACTTCTTCAGTGGTGCTTATGGCCTTGACATGATCTCTTGGGTTGGTTTCAGTTGAGCTCGGTAAACTTCCATATCCCCTTTCTTGAAGAACTTTGCTCATTTGACCAATTTGTTGTTCCAATGCTTTGATCGAAGCTCCTTGATTTCTTGTAGTAGTGTCCGTTGAAGCTCGAATTTCTTTGATCATAGCAGTATTCTCTTCATGTCTTTTAGCAGCATCGGCCATAATTTGCTTTAAAGTATCGTCTAAAGTCTGCCTCCTTTCTTGATAAGCGGGATTGAAGTTGTTCTTTTGATAGAATCCCGGACTAGCTTCCCTAAATCTTCCTGAAGGTCGGAATGGTTGTCCAAATTGGGTGTAATATGCTTCTTCAAATGTCTCACTTTCATTCTTGTTCGGGCAATCTTTAGTGTAGTGAGGTCCTTCACACTTTTCACATCCAAATTGGGCAGCATATGCTCTTTCATCTCGCTTCTTCATCTCTCTACTAATTTTATCCAATTGAGCTTGAATAGCAGCAATCCCGTCAAAATTAGTGCTGCTCTTAGATCTAGTAGAGGTCCCATCGTGCCATTTTTGGGAATGATCAGCAGCATCTTGGATTGCTTTCCTAGCATTGGTTGCACTCATTTGAGGTACAGCTCCCTTAGCATCCAAAATCTATCTTGTAGGCACGTCCAATCCTTGATAAAACAATATTATTTCCTGCATAGGGGTTAGATAGTGTTGAGTACATTTTATCAATAAATCTTTAAACCGTTCCCAAGCTTGATAAAGGGTTTCATCAGGCTCTTGCTTGAAACTATTGATAGCCTCCATCTTTTTAGCAGTCTTAGCAGGTGGACAATATATCTCTTCAGGAATTTGCTCTTCAAACCTTCCCATGTAGTGATTAAACTAGCAGGTTCATTCCTTACCCACTTGTTAGCAGCTCCTTTTAGTGAGATTGGAAAGATTCTTAGCATGAGTTGATCGGTATTGACTCCTTCTGAAGTAAACAAATCTGCAATCTCCAGGACCTTTTCAACATGCTCATTAGCATCCTCTTGTTCCGTCCCACTGAAAGCATTCTCTCTTAGCTCTTTTAGAAACTGACCCTTCAACTCAAATTTTGAATTATCATCAAACTTAGGTCTAGCAACTCCTGAAGTGTAATCAGCACGTGTATTGTTCATGTATTCCTCCATAGTAGTGTTTTCGCCCATTGTTTCTGTTTCAACTTCCTCTTTTTCTTCAGAAAAGTAATCAAGCTCGAGTGAACTTGAAAGATCAAAGCTTCTTGTGTTGAAAAGCCTTTTAAGCGAATGTAGGGCTCGTTCAGGATCTTCGAAAGGTTGAATCAAGTTCTTCGTAGAACTCCTGGTCATGCACTTCCTGAAATCAACACAAAAATATCAGTAGGGTATGCTCGAGAAAGTAGTATATCAGATAATTAATAACGAAAACGGAATACGAAAAATTAAAGTTACTGATATCTGCAGACGATGCGCCGTATCCAAAAAGTTGGATACGCCGTATCTTAATACGTTAAAATTAAATCAGACTTTATTCAGAAAATAGATACGCCGCTTAGAATTTAAGAATGCGCCGTATCGAATTAATTAATCAAAAATCAACTTATCTAATTAAAATTAAATGCGTCGTATTAACGAAAGTTAATGCGCCGTATTTTCGTTACGTTTAAAAAAATAAAAGATTTTTGATTCAGAAAGATGCGCCGTATCGACAGAGATCGATACGCCGTATCTGTTTAATAATTCGCAAACTGTTTTTAATTAAAATAATAGATACGCCGTATCTGCTAAAGCAGATGCGTCGTATGGCGTTAACGTTTAGAATTTTTTTTTTTTTTTTTTTTATCGAAAAACAGATACGCCGTATCTGCTAAAGCAGATGCGTCGTATTACTTTATCGCTTAGAAAAATTTTCTTATTAAAAACAGATACGCCGTATCTTGGGGAAAAGATGCGTCGTATCGAATTAATTAAACGCGTTGTATATAAAAAAAATTAAACGCAATACGCCGTATCTGAGAGATCAGATGCGCCGTATCGTTTGATTTAGCACAGTACAACGATAGCATAACAGAAAAATACGAAAAATAAAAACAAAAATTAAACACACAAACGAAAATAAACACACAAAAATAAAAGAAAACAATTAACACACAATACAACAAATATGCAAAATAGTACAATGATGCAATTAATCTAATAAAAAGAAAAAACTAATTAAAATACTAATTAAATCAACAGATAATAACAAGTCACTCCCCGGCAGCGGCGCCAAAAACTTGATGCGCGTGATGTGTCGTTGCGGTTTAGCAGTTTTAATGCCTACTCAAGTTTTAAATTTATATTTAGCCGACTTATCAATAACACACACACTTAACGAGCAGTGTACCCGGTCAGTATGAAGATAATGGTAAGTAGAGTGTCGATCACTAAGAGTGGAACGTATTATCTCGTTATCCTAATCAGTATTTTAATATCCTAACGCAAGGGGGTTTCAGCCTTAGAGACTGGCACGGTTTGTTGCAATTAAGTAATAAAATAAACCAATAGGCACGAATCAGCAAGTAGCACACACGTACACAGATAAATACTTGAGACAATAAGAGGGCTGTCCTTATGATTAAGTAGATTGTCACTTGTTTTATTGATAGCTTTATATGAAGTGTATGTAGTTAACCCTTTCTCGTTGGTCTTAATCTTATCGGCGAGTAAACCCTTAATGATTACTTATGTCTAAAAGTTATTCCTAAGTGATCAATTTAGTAATAACCGTGGGAGCCACATTATGTCCCGCAGTCAAATGCCCGCAAGCCACTAATAAACACAGAGGTTATCAATGCACTAATAAGTAGTAACCAAAGACATCATCATATAAACTTTAATTGATGGGAAAGCAAGTATTAAAGGGAGTGCAATCTTTCGTTGTCACATTACACAAGCCACCAATCCTGATGAATTAAAGTTTGCTAACACAATAAAACAAAACTACTTAATGAATTAAACACATGCAGCACCTTCTTACAGCTCTTGTATCTTTGATTTGGGTGTGTCTTGTGCTGCCTCCTTGACTGAATTCGTCCTTTGTTCCTCCTGTTTGAACTTCGGTTTTTAGGTTTTTCGGGACTTCTAATTCGTCTGGTCTACGGGGTATTTATAGTTTCTGTCTGAGGGAAGATGCGGCGCATCTACTAAGTAGATGCGGCGCATGTACTTAACTTCGCGTGGGGTCCAAGATTATAATATTCAGGAATATTCGTACACCGCCAGAAGATGCGGCGTAACTCCATGATTAGATGCGGCGCATGTCCTCTTGTATCTTGGATCGTATCTGGTGATATCTTGATAGAGATGCGGCGCATGTCGAGAGTGAGATGCGGCGCATCTGGAGCAGAATTTACTTGATCTTGTCCATGTCAGTAGACCTTCAACTTTATGCACGTTTTGCTCCATAATTAGTCCAAAATCGCCAAGTTTCACCAAATGCTTGTTTTTACCTGAGAATTACAAAAGTAAACAATTAAGTATCAATCCTCATACATATTATAGTAAAACAAGTCAAATTAATAGGATAAATGATAGTAATAAAATGTACTTATTTGAGTTCATCAAATGTGTTGAGATTGTCATACCTATTTAATTTGCAACATTAGTTTAGTTTAATAATACAGCTCCAAACAAGTAACACAAACATTCCCTATGTTGAAAAAAAACATCACCAATTTAAGAAACATGAACAACTGCCCTACAAGTAGATATTACAAATCTGGTTGCTAACAAAACATCCATATCAACACTTAGCCTACTGATTTACATTCATTATTCGAGTACCTACATAGTCTTTTAGCAAACCTTACTAAACAAAAACATCTTAGTTTTATGGGTCCAAATTGTTACCAACAACATATACACTTAATCCCATGGATAGTCCAAACTCGCAAACCCTTTAGGATTGTTTAAATGTGTATATTTATTTTGAATGTATATGTATTCGAATGTGTATGTATTTGAATGTGTGCATGCTTATGTTAATTTGTTCCCAAATTTCTATATGTTATTCAACTTGTACTTTTACAGATGGCAGCAGCAGTCGCGCGCGGTCATGGTGATGAAGGTGCCGGTGACCCACCCTCCCCTCCCCGTCCGATTGAGAGCGGTTGCCGTGGTGGTAAGAATTTCTACATTATTTTCAAAGAAACTTAAACTTGGTCATTTGAATTTGTTTACATGTTACTTTATGACGTTTTCACTCACTCCAATTGTAGGATCACAGCAACCTCGAAAAAGAGGTAGGGCGAGGGGGGAGGCAAGGGTGGAGGTTGGGATGGCGGCAGGCGGTGGTGACGCCAAGCCTCGAAGAACGTGGCCCTCAAGAAAGCCGTGGAACTTAGCGGCCCGCATTCGATTGAGTTCGAGACTAATGATCAGGAGACGTGCGTTGATGTGGGCAAGCAATTCGGGTGGTTCAGTAACTACATCGGCAAGCTGATTAGGCAGCTGTCGTTGCACTATGCCTCTTGGCACGATATAGAACCGGAGAAGAAGGTGCACATCCTTCCACAGCTCGGGGTCAGTTATTTTATTTTCCTTTTATATTGTTATGTTATCGTGTTTATTTATTTAAATGTGCATATTTATTTAAATTGGTTTATTTATTTATATCTCTATATTTAATTATTTAAATGTGTACATTTATTTAAATTTGTTTAAATGTGTATATTTATTTAAATTTGTTTATTTATTTATATCTTTATATTAATTTTAACTATATTTGATTGCAGCGTATGTTTAATTTGGAGCGTCATATGCGCGAATCGCACTGGCATAACATTCTGACCGGCATCAATGCGTATCTGGCTAGGCGATACGTGGAAAACAAATATGACCTGAAGCGCGATTTCTTTACCAGGGAGGGTGGGGCTGCGAATGTGGAGGCGATACGAAGAAACCCTCCTCCCAAAATGGAGCAGTCTATGTGGGAGGAGCTTGTGAAGTTATACATGTCGGAGAAGACCGTGAAACGAGCTGCTGTGTACAAAGAGAACCAAAAGAAGAACAAGGTTTACAGCCGCCATGGTTGCAGATCATTGGCCGCTTCTCGACACGAATATGTAAGACACATTTTATTTTCATAAGATTATTTAATTTTAATTATATATTAATTAAAAGTATTTATACTAAATAAAATATATATGGTGTTTGATTTGTCATTTTAATTTGTTTCATCCTATATGCATGTGTATATACAGTTTGAGAACAGCGAGGAGCACCAGTACCCGTCCCTCATCCAGAGCTTTTTTGACACGCACTGCAAGGATGGTGTATGGTCGCAGGATGAGGCTCGGGTTCAATATGTAAGTATCGTTTTTTTTTTCAAACACGCACTTTAATGATTTATTGAAACATAATCTAGTAATTAACCCGACTAATATATTAATTTTCTCATTTTTTTCAACTACATAGGAAGAGATAGTCAGGCTACGAGATCTCGGATCGGATACGCCTACAGGGGTGGCGTACACAGAGGAGGAGATACTTGCCTGGGTAATAAAGGGCAAGCAGCGGGGTCATCTAGCCGGCAGGGGCAGGGTGGTACCTGGCTTGAGTAGGCCACCGTTACCATACACCCCGTCTCCACCTCCAGGTATGTACAGTGGGATAATACTAATAGATTACTTATGACTCATCTTATGTATTGAAATGGCCGTTTTTAAATTTTGATTATTTCATTTTTAGGTGTGTACACTAGGCCCCAGATCGACGAGAAGCTTTCTGAAGCTCAAAAGAAGATTGATGAAGCTGAGAAGAAGAGTGTTGAAGCTGAGAAGAAGAGTGCTGCAGCTAAGAAGAAGAGTGATGCAGCTGCAGCAGAAGCTAAGCAAGTTAAGGAGCAGC
Source organism: Artemisia tridentata subsp. tridentata (assembly GCA_021014915.2). Lineage (NCBI taxonomy): Eukaryota > Viridiplantae > Streptophyta > Magnoliopsida > Asterales > Asteraceae > Artemisia > Artemisia tridentata. The sequence continues at coordinate 87,072,413 of CP139502.1, read as the reverse complement.
TCGCTTTGTTGATGGGTTACGTCCGGAGCAACCCACAATGGCATGAGTTTATTAGCCAGATACCTTCTCAATCTGTTGTAGGCTCAGGCAGCGGGTGTGGCGCGGGAGGGAGTGGCGCAGGCGGGAGCAGGAGTGGCTCAAGCGGGAGCGGGAGTGGCTCAGGCAGCGAGAGTGGCTCAGGTAGCGAGAGTGGTGATGATGAGGATCGTTGTAGCAATGATATGGATGACAACGAGGGGCGGTAGAGGTATATGAGTTATTTTGTGTTGTTTTTATCTTTGAAATTATATTTTGGTGACCAGAATCTTATTATTGTATAGTTGAACCTTTTGGTGGCTTGAACATTGCGGATATTGCAACATTTGTAGATATGGCCGCTAGCTCTAGCGATTATAACACTCATTTTGTAAAGTTTATAATGTATTTTGAGGGTGCTATAAAGTTTATAGCCGTTTTGTAAAGTTTATAAGTGTTTAGTGGTTATATATAACCGTTTTAGCCGTCATAAAGTTTATAGCCATTTTGTAAAGTTTATAAGTATTTAGTGGTTTTGGATGTGTTGGTATCGAGATGCTTATGTTGCAGGTTTGGGTAGATTTTTTCCGGAAAATTTTCTGGAAAAAATCTGAAAAATTGCTGTTGTGCAGCTGCACTATAACTTAATGTCGACGACATGTCGTCGGCATTTAATATTTAAATTAATCCATAGTTTTATAATACCGACGTCATGTCGTCGGTATTATTTACACTTTCATTGACTTTTATAAATAATACCGACGTCATGACTTCGGTATTTTATATAATTTCGTTGACTTTTATAAATAATACCGACGTCATGTCGTCGGTATTAATTTATAAATTAATTAAGCTTACTAATCCAATCGTTAATTATTAGTATGGTCCCGACGATGTGTCGTCGGGACAATATTGTCGAAACACAAAAAACTTTGACTAGAAAAATGTGTGGGCCCCACATTGTCGTCGGGGTTTTTTGTCAGGAAGTTAAATCCCGACGGAGCATTGTCGACAAGAGGCTGTCGACGTCATGTCGTCGGCAACTTATGGTGCCGACGTCATGATGTCGGAAAGATTGCAAAATTGTCGTCGGGGTTTGTGGTTAATGTACTAGTGAGACCGTCAAACGAGCTGCTGTGAACAAAGAGAACCGGAAGAAGAACAAGGTTTACAGCCGCCACGGTTCCAGATCATTGGCCGCTTCTCGACACGAATATGTAAGACACATTTTATTTTTATAAGATTATTTAATTTTAATTATATATTAATTAAAAGTATTTATACTAAATAAAATTTTTAATTTTATAAAAGTAATTAATTTTAATTATATATTTCAATTTTATAAAAGTTTTTAAGTTTAATTAAAATATATATGGTGTTTGATTTTTCATTTTAATTTGTTTCATCTATATGAATGTGTATATACAGCTTGAGAACAGTGAGAACCGCCAGTACCCGTCCCTCATCCAGAGCTTTTTTAACACGCACTGCAAGGATGATGTATGGTTGCAGGATGAGGCTCGGCTTCAATATGTAAGTATCATTTTTTTTCTTTCCAAACACGCACTTTAATTATTTATTGAAACATAATCTAGTAATTAACCCGACTAATATATTAATTTTCTCATTTTTTTTCAACTACATAGGAAGAGATGGTCAGGCCATGAGATCTCGGATCGGATACGCCTACAGGGGTAGCGTACATAGAGGAGGAGATACTTGCCCGGGTAATAAAGGGCAAGCAGCGGGATCATATAGCCGGCAGGGGCAGGGTGGTACCCGGCATGAGCAGGCCACCGTTACCATACACCCCGCCTCCACCTCCAGGTATGTACAATGGGATAATACTAATAGATTACTCATGACTCATCTTATGTATTGAAATGGCCATTTTTAAATTTTGATTATTTCATTTTTAGGTGTGTACAGTGGGCCCCAGATTGACGAGAAGCTTGCTGAAGCTCAAAAGAATATTGATGAAGCTAAGAAGAAGAGTAATGCAGCTGCAGCAGAAGCTAAGGAAGTTAAGGAGCAGCTCGCTTTGTTTATGGGTTTTGTCCGGAGCAACCCACAATGGCACGAGTTTATTAGTCAGATGCCTTCTCGAGGTGAGGTAAGCTCAGGCAGTGGGTGTGGCGCGGGAGGGAGTGGCGCAGGCGGGAGTGGGAGTGGCGTAGGCCAGAGTGGTGATGATGAGGATCGTCATAGCGATGATATGGATGATGACGAGGGGCGGTAGAGGTATATGTGTTATTTTTTGTTGTACTTATCTTTGAAACTATATTTTGGCGATCCGAATCTTATTATTGTATAGTTTAACCTTTTGGCGACTTGAACATTGCGGATATTGCAACATTTGTAGATATGGCAGCTAGGTCTAGTGATTATAAACCCGTTTTGTAAAGTTTATAATGTTTTAATGTATTTTGAAGGTGTTTGGTGGTTATATATAAGTGTTTTAGCCGTTATAAAGTTTATAGCCATTTTATAAAGTTTATAAGTGTTTAGTGGTTTTGGATGTGTTAGTATTCAGTGGTTTAGTGGTAGATTTTTTGGGGGAAAAATCTAGAAAATTGCAGCTGTGCAGCTTCACTATAATTAGATGTCGACGACATGTCGTCGGCATTTAAAATCTAAATCAATGTATAGTTTTTAATTTACCGACGTCATGTCGTCGGTATTATATACACTTTCTTTGACTTCTTGTTGACCTTCATAAATAATACCGACGTCATGTCATCGGTATTATTAGAATCTTGTTGACTTTTTGTTGACTATGATAAATTTATACCGACGTCATGTCGTCGGTATTAATTTATAAAGTAATTAGGCTTAACTAATCTAATCGTTAATTAGTAGTATGGGCCCAGCGACATGTTGTCGGGACCATATTGTCGAATCGCAAAAAACTTTGACTGAAAAAACATGTGGGTCCCACCGTGTCATCGGGGTTTTTTGTTGGGAAGGTGAATAGCGATGGAGCATTGTCGACAAGTGGGTGTCGAAGTCATATCGTCGGGATTTTATGGCGCCGACGTTATGGTAGGAAAAATGACGTCGGGGAAAGCCGTTAATGTAATAGTGAAATTAACAATCAATGAACACCAAAGATACTATGTTTAACATCATATTTCATGTTTAAAATGAATAAATATTTATAATTATAGAATATATTAGTTCATTTAATGATAATTTGTTAATTAAGGAATGCTTAACCACAACTCATAGGGTTGTTGCTTGCAAAACCCATATGAAATAACAAGCTAGTGACTGAAAGGCTAAAAATTAGGTATGGTCAAAAGTAAATGAAGAACAAACAAGAGATTGAACATCTACATATCTAGTTAACATCAAAATTTAAGAAATACATGTTTATACGTGTCACTAACTTTTCTACGATATGATGCAAAGCACAAGTTATTGGTATTTCGTACATAAAGGGATTGCGTCCTAAATATGATTTCACAATTATCAATCTCTCACGATAACGATTAATTTTCGTTTTTATATTTCAAGCAGCTCTGATTTACACTCATAAGAAAGAATATTGTGAATATACATTAGATTTAAAATCCTGATTCTGTAAAGAAAATTTCAAGCTCAATAACAAACATACAAATTAAACATGGAAAGACAAATATCTTCAACTACTCAAGAACAATCATCTTTTGCTTATTAGCCACAAATTAAAGATTCAAGGATTCAAATACTGCAATACAATTCAGAAAGTATTTAAATGTGGAAACATGGCCACAAAGAATCAATAAAATCAACATGCACAACTCCATTAACATAATCAAATCATATAAATTAAAACAAAATATATAGTATTCTTTTTCCTGTACAGTATATATATTTAATATGTATATCTATAAGAGCATTCGGTATGGTAACCCGTGTTAAACTTTAACACACTTCTGCCTTAACACACCAAGGCGATATGGTTAACACACCTTAACAGCATAACACACCTTAACTCACCTTAACTCTCCTTAACTCACATGGGCGGTATGATTAACACACCGTGTTAAACCTTAGCACACCTTAACACACCAAGGCGTTATGGTTAACACACCGTGTTAAACCTTAACACACCAAAAATGCATACCTTTAACTCACGTTAAGGGGTTAACGTGCCCTTTAACGCAGAGCCACGGTATGGTTAACGCACCTTTAACACACCAAAAGTGAAACTTTAACACACTTGGTGAGTTACCGTACCGAGTGCTATAAGACTATAACCTAAGAACTCATAACCCGAAAAGGTCATATCATTATTCTATGATTCCTTTCAACCCTAATTCGATTCTTCACCAAAAACTCCAATCAAATATTCAAAGAAAACTAAAGAAAATGACTTTCTTGTATGAACACATCAATTGTTTGGTACTGAATTGTGTCTTTTTGAAGGACCAGAAGGAGGGACAGGTTCGCCTTTAGGTTTCATACTGAAATACAAACCAGGATTATTTGAACTTGCATCATGCTTCAGTCGCTGTTGATCTGGTTTCAACGTTGTGAACCCGCGGCTAGTGGCGGAGCTTGGACCAACGAGAAGGATAGTGAACAAGAGCACGAGAAAGAGCTTCCATGAAGCATGTCTAGCTTTTAAAGAACAAAGAGGAGCCATGAGATTTGAGGGTTTTTTTAAGGTTTTTTCTTCTTTTTTTTTTGGGATTTTGTATGGACACTTTATAGATTACCAGCAGGAAGCTATATTAGGGTTTTGATAATATGGTTTTGAGAATATGGTGTAAATAAGTTTAACATATTGAAGGATATATAATGGGGTATTTATATCTTTGTGCATGATGAAAGAGGCAAGAAATACTGTGTAAATCAGTAGGAAACAGAAATGAAAGATTGAGGAGCACGCCAATGACTATTTCTTATCGTTTTATCAAATGTCAACTGCTTGAGTAAGAAAACATAGAAAGAGAAACCGGGTATGTTTTTGCAACAACTTTGAATAGTTTAATTAATTATCAAATACGTTAAACTTGTTTAAATTTTTATAGGCTTTGGTCAATGTTACATAAATGCTTTTAATTTATTTTGTAATGAACTGGCAAATTATAACTTTCTTCTTTAATACAGATATATCTATTTCAAATATATGACATGCAATATACATGTGTTATGTCCGCCTAACAGCCACCTCAACAAACCACGGCGTCTCCTCTACAATCACCTTGATCAGATAGCTAGCGAGTACGGAACTGTATACACTGATCTAGCTAGCTGTGTGTGTTCAATTTAATGTGCGCAGAGGTCATCGGTTATATAGTGTGATTGAAGCTTGAAAAGTACATGCAATTTAAGAAGTTTATGACTCAAAAACTTGTTTCTGGTGTGATTTATAGTGGAAACTGGAAAGTACGTGAATTCTATTTGCAATAAGCCTAAATTTAATTATGTCAAAAAGAGATCTATGGAATGTATCATTCAAGAATTTTTAGATGTCCCAGCTTGTAACTATTTATTAGTCGATCTATAACTAATTAGTCAAAATAATAATTAATGCAACTTGGTTTATAATTAAATTTAATATTTCTATTAAAAAAGAATATTTAGAAATTTAAGTTAGAACCGATCATAGGCTATTTAACCAATCATATTTGCGTCTCTAAATTTTGTTCTCGATCACATTTTTATACGTGATCACCAATCGTCTATGACCTCCGTGACTACTAATCAAAATTTTTATAGCAAATGTATGTTTAAACACATTTCGTGATTTTGTAAACCAAAAATTTGCAGCCATAGGAAAATATACGATTCAAAAAAGAAATAGCATATAACATTATTCTGTAAAACATCATGACATCAGAATGTTTATTTATTTGCCGTCATAAATATATGATTTAATAGTTTTATGCTATTTTAGGTCAACAATGGGTTTAGATTTTCTTTCTTGAAATGTCTTGTATGTATGTAGCTAATTTTATAGTATATATTAAGTATGATTTGAAACGTAACTGCCTAACTCTAATAATTAATAGAAATTTTAGAGTTTTGTAATTACAAGCAAGGTTGGCGTGATTTGTGACTTGTTGAATTGTTTCAATTATTTTGTTTGTTTAATCACTTTTGTAACTTTTACTAAGGTGAGTAATGTAACAAAATATAGCATTAACAAATTATTGTTGTTTCTTGAACACTACTATTACAAGAGAAAGGAGGTCGCGCAACAAACCCTGGGGAATACCATCAGCCATTCCCGACGAATAAATCACAAGTTTGGTCCGTCGAAAAACAACTTGTATGTTAGTGAGAAATAGTAATATCGTCAATTGAGTTGTCACTCATCAGTCATCACATTTTGTTGCCTATCGATAACTCCAAACCAATCACGTTTAAATGGTATGAACCTAATCAAGCTACAATCAAATTAAATTCACTTACAATATATAAATTTGTATGGACATATATATGGTCTATCTATGAGCTCTCCATCTTGAATTGATCTTGATAGCATGGTATTTTTGCTTCTTTGCATGTAAGAATCAAAAATCATGGCCCTGAAGATTCTTGATCTCATTTATTGTCACATCATTTAAGTCTTCAACATTATTTAGCTTTGATTTGAGAAAGAATATGCAACTTACTGATATTATTGAGACTAGTATATGTATTCTGTAAGATTGCTATATAAACATCCAATATTAATATGGAGTATATAATGCATACGATTTCTAATTTTACTACTGGTATAAAAAGAAAATGCTTGATATCAAGACAAAGTCTCACACGTAATGTCGCATTTCCAATTGGATAGCGTCTAATTTTGTACATGACTTTCAGGAATTATTCTTTCTAATAAAATAAAGTATTTCATGTAATCATGTGTCATACTACAGTTTATTTTGCGTGTTAAGGTATACAGAGGCGGACCGAGGGGGGTTCCCTGGAGTGCACGGGAACCTTATATATTTTTCTTGCATAATGTAAAATTATATCAAATATACTGATTTTTCTAAAATGAACCCGGTTTTTAATTTTTAAATTACAATTTTTATCTAATTACTCGTATCATACAAAGGAACCTGATAATTTTTGTTCATGGGTCCGCCACTGAAGGTATATACCACAAAAAGCCAAATCATTTTGCTAAATTTATGGATCGATAATTAAACATTGATTGGAAACTGATGTGTATATACACAAGCTTAGTCCAAATATTACTGTACCTTCTTTTTTTTTTCAACCTAACAAATCGACCAAAAGTCTCTTAATGATGCAAATGAAAATATAAAATTAATATAATGCTAACTATTTTCATTAAATTAGTGATCCCCCGACCACTTGAGCTAGCAAATGAATATTCAATATGTATGGTTTAAATATAATGAAACAAGTTTGTTAAATACCGGAAAAAGATACGAATAAAGATACGAAAAAACACCTAAAAGGATAAAAAAATATATATATATATATTCAAAAGAAGCACGTCAGAAGTTTGAAATAGACCAAGAAATACGTGTGTAACATCTGGCTTTCTTTCACCAATTTTTTTAGTTTAGTATTAAAATGCAACTTATTATTTTGATTTTATCGCAAAGATGGGGGAATATTATATTTAGAAAGCGTAAAATTCTGTTATCCTATCAATCATCTTTTAAGTTTAAACAATGAGAAATACTTAGTTTACTTGACAAAGTCGATGTACGGACACTTTAAACTACCTGAAGATTTACAAGGTAAATAAATTCATATCCGTGACAATTATTTATGAGTTGTATTTTCTTTAAAAGTTTTTTAGAGGCACGTCTCTTATCATAGAATTTATCAACCAAATAATACCAAATAATTTTGAATCAAATGAGGGAGAAATCATAAAAAGGAAACCTGTATCCTATTGCGTATATAGCGAAAGGTCTTTCTACAAAAAAAAGTCTCAAATATGACCTTTCTTGTAATTTTCCTTATTTTAAAGTTCAACACTAAGTTACATACTTTTACACAAATTTATAGATCCATTCACGTGTTTGAGCTTGGTAACCACTTAAGATGATACAAATAAAAATGCAACTAGCTAGGTCAAGATGGTGGATTAACCGAATAAGACCGACGCCTTGAATAGGGACAAAGGGGTGGTTGAAACTTGAAAGTGTAAATATAAAATTAAGATTTTCTGTATTCTTTCATGTTTTCAAAGGGAGACTTTTGCAAAGTTTTAATTTCACTCTTTATTCTCACCAAGAATAAGTCTATTTAATTTGACCTTTCATTATTCTATTCTGGAGTCTTTTTAATTCACGAAAGGATAAAAGAGGGTTGTTATATTTTTTAACTATTCAGTTCATATATATTGTTAAAAACAAGTATACTAGCTTCACAATTCGTTGCGATATACTCCGTACTTTCTTTCATTTAGTCGCATATTATTTGAAAAAAAACAAGAATAATAAATAAATTAAAAAAAAAAAAAAATTACTTATAACTTTTATTTATTGATCATGTATGGTATTCATCACTTTGTTTATCATAGTAAATTTCGGTTGTTATACACGAATAGGCTTTATTTTATTTATTATTTTTTTTTTCTTTATTTTATATATATATATATTTTTTTTTATATATATATTTTGTATTAGAACACTAGCAGGAAACTAGAAAAAGATTACAAAAAAAAAAAGGTTCGGTTCTTTCAACCAAGATACCCTCTAACACATTTTTCACTTTCTTCCTCAAGCGTAAACCCGACAACCATAGAAACCACTCATCGTAAGACTGAAAATCTGGAGAAGAAATATTCCACCCTCGATTGAGCTTCACTAACAATTCACGAGCCATAGAGCATGAAAAAAGAAGATGAGCCACAGTCTCTACACCCGTATCACAAATAGGACATACAATAGAACGAATATCAATGTCTACCCGAGATAAGTTAAAACGCGTAGGTAACTTATCTTTTTCAACTTTCCAAGCAAAAACATTTATTTCGATAGGAATCTCCTTTACCCATCTCGTAGGAGGCAGGTTAGAACCGTTTTTTAGTTCAGTTTTTAAAATTGATCCCTTTAATAACTTTTTTTTTAACGGAATAAATATTATTAAACTAAAATTGGTCCCTTTAATAACTTTAGTTCAATTTTTAAAATTGGTTGCTTTATATTTAAATTTCAATATCGAAAATCATTATTTATTAGTATAGATAGACAACCACCCGCGCATAGCAACGGGCTTTTGTATCAGTAAACAGTTATAATTGTGATATTGTGGTTAAATGTTTCGTGTAACGTTTATACACATACAACTTAAAATAAGCAAATATAATTGAAAACATGCTGTAACATGCGCTAATTCAACTCAAAGAACAATTTTTAAAAAGTATTAAAGAACTTATGGAAACATTTAGTGGATTAAAAATGAAATATTACGTCAATTTTGAAATAATGCTGGGATTAAAAAAAATCTCCTTTATTTCTTCTAAATACTACATTAAAAAAAAAATTAGCCAACTATTTCATTAAAGAAACATTATTTGAATTTTCATGTTGGAAAGTGAATAAAAGATTGAATTTTAAGTTTTAAAAATGCATTTTACTGATTGAACATTACTCATCTTTAAAAAATTTAATTTTAAGTAAAATCATTTTTGCTTAACATATGTAGAGATTTAAGAAAAATAGTACATAAGTAAATACAAATTTATATGCACAAATGTAATATTTAATGTAAATTCAAAGCATTGCAATGTCATACTCATTCTATTATAAACTGAGAGCTTTTTTTATTGGTATATTTTTTTATGACAAAATTACAAAATTTGACTTATCACCAGGAATGTAAAAGGTTGATTTTAATTTTTTTAATAACTTTTTTTACATACTTCCACGTAATTCAAAAGCATTACAATGTTTGGCTCATTTTATTCAGAATTTGAAGGCTTTTTTATTGATATATTTTTTAGGAGAAAATTGCTGAATATTTATTAGATAACTGATAAAAAAGTTTGTTATAAAAAAGTTGTAAAAAGTAAAAGTTTAAGGTAATTTTTCTAACTTGTTACATAATTTAAGTGCGTGTTTTGATTTTTTTATTACGTTTATATTTATAAAAAAATTATGGAAGTTTTTAAGTTATTAGATAGGTTAAGGGTGTATTTTGAAATTTTATTCAACAAAAAACATATATTAAAGTTCAACATTTTTATGAAATCGTACGTAAGTTAAAAGTATTACAATCTTTCATTTTGTTCGCCATTTAATGACCTTTTCAACAGATATTTTTTTGTGAAAAAATCGTTATATATTTAATAAATAAAGTTTGTTGAATAAAAAGACCGTAAATAGCTAAAGATACAAAATAATTTTCGTAACTCGTCGTATAGTTTGAAGATGTGTTTTGTAATATTTTCTTTTCCCCCTAAAGACGTGGTGACTTCCACAATTGTTGAAACGCCCCTTTCAAATTTGACCAAAAAATTTGTGCACATGGCTTGACCGGAAAAGACCTTCTATAACAATTCAACGACTCTTATATACTTCCTTTACAACCCAAATTGGAAAAGTATTTTAAGTGAAATTAGACTTAATTACTTTTAAAATGATAAGTGGCTCGACTCTTACAGTTTTATGGTTGGTTTTATACGAATTTTCAAACATAACCCATTTTCTACACAACATGCTGTTTTCTGGACAGTCTGCTGTAAATTGCAGATTTGACCAACTTAGACTGGGAATTAGAACCCGGAACCACTTGCATCAGAAAGTAGACTAAGAGGACTAATATTTTGGTTTTGACCTCAACTTAATCGGACGAACGGTTAATTCTTCACGATCCTTCAAAGGCAACATAATTTTCTACAGTACTTGTTGTCCTATTTTCATACTTGACTAAAACGACTAAAACTCAACTTCCACATCCCGACACAGCATAAGAACTTCCAAAATACTTTAAAACAACATATAAATCATATTCATGAACATACTTGGTCCAAATGACCAGCGGAAGCATACTTCACGGGGTTTGCCAAACACCAATTTTACCCACGTTACATACACTTAAACACACATATATAACACAAGACTTTGACATGATTTAACTTTTGCAAATACATATTTACAACTATAACAAGACATTCATTACACTTCACATCATCAAAATACTTTGACTCAACAACTCAACAAGACATAACGTCTCAAAACATTACATCATAACTGCACATAGGGTTTAACTTTACTTTGAGCTCGGTATCTAATTCACGACTACCTTCATACTCACAAGTCAATCACTTCCAACCCGTGCTTCATATCCTATGCCTTTATCAAGATCTTACTTGCATCATACAAACCTATAAAAATGTCAACAACTAAAATGTAAGGTTTACACTTAGTAAATAATAGACATAACAAGCAATTACATATCATTTAACATATTTGCATCATATACTTCACTTGCTAGACCAAGAGGCTAAATCATGCAATTACTTACACATGTTCATTTCAACATAAACTTCACAACCTTCAATAGCATATCAACTATGCTAAACACATTGTAGCTATTTTATCCAACTAGCCTCATCTAATTTATTCCAAGTTCACTAAACCGCAACCCTCCTATATCCTTAACGCAATCGAACACATAGCACATAACACATAATACAACTTATGATAAACTCAATATAACACCTTTTTATAGTCAAATTAGTTACCTTGATTCCTAGCTAAGTTTACCAATAAAGCTCTACCAAACTTCTTTTTATTGGGATCCTCCTCGATGTAGTAGATGCTTGGTATATGGTGATCTTCTTGAGGAATGTCCTAAAGCTCCTCCTAAATGTGTTCCTAACTCTTCAGGAGCTAATAAGGGAGCATCGAATAATAGGTACACTACTGCCATGCGAAAGGGTCACAGGTATAAGCGGGTGTTTGAAGTTGCTAAGACCAAGAATGTGGAATTTTGTCCGGTTGCCTCTATTTCATGTCAAGTTTGAGTCTCAAATTTCATGATATGTTCAATGATGTTCACATTTATGAAAAATAGTTTTATATGTCAAAACCATCGAAACTTTATTGTCTAGCACCCGACGAAGATGAACCGTTAAGAAAATGTAAAATTCACCAAAGACATGTTTCTAGCCGCGGTTGCATGACCGCGGTTTGATGAATTCGGCAATGAAGTGTTTTCCGGAAAGGTAGCTATTTTCCCGCTTACAACATTAGAACCCGCTATGCGTTCAAGTAAGAATCGTGTTTCGGAAACATTAGAGACAAAAACCTATTTTGTCGGTAACTAAAGATGTAACAAGGACATGGTTGATAGACAAAGTATTACCGGCTATTAGAGCTAAATGGACGCAAGGTCACGAGGGTCCTATATATATTAAACAAGACAATGCGAAACCCCATATTGATGTTAACGATAGCGAGTTTCTTGAAGCATCATCTCGAGATGGGTTAGTTATTCGACTTCATTTTCAACCCCCAAATAGTCTAGATTTAAATGTATTAAATCTTGGATTTTTTTGAGCAATCCAATCACTTCAAGAACAAGAGTCATTGGGCACAATTGATGAGCTCATTGGTGCGGTTGGAACATAATTTGAAAGAATGCAATCCCATGAACTTAACAAGGTTTTTTTTAACTCTACTAACCTATATTAAAGAAATCATGAAAGTTCGGGGTGGCAAAAATTACCAAACACCACATATCGGTAAAGGTAGGTTGGCACTAGAAGGTAACTTACCGTTGCAAATTGATTGTGATCAAGACCTCATAGAAAATGTTGTTTCGTATTTGGATCAGTAAGAAAAAAAAAAAATGAAACATTAGATTCTGTAAGAAAGTAAAAATGGAGTTCACTTTGGTAGCAGTGGACTTTTTTGTGAAGAAATGGAAATTACGTATATCTAGGACTCCATGTAAGAGTACTAATGTTAAAACAATCTTTTGTTTATATTTATCAAAATATTACTGCGTACTGTATTGCGTGGTTTTGTAACCTTACAACAGGTTTTACCTCTCGAGGGATCTCAAGAGGCTTACAACCCCACCAGGCAGTGTACCTGACCGATGTAGTATAGTGTAGTGGTAAGTACGGGGGATTGATCGTTCTCCCAGGGAATAGTGTTCGTTAGGTATGAAAGGCTACTCTAATTAGGCCTAAGGGTTGAGGAAGATTCTTTTTTATGTTTTTATAATTTTATGAAAGCAAGTAAAATCTCGGGTTTTGAAGGAGTGGGCGGAATTAGTTGCTAGTCAACTAACCCAAATTACTACGAATGCAAATAAAATAAATAACTGAAAATAAAATGTGGTGAGAAACTTATGTGTAGAGAAATGTGTTTACTTAGATTTCCTTACTCCCTAACTATCTTTTACCGGTTAATTAGTGTGTATTAGTCGCGTGGATGACGGGTGTATTCCTTAATACCATTCGTGGGGTGGCGTACTTACTTCCCCAACTCTACAAGCTCCTACTTCACTCCTATGTCGAGCCGGCTAGGAAGCTCCTAACATGGGATCACTAGAATTCGCTTGTGCATTAAATACAACCATAAAAACCTTTAGTACGCATTTGGTTCATGTTTCTTAAGACGTTCAAGCAAGTTACCGAATAGGAAGTTAGCCAGTTTTCTTAAGCCTAACATAGATAAACAATCATCCAATACAACTAATAACACACTAACAACCAATAATCAATAGCTAGGTTTCATTAGATCTAAGCAAACACAAGATAAATTTAGCCTAACAATGTTAAACAAAAGACAAGAATAAGATAGAATCAAACAACACATAGACATATTGAATGATTAATTGATAACTTATCTTTCAATGAAACATGGAAGATCTCAAGGCAAAAAGCCCTGAAAAAGTAGCTAAAATCGTCTTAGGGTTTTCTCCCAAAATTCCACACACTAAGCTCTCCTTAATGACAAAAAATTAGAAAACTATATATAGATTTTTGGATCTGACGGCGTCACCTTATGGAGTGTGACGTCGTCACCTCGCCGCTTTTAGGGTTCCCGGATGACCTTCTTGACGCCGTCCCTCTTTAGCTCTTCCAAAATCCATTCTGGCTTATCAAGGCTTGACGCCGTCGAACCATGAACGTGACGCCGTCCCCTTATGATTTAAGCCGTGACGCCCTCGATCAAGTTAAAGCGTGACGCCGTCAGAATTCACATGCTATTTTCACTGGCCCGTCATGAGTAAATTTCACGTCCAACTTTTCTTGCCAAGGCATGACGCCGTCCAGAGTAAAGTCTGACGCCGTCAAGAGTAACTTTTAGCCGATTCTTGAGACTTTGCCGTTTTCTTCACTTTAATGCTCCAAAAACGTCCAAAATGCCTCATTTTCCAGATTTCTCCTCAAAAGTACCTAAAATGACAAAAGGAACGATTTAGGGCAATATTTGATCAAAAAATACGATTTAGGGCTTAAATGACCCCTTAAAAGCGGTACACTTTTCGCTTCATCAAATACCCTTACACTTGAGATTTGCTTGTCCTCAAGCAAATGCGCTTTTATTCTAATCAAAATACAAGTTAGGGGTCATTTAATGCTAACATAAAAGTAATTACAACAAATATTCGTTCCACTTCAATCATAATAAGCACGGAGATTATAAACTAGCACCTCACAAGTAGTGTTTAGATACTCACATCTCTCAAGTGTCATCAAAATAAATCTCATAAATGAAAACGGAAAATATCTCTCACTACCTGTCATAGCAAATAGATTACCATAGGCTTGGGAAAGGATCGAAAACCTCCTCCACTAGGCGTAAGCACCTAAGATAAACTATCAAAGAGGGCTTTTAAACGGGTTATAACGTTAGGTGTAGGGATATGATAAACACGGTTTTGTTGGATAAAGGATATTTTACTGGTGGCGAGTTAAAGATCTTGATTAATTACATGTACTATACAATGTTGTTAAGCCAAGACTAGACTCGATCTTAAGCTAGAAACGAAATAACAAAATAACAAAAATATAAAACAAACATAAAATAAAACGGGATGGTAGTCCGTATGTTTTTTTTTTCTATTTTTTTCATTTTCTCATTTTTTTTTTTATTTTCTTGATTTTTTTTTTTTTTTTTTTTTTTTTTTTTTTTTTTTGCATACACTTTTACCCTACCATCCAAAATAATACATCATAGGGGCGTTGCATCCCCCTTACACTTGAACTTGTACATAACTTTACAAGTACTAATCTAATGACTCGAATTAAGATAATTGAAAAACTTGGAGTACTTTTAAAACATTTAGCACATATGGGGGTAATAAATGATGTTCATCCCCATTACTCCATTATACTAGTACTTTACCCATGAGTCCCAATCGTCCCAAAACAATATGTACAAGGATATGACTCGACTTAGCAACCATGTAATCAACTAGATAATTAACTTGGTTTAAACAAATGTTGTCACAATAATGCACTAAAAATGAGTGCATACAAGGTAGGCTAAGGCGATTTGGGTGTACATTTTAGTGGGGTGTAACAAATTCTTCCTTTAAGTAAAATGCTTAAAGGTCGAAACGAAAAGATAGGCTCTGAGGGGTGTACTAGGGGTATCGTGTACTAAAAATGAGTACAACGCAAAGGGTGTGGGAGAATTACTTGACTAATGTAGCCAATGTAATTATAACAAAAACACAGGTGTAAAACAATGGGTTAATCCTAATGCCTCTTATCATGTAGTAAATCTAACTACACGAATGTAGTCTCACTTGTGGCCTTGGAATGGTCCTAACGCAAGTTCTAGAATCTAAGTGCTACCGGTACACACATCATAGCATAAATGCTTTTCCTACCAATTCTAGGGGCGAACCTCACATATTTGGGGTGGAAAAATTTTTTAGTGGTAGGGTTTTTTTGTGCTAGTCATATAACTCCTATCCGTGAGACGCTCATTAAGATCAAAGTTTCACTCCTATATGTTGTAAAAAATTTTAAATTTGGCACTAAAATTGCCTTAACAGGTATTTATCTCAGTTTTATTACACATCTACCATCAAACAAACAAAAATCAAGCGCAATTGTATTCTCTAAAATCGTACTTTTACCCTCCCCTTACACTTAAGATGAACATTGTCCCCAATGTTCAAGTAACAAGATGTAAAAGCATAAAAGTAAAAGAATGAAATCAAATACTCCCCTGATTCGCTCGGTGGATAATGAAATTACACGGTTAAATCTTCCTCCAAAGAGATGTTGAAGCTCCATGACTAATGCATCGCCATAAGCTTGATTCCAAAAACATCTCCTTGTCCAAAATAACCTGTTAAACCTGAGAAAACGAACACGAAAACCTGCATAACATCGGCGGGAAAAATCTATATATAAGGATATAATGCTTGTGGAATGATAATTTTGCAGATTCCTGGAGATTATAAGTTGGAGATTTAATAAAAACTTTTTATGAAAACAAAACTTTCAAAAATTTCTGGAAATTAAATCTGACGCCGTCAGGTTATAACACCTGACGCCGTCAGAAATGACCTGACAAAAATTTTCATTTTTAGTTTCCGGAAAATTTCTGGAAAAACCTTTACCTTACTTCCTGGAATTCCCTGCAAAACTTCATTATGACTCGATACAAGCATTTGACTCAAACAAATACTAATATGCATGCTTATATCTCATTGTTATCGTTCATGTTCAATCTTGTTCTTTACAACAGATTTAAATTTCCCTTACACTTATCTTTTGCAAAATACCTTTATATGTAGTTAAGACGAAGTTAAAAACAAAATAAAGCATTTTCACAATTTATATTTGAGACATGAACAGTAAACAAAAAGAATAAGAAATGCATACGGAAACAAATAAAATTAAATAAACAAACAATCAAACAAATAAAGCAAATAAAGCTTGGGTTGCCTCCCAAGAAGCGCTTGTTTTTGTTCGAGTCATGAGCCTGACTCTACCCTTATTTAATGGATAAAGGAGAGGTTTTCCCTACACTCAGGATTAAGTGCGGGTGATAGTAGCGATACACACCAGCTCGGTAGGAGTATGCCACGTGAGGAAAGAGTGGTGGATGAATTATATGCTCAAAGGGGTGTGCTCCTTTCATCATAACCTTGCCTAGTTCACTTTGGTCAATGGGTGATTTTGAGTTTCCTCCTAAAAAGGGATCATCTTCTATCAACTTCGAGAGACTCCTAGTTGGGAATCCATCTTTACCTAATAAACCCGGTTTAAACCCATAATGTTTCTTGTGATCAATCATAAATGGGTTATGTAAGTATGTAAGGTCATGGTTAATTCCTATGTTAGCTTCCTCTCTACAAGGCCTAGAGTCTACTACCTCCAACGTAAGACTATCCGGACTATATGGTTTGATGGGTTAATCGGGACCTTTTTCAATTCCTAAATTCACATCTAAGGATGGAAGATTAGGTAACGGTTTTGGTTGAGGCTCCGGTTCATCAAAAATAGGAAACCCCCTAGAACTAAGAGTAAGGTTGTGATCACTATAAGCATTCAAACCTATATCCTCTAGTTGTGTTTGGTCCAAGGGTTCTACCTCTATTGGGGTTCCTATAGTCTCTTCCACTTCTTCCGGGTAAGTCACGGGCGGTGTGTGTGCCTCAAATGATGGTAGGACTTGTGGGGCACTTGGTGGGCTTATGTTACTTACCTCATCATTCCTTACGTCAAGCTCACCTATATCCTCATCATGCGTTTTAGTAGGATCTAACCTTAAAATTTTCCCAAGTATCTCAAGTGCTTCTCTAGGCATTTCAACTTCTATGTCCAAATCATACGGATCATCCTCAGTATTCTGACTGCTATATTCAAACTGCCTAAAAGATTCATCATGTGTTTCTTGAGATTCGACGTCATCAATCACAAAACCTAGGTCTTTTTGATCAATGTGATCATGTTCGGCTAAATCCTCCGTCATATCAAGGTCACCTATGTGTTTGTTTTGTAATATGGCATTACATGACATCCACTTAGGTATCTCAACACTAACATATTCATCCCCAAACAAACTTGTTTCATGATCCTCGAAATTTGTGGTCAATTGACTTGTACTAACGTTTGTTGGGTTGTCCACTATATAATAATATTGGGCACACTCTTCAATAGCTTCCCATGCTTTCTCAGCACTTAATTCCCTAATATCCCTGCCGGCAATATGGTAAATGTCCCTTTGGGCATGTCGGTCGACATGATTGTAAAAGATTTGAGTTAGGGACCAAAAATCGAAGTTATGATGAGGGACTTTTTGGAGTAAATATTTAAAACGAGTCCATGCATCATAGAGAGGTTCATCTTTATGTTGTTTAAACATCAAGATGTCATATGGAGTGGATGAATTACGTGGTTGGTGGTATGGTGGATTCGCGTTCTCCATAATGGTGAACGGAAGAGTCAATGGAAATTACGAACAAACAAACAAAGAAATAAGATAGACTAAAGAAAACCTAGAAAAATAAAATAAAAATCTCACTAGAAAGGAGTCTAGTGAGTAGACCTAATAAAATAAAAATTCAACCTAAGCAATAACTACTCCCCGGCAGCGGCGCCAAAAACTTGATTACGTATATCTAGGACTCCATGTAAGAGTACTAATGTTAAAACAATCTTTTGTTTATATTTATCAAAATATTACTGATTGCGTGGTTTTGTAACCTTACAACAGGTTTTACCTCTCGAGAGATCTCAAGAGGCTTACAACCCCACCAGGCAGTGTACCTGACCGATGTAGTATAGTGTAGTGGTAAGTACGGGGGATTGATCGTTCTCCACAGGGAATAGTGTTCGTTAGGTATGAAAGGCTACTCTAATTAGGCCTAAGGGTTGAGGAAGATTCTTTTTTATGTTTTTATAATTTTATGAAAGCAAGTAAAATCTCGGGTTTTGAAGGAGTGGGCGGAATTAGTTGCTAGTCAACTAACCCAAATTACTACGAATGCAAATAAAATAAATAACTGAAAATAAAATGTGGTGAGAAACTTATGTGTAGAGAAATGTGTTTACTTAGATTTCCTTACTCCCTAACTATCTTTTACCGGTTAATTAGTGTGTATTAGTCGCGTGGATGACGGGTGTATTCCTTAATACCATTCGTGGGGTGGCGTACTTACTTCCCCAACTCTACAAGCTCCTACTTCACTCCTATGTCGAGCCGGCTAGGAAGCTCCTAACATGGGATCACTAGAATTCGCTTGTGCATTAAATACAACCATAAAAACCTTTAGTACGCATTTGGTTCATGTTTCTTAAGACGTTCAAGCAAGTTACCGAATAGGAAGTTAGCCAGTTTTCTTAAGCCTAACATAGATAAACAATCATCCAATACAACTAATAACACACTAACAACCAATAATCAATAGCTAGGTTTCATTAGATCTAAGCAAACACAAGATAAATTTAGCCTAACATGTTAAACAAAAGACAAGAATAAGATAGAATCAAACAACACATAGACATATTGAATGATTAATTGATAACTTATCTTTCAATGAAACATGGAAGATCTCAAGGCAAAAAAGCCCTGAAAAAGTAGCTAAAATCGTCTTAGGGTTTTCTCCCAAAATTCCACACACTAAGCTCTCCTTAATGACAAAAAATTAGAAAACTATATATAGATTTTTGGATCTGACGGCGTCACCTTATGGAGTGTGACGTCGTCACCTCGCCGCTTTTAGGGTTCCCGGATGACCTTCTTGACGCCGTCCCTCTTTAGCTCTTCCAAAATCCATTCTGGCTTATCAAGGCTTGACGCCGTCGAACCATGAACGTGACGCCGTCCCCTTATGATTTAAGCCGTGACGCCCTCGATCAAGTTAAAGCGTGACGCCGTCAGAATTCACATGCTATTTTCACTGGCCCGTCATGAGTAAATTTCACGTCCAACTTTTCTTGCCAAGGCATGACGCCGTCCAGAGTAAAGTCTGACGCCGTCAAGAGTAACTTTTAGCCGATTCTTGAGACTTTGCCGTTTTCTTCACTTTAATGCTCCAAAAATGTCCAAAATGCCTCATTTTCCAGATTTCTCCTCAAAAGTACCTAAAATGACAAAAGGAACGATTTAGGGCAATATTTGATCAAATAAATACGATTTAGGGCTTAAATGACCCCTTAAAAGCGGTACACTTTTCGCTTCATCAAAATATTACTCCGTACTGTATTTGCTAGTTAATGTTTTGGTCTAAGGGTGATAAAGGAATTTGATCACATATATCTTTCTTTTTTTTGGCAATGGACAATTAATTTGAGACATTCATAAAAGGAAATATGGACAATAAATATAAGACAAAAGGAGTATAAATTAGTCGCATCTTTGGCCATTTGACACAAGTCTCTCAAGTCTTATTCTTTCTTATTTGTGACACATTAAACTTTCTAAAACCATTTATATAATATCCCGACTTATAGTGTGACTATCGGGCTTGACTAATCAATCACATGAAGTCTTTCAATACATAAAAGTCATTGTCAAACTTATTCAAAGTGCTATATCATTAAAATACTTAAAAACCGGTTTTGGGGTGTTACATTTCTACCCCTTATTTAAATTTCGTCCCCGAAATCTTATTTGCCTAACGCTTGCCAACATTTGCAAACTTATCCTACATCTCTAGTCCACATTCTAGTCATTCATGCCAAATACTACTTATTCAAATACTACAAATCATATAGATCAACATCCTCAATCAAAATAAGTCAGTCACATTACTTAAAACTTAACTTAATTCACAAAATTTCAATTAACTTATATGACACAGTGTCATTAGAATCACATCACGCTATAGAAAATTTTCATTTTATTCAACATTCTACTACAAACAACACTTTACTTTTCATTCTTATCTAAAATTTCCAACAATGACGACTTGTTATTTGGAAAATTCTACTATTTGACTTTATATAAGTCAAACTCTGACACCATTTCCACACCATTCACCGATGCACTAAGAAGGCCTAAAGCCAAATACTGGTCACTTCTTTTTGATTTCATATATTACATATTTTTTATGCATTTCCACAATGCATGTATCGTTTTCTCGTCAACCCCAAGTCGACCATCTATTCCATTTTATGCCAAAACATCATTTTTCGCCGCTCAACTTGTCACACGTATAATTCTCACATATGATTACTTCATACCACTTTCATCAACTTCAATTCATTATCATACCCATTCACGTAACAGTTAGACATAAAATAACCTACCATAGGCTTTACGTCACATACACATCAACATTCACACTTAACACTTCTGCAACAAGTTTTTAATATTCTTAACCGCATTTAAAACAGTTAGTCTATGACACAATAACACATATCACATTACATAATCAATCTATGACTAAAAATCACCAATATCTTAGCCACAAGTACTAATCTACCTTATAACTAAGGCATTTATTTTCCATACTACCTTACACTTACGGCTCACGCATCTACAAGTAGTCTAAATTTAGACAACTATGGTGGCAATCTAATTCACTTAAACTGAAGCACTGATACCAAGTTGAAGCGCCCCTTTTCAATTTTACCAAAAAAAATGCGCAAATGGCATGACCGAAAAAGATATTCTGTGACAATTCAAAAGTGTTTAATATTCTTAACCGCATTTAAAACACTTAGTCTATGGCACAATAACACATATCACATTACATAATCAATCTAAGACTAAAAATCACCAATATCTTAGCCACAAGTACTAATCTACCTTATAACTAAGGCATTTGTTTTCCATACTACCTTACACTTACGGCTCACGCATCTACAAGTAGTCTAAGTTTAGACAACTATGGTGGCAATCTAATTCACTTAAACTGAAACACTGATACCAAGTTGAAACGCCCCTTTTCAATTTTACCAAAAAAATTGCGCAAATGGCATGACCGGAAAAGATATTCTGTAACAATTCAAGGACTCTTTTATACTTCTTTTACAATTCAACTTCTGAAAGTATTTTTAAGTGAAATTAGACTCAATTACCTTCAAAAATGATATGTGCCTCGAATCCTATATATTTACGGTTGGTTTTATATGAATTTCCAAACATGACTCATTTTCTGCACCACATGTTGTTTCTGGACAGTCTGCGTCAAATTGTAGATTGGACCCATTTAAACTTGTAATTAGAACCTGGAACCAATTGCATCAGAAAGTAGACTCAAATGACTACAATTTTCGTTTTGCCCTCAACTTAATCCGACGAACGGTTAATTCTCTACGATCTTTCAAAGAAAACACAATTTTCTGCATTACTTGTTGTCCCTTTTTCATACTTGACAAAAACGAACCAAACTCGACTTCCACATCCCAACACAACATAAGAACTCCCAGAATACTTTAAAACAACATAAAAATCATTTTCATGAACATACTTGGTCCAAATGACCCACGGAAGCATACTTCACGGGGTTTGCCAAACACCCATTATACCCACTTTACATACACTTAAACACATATCTATAACACAAGACTTTAACACGCTTTAACTTTTGCAAATACACCTTTACAACTATAACAAGATATTCATTACACTTCCCATCACCAAAATACTTTGATTCGAAGACTCAACAAGACTTGATGTCTCAAAACAATACATCATAACAACACATGGGTGTTTAACTTTAATTTGAGCTCGATATCTAATTCATGACTACCTTCCTACTCACAATTCAATCACTTCTAGCCCCTGCTTCATATCCTATGCCTTTATCAAGACCTTACTTGCATCATACAAATCTACAAAAATTTCAACAACTAAAAAATAAGCTTACTAGACCAAGAGGCTAAATAATGCAATTACTTACATACATCCATTTCAACATAAACTTCACAACCTTCAATAGCATATCAACTATTCTAACACGCATCCTACCTAGTTTATCCAACTAGCGTCCTCTAACTTATTCCAAGTTTAATAAACCGCAAGCCTCATATATCCTTAACGCAATCGAACACATAACACATAGCACATAATACATAATACAACATATGATAAATTCAATATAACACCTTGTTATAGTCAAATTATTTAACTTAATTCCAAGCGAAGTTTACCAATAAAGCTCCATCAATCTTCTTTTGATTTCCAAGACATACCAAACCCATTGCTGTCATTTCTCCAGCAGCCTGCAAATTTACCTTTTTGACTAACTTATTCATCAATCCAGACCATGAGGCCATACACATCATAAAGAAGACACTTCTGGCTTTTCAAAACGTATGGCACTCTCCAAATGGAGCCGCAGTTGATTCTATATAGAGTTTCTGAAAACATGTTGCCGCACTATTCAGAATCTGCTATACTGTACTAAAACGTATTTTTGACCTATTTAAGTTCTGAATTAGCAAATACTTTCTTCATGTGAACTGAAGTAAACTCATAGGGCTTTCCATAAATTCAAACCATGATTCAATCCGAGCTTCTATCAAATTAATACAATTATTCAAACATGACTAATAATTTCTGAAATTTTTTGCACTTATTTAACATCATATAACTCAAAATCTCATTAAGAATTTAACCCATAATCACTGTAACCTCATATCTTTACTTTAATACATTAATTATCCAAAACTCCCAATTTAGTCACATGAACCCTAACCTTAATTTGCCAATTAGCTCAAGATAGAAATATTTACTTGTATAGAATCATGGCTATGGACTTAACTCTTGGATAAGAACCCTAAACCCTTCAGAACTTGATCATTAAAACTTCATGATTTCCTTATCATTTCTCTCTTAGTTCGTTACATCCAACAAGAGCACACACACACTCTTATGAAACCTGTCACTTTTTAGAAAATGATGGGAATGTAGATTTATCTAAATATAAATTAGTCACATATTTGGCCATTTAACACAATAGGTCCCTCAAGTCTTACGCATTCTTATTTGTGACACATTAAGCTTTCTAAACCATTTAAATAATACCCGACTTATAGTTTGACTATCGAGTTTAATTAACAAATCACGTGAAGTCTTACAATACATAAGAACCGTAGTCAAAATTATTCAAGACACTATATCAATAAAATACTTAAAAACTGGTTTTAGGGTGTTGCAATAGTATATATGCATAATGTATTGTCAATTATATAAGTAAAAATTCATAATCGTTCAGGTTACAATTTCTATTAAGTGGTCATATATATACTAAATTGTAGTCCTTTGAAGCATGTAACGAGCAAATGTGTATTTAGGTTACAACACTGAGCAAATAAAAGGATTATTTGACATTGTTGCAATCTTAATACGACTATAATTTCTAACATATTAAAGAATTAAACGTCTATTATAAGCTTAAATATTTCTAAATTAGCAAGCCAGCCTCCTTGAAAAGAAAGGTTCTATTTGTATAAGCTCGTGTAACGGTGAACTTAATTCCCGTGAATTAGTTGTCAAAAGAGACACAAACTACGATTAAAAAAAAATCTTATCTTCTAACTTTGACAATATGTAATTCTAAATTTTCAAAACTACAAATTATTCCGTATTATAATCAAGCACAATAATTAACATATTTGAAGATAAAAATACAAAGTACTTAAGGCATTTTATAACCCCCAAACCTTTTCTGTGGTGTTTAAATTACTAAAGTAGTCATCTAAAAAAATATAAAAATAAAGATTATAATTATAAATATTTTATAAAAGGATTGTCGAACCAATATCCTAAGAGCATTGGTTAAGAAGGTTATGGACCCACAAAAAAGGACTAAAAAACGTATTTTAATTTAAAAAGTGTACTTTGTGTGTGGGTCCCTGAGTTATTTTATTGAGGTTCATGCCTTATAAAACAATGCTCTTAGGGCATTGGTTAGACAATCCATTTTAAAAGCATCTCAAATAATACGTAGAAGAAAGACTTTTGTTATGAGAGAAGTTTTTGGAAAGTTTTCTTATAACGGAGCATTGAACAATGACTTAAGATTTCTTAAAGACTAAGTGTAATATTAACCAACATCGCTATTATCAACTTATAGCATAAGGTGTGGTAACTCGGATTAAAGTTTCACTCAGTGCCACGTCAACGCTATATCAGATTTAACTTTTTAACTTTAACTAAAAAAAAAAAAAAACCACCCCTTATCATAACTCAACCTTAACTCAACCACATTTTAGGGGGTGAATATGTAAAATTTTAGGGGGTGAATATGTAAAAAATAAAATTTGAAAGAGAAGGCTGCTTAACGCAGCGTGAAAGTGGTAACGCAGAGTGAAGCTTTCACTTGGACGGTGTGGTAACCTTGCCTTAACGCAGGCTAAGTAAAGGTTTCACTTTGTTGTTGAGTGATCATACCGATTGCTCTTAGCGTCACATCAAGGGGTGAGCGTGGGGCGGGGTGGGGCGGTTTTATGGTAAAACCAAAAACCGAACCGTATATTTCGGTTTTTGAAACTACAAACCGTTTGATGTCGGTTTTTTCGGTTTCGGTTTTCGGTTTTTGACATTGAATCGGTTCGGTTTCGGTTTTTATTCGGTTTTTTATTACTTGAATACAAGCAAGTTTTAATCTTATATACAGTTTACGATTCCTTAATTTCAAGCAAAAATATTTAAACAAATATCAATAATAGCATAATATCCAACAATCCAAAGCTTCGAAAAAAACGTACGAAATAACCAAACATGAAATCTAAAATATAAAATGCCTGTCTTGGCGGCTTTGCACTTTTCGCTCGCAAAAACATTCAAATAACACTATTGCTCGAAAACAAAGATATAATATATATATAAATATAACAAATTTTAATGTATAGATAATAAACAATACTATTGCTTTTTTTAATAGATAAAGTTGTATACTCAAATATTTAAAATTAAATAGCAAATATCTTATATAGATAAAATTATATAAAAACATATATAAAGGTGGGGCGGGGCGGTTTTCTCGGTTCAATTTTTCTTATGATACCAAAAACCACCTCAGACATTCGGTTTTTATAAAATTCAAAACCACCACCATCGGTTTGTCAAATAGGGCGGTTTTTTCGGTTCGATTTTTTTGGGTTTTTCGGTTTCAATTCGGGTTTTCGGTTTTTGTGCTCACCTCTACACATCACATTTTCACTTCATACCAACATCACTATCAAACATATGTAATAACATTATCAACTTCTCAACTGAAATATATTCAATTTAAACACAAATATACACCAGAATATATATATATATATATATATATATATATATATATATATATATATATATATATATATATATATATATATATATATAGGATAAAGATCAAATAAAAAGACAAATATCCGTACATCACGTAAAAAGATTTTTTTTTTTCAAAAATTTTCTCTAAAAATTCCAAAAAAATTCCACAAGATCAGATATGTTGGTGTATGAAAAAGTTGTGAAGGAATTTTTTCCAAAAGTGGATATTTTTTCCAAAAAAAAATTAAGAAAAAATACGTTTGTGCAATAAATCGCTTTTTTGTGCATCAAAAATTCATTTTTGCACCCAAGTTCTTTTGACTTTTTTAATCAAAATAACATTGCGCATCTAACTAAAACAAGTTGAAAATTTTGTGCATCAAAATTTTTTTGCGCATCAAAATTCGTTTTTTGTGCATTAAAAAAATCGTATAAAAACTCAAAATTAGAAAAACTTCTTTCACAAAAGTTTCATGCACCAACATTCCCGATCTTATGGAATTTTTATGGATTTTTTCGTGAACTTTTTTGAAAAAAAAAATCTTTTTACGTAGTGTACGGATATTTGTCTTTTTATTTTAACTTTACCATATATATATATATATATATATATATATATATATATATATATATATATATATATATATATATATATATATATATATATATATATATATATATATATATAAACACACACACACACACATAGGGTAAAGTTAAAATAAAAAGACAAATATTCGTACACTATGTAAAAATAATTTTGTTTTTTAAAAAAGTTCGCGAAAAAATTCAAAAAAATTCCACAAGATCGGGTATGTTGGTGCATAAAACTTTTGTGAAAGAAGTTTTTCTAATTCTGAGTTTTTTATACGTTTTTTTTAATGCACAAAAAATGAATTTTTTGTGCATTAAAAAAACCGTGTAAAATTTTGTGCATTAAAAAAACCGTGTAACATTGCGCATCTAACTAAAACAAGTTGAAAATTTTGTGCATCAAAATTTTTTTGCGCATCAAAATTCGTTTTTTGTGCATTAAAAAAACCGTGTAAAAACTCAAAATCAGAAAAACTTATTTCACAAAAGTTTTTTGCACCAAAATACCCGATATTATGGAATTTTTTTTGGATTTTTTCACGAACTTTTTAAGAAAAAAAAATCTTTTTACGTAGTGTACGGATATTTGTCTTTTTATTTTAACTTTACCCTATATATATATATATATTATATATATATATATATATATATATATATATATATATATATATATTATATATATATATATATATATATATATATGATAAAGATCAAATAAAAAGACAAATATCCATACACTACGTAAAACGATTTTATTTTTTTAAAAAGTTGGCGAAAAAATCCAAAAAATTACCACAAGATTGGGTAACATACACTACGTAAAACGATTTTATTTTTTTAAAAAGTTGGCGAAAAAATCCAAAAAATTTCCACAAGATTGGGTATGTTGGTGCATGAAAAAGTTGTGAATGAAGTTTTTCTAACTTTAACCGAAAAAAAATTATCAAAAAATACGTTTGTGCATTAAATCGCTTTTTTGTGCATCAAAAAATCATTTTTGCATCCAACTTCTTTTGATTTTTTTCATCAAAATAACATTACATATCTAACTAAAACAAGTTAAAATTTGTGCATTAAAATTTTTTTGCGCATCAAAATTCATTTTTTGTGCATTAAAAAAAAAGTATAAGAAACTTAGAATTAGAAAAACTTCTTTCACAAAAGTTTTATGCACCAACATACCCGATCTTGTGGAATTTTTTTGAATTTTTTTCGCGAACTTTTTTAAAAACAAAATTATTTTTACATAGTGTACGAATATTTGTCTTTTTATTTTAACTTTACCCTATGTGTGTGTGTGTGTGTGTGTATATATTTTATATAATATTATATATATATATAATTATATATATATATATATATTATATATATATATATATATATATATATATATATATGGTAAAGTTAAAATAAAAAAACAAATATCCGTACACTACGTAAAAAGATTTTTTTTTTCAAAAAAGTTTACGAAAAAATCCATAAAAATTCCACAAGATCGGGAATGTTGGTGCATGAAACTTTTGTGAAAGAAGTTTTTCTAATTTTGAGTTTTTATACGATTTTTTTAATGCACAAAAAACGAATTTTGATGCGCAAAAAATTTTTGATGCACAAAATTTTTAGCTTGTTTTAGTTAGATGTGCAATGTTATTTTGATTAAAAAAGTCAAAAGAACTTGGGTGCAAAAACGAATTTTTGATGCACAAAAAAGCGATTTAATGCACAAACGTATTTTTTCATAATTTTTTTTTGGAAAAAATATCAACTTTTAGAAAAACTTGCTTCACAACTTTTTCATGCACCAACATACCTGATCTTGTGGAATTTTTTTGGAATTTTTTGAGAAAATTTTTGAAAAAAAAAATCTTTTTACGTAATGTACGGATATTTGTCTTTTTATTTGATCTTTATCCTATATATATATATATAATATATATATATATATATATATATATATATATATATATATATATATATATATATATATATATATATATATATATATTCACATTCACATACACACAGTTAATGTTATCTCCACCATACCAAGTTCACAGCTCGTTCTCAAGCACGACAGAGTTCTCACAAAATGGGGAATAGTGGTGGAATTTGAACGCTTTTATTAGGGGGGCTGAGAGGATTTAAAACACTTAGGATGTTACTCCCTTATGATTTGTTTAGGATACTTTGAGGTTATGTAGTTAAGTATGCGGAATCTACACAAATACACTTAGAAGAATTTGTTTAATGTAACAGTAATGTTGTATGAACAAAGAACAGAATGTTTAACTCCAAACGATTCAATATTATTCAAAAATAATACGAGTGATCTCAATATCACTAGGGTTACAATGACCTTGAATCTTAATAAAACTTGTATATATGACTCGTACATAAACATCTAACCTAGGATCTCCTTTTATAGACTTAAGGAGTCCTTTACAAGATAAGTATCTACCGTTTATTTCTAACTAATTAAGATATACATAAGATCCATTCCATACTTGTCCTTTACATATCTTCTGAAATGGTTTTTTCATGCCAACAGTATCTTCATTACAATTAGCAGTACTAACTTGACAGTTTGTACTGTTAGTTGTTTCTTCAGCAGTCTTCAGTTATACATTAACAGTTTGTACTGTTAGTGTATTCTTCAGCAGTACTAAGTCAGAGACATTTAATTCTCAACAATCCTCCCTTAAACTTGTGATTTACCCTAAATCATCAAGTTTCTCTGAATTAAATAAGGACTGTGAGGACTCTTCCAAACACTATCTTCTGGACTTTGTGTTTTCTGCCTGCTGATAGATTTTTCTTACTAACTCCCTTGCCATTTCTGAGTCTTCATCTACTCTGAGTTTGGTAGCTAGCATAACAATCAAGATTCCTGCTCTCAGTGGATAGTCCTTCTCCACTAGCATGTAAACTTCTACTCCTGCTTTTGTAGAAACCTGATGAACATCACAGTTATCAAATAACCTCCAAGTACTAGCCAAATCATGAGCTTGGAATCTCCACAGTGAATCATTAGCATCTGGCTCATATAACCTTTTAAGCTCAACGCATAGTTCCTTGTGCTTATCATTTGTAGGATCTGCAGACCTAAACCTTTCTTGAACTAAGCTCCTCAGCTTATCCAAATCTTCTCTGTCAAAGGCTTTTATCATGTCTTCAAAGAACTTATGAACTTCAAATTTTCCTCTTACCCTGATGATCTTCCATCCTTTGATTCTTCCATCTGAGTACACTTCCCAATCAATAATAGGATGTTTGGCTTGAATGGGATCAATGTTTAGAGCTTCTGGTGTAACACCCCAACCCGACAAGGGTAAAGATATCACAATAATGGATTCATATCAGAACATAACAAAGCATACATCTTACAGTAATACAAAAATCTCAAATGATTACAATTGAAATACTGAATCTACAAGGTTACAACGAAAACTTTCAAAACTAATTCTAAAACATAATATCTTCCATCCAATTCTAATCCAGAATAGCTACCAAGCCTTCTAAGTCCAGAGATACACTCTCACTCATTCCCAGCATCCTACTAAAACCTGCCGCAGGAAAAGAAATGCGGCTGAGCTACGAGAGCTCAGTGAACAGATATATAGACGACAGAAACAATAACAGATAACAATACAGAAACAAATCTGAAATACAGATTATACAGATACCGAACTAAAGTGAAAGAATAGGAAAAGAATAAGGGTAAAAGAAAAGAAATGAGAAAGGAATAATGCACAAACCAGGTTTAGGGAAATACAGAAATCCATCACGAGCCCAGAGATAACAGATAATATCATAACAGAGTAATCATATAATAATCCAGAGGGGATGCCTCTCAAATAACAGATAATATGAGGGGTGACCTCATGTATCAAATGGAGTGATCAGCTCCCAGATAATGTGAAAGACGTGTATCGCACACACCATCAGTCACCAGATATAATAATAACATATAACATAAACATAAACAGATATCAGATAACAGATAACAGAATCAGAACTAGGATGCATCCATGCGCCCCCTGTGGCCAGAAACTCCTTAACACACCAGATAAAATAAATCAGGGACGGGACAGGTCATCACTCTCCTGCCCTAGAGTCATGCCATCGGTGCATCAATGACATGGACATGAAACCCTCATGCCTAGTGATTGGCTCGGATATCAGACTGTGGTCAAGGTCAGATGTCATATAATAAACAGAGTCACATCTAAGGGTTCATGGCAGAAGGGTCATGTCAACAATTCAGATTAAGATAATAAGGTTTAAATCAGAGTTTATCAGATTAAGTTTAATATCAAAGCTTAAGTTCAGATAAAAAGGTTTATTTTCAATAGTCCAAAAAGTATATCAAAGGTTAATGATTACAAATTTATAGCAATAATCCATTTCAGAAGTTCCTGTCAAAAGTTCATTTAAATCAATCCTTTAATAATGGTTTTCATTGAAATGATCTTACGAAATAGTTTTCATAAAAATGGTCTTCCAAAATGTTTAGAAACTTCCATTTCCAAGTGGTATCACTTCTTTTTAAAATAGCTTTTCTTAAACAGTTTCATATGTAGTTTAATAGAGGTTCAAAATCAATTAGGTTCAGATAAGGATTAAACAGGTTAAGGTTTACCAAAATCAAATCAGAATTTATAACATATATATCAGGTTAAGGTTCAGAACCAGGTTCACAGATCAGATTCAATCAAGACTCACAAATTCAGGGTTCAGAACAAGAGATCAATCAGAGTTCAGTAAAAAGGTTCAGAATACAAGAATCATAGCAGAGGTTCAAACAAAAGGTTTAAGACAAACAGATCACAACAAAGATCCACAACAGAAAGGGAACATAGCAATGGTATAGGGAATCCTAATAAGAAAAATGAAATACTGAGAGAAAAGGGAAGGAAACACCCTTACTGAAATAGGGTAGAATATCTGTACCTTAGACCGCAAGTGTAAACACAACAGAAACATAAAGATCGGAATCAAACTCCTTCTTCAGCGAATCTACACGAATACATGATCTTCTTATTATTAATATCTTATTTAAATCAGATTACTTATTTTAGTCGGCTTTCCATTTTTATTAACTTTCTATTTTTAGTAATTTTCCGAATTAAGCAAATGCCCCGAATTAGTAACTCTCCAAATTAAGTAACTTTCATAAATTAGGGTGAAAAATGACAATTTAGTAAACTTAAAGGTTTAATATTACTAGTATCATAGTTTAGAGTTTAAAATGTGAATAATCCAAAGATTAAGGCTTAAAGTGTAATTTAATTCCACTTAACATTGGTATTTATGAATCTCAATGCTTTCACCTTTTTAGTTTGTAGAGGAATGGGAGACACATGCTTTAATACAAAATTACAGTCGACTATTTCTTTCTTTTATATACATGCACGTGAACCAGTTTGTTTTTGTTTTAATACCACGAGACACACCTCTTTCTTTTTAACCCGTATCAAAACCCAATTATTTTACCCTCCTCGTTGATCATTTACGCGAGACTAAGAACCACCCAACAACCTTCAACCATACTCCACACTAACGACCCATTAAAACAGCCACATACACAAACCATACGACCACATAAGGTCATAAACTTGACAACCAGAAAACTCCTTTCTCGGCCTCTATTTACTATACATGCACTAATATTATACAAACAGGGGTTTGGTTTCATAGGTTCTAGTCTTATATGTCGATCTATGATTCATCATTCTATGCGATATATAATCATTTGATGCTGAAATAATTTTTATACAGAAAGTTAATGGACATAACTATTATATTATGCTTTTGACTTAATAGAAACTCAATTAAATTTCACATGCGATCTAACAATGCACAAATCGTTATACTAGAGATGTAGATTAATTATAAACATGGGGTACCTTGAGTATATGCGATCAAAACGAATGAACTTAGAATGTGGTGACGAACTCGAACACGATGATCCAATGAGATATGATCGAAACCGAAATGGAATACGAACACTAACACCAGACTATAACGAGACGCAACTGAATCCGAAACCCATTGTACCCGATCACCTAATCGTATAATGATGGTATAAACCTTCGGCTATCAAACCTAACATTAACTACCACGAACAGAAACAGAATCCAGACGCGAACACCAACCTGAAACCGAACTCGAACGAGATCATGCGAAGTCAAGACCTTGGAGTACCCACGTACACCAACAGGTACTCGAACACAAACGTAGCCACGATCACAGCCCCCAACTCACCTTCGACAACACGTTCGACAACACGGTTTGGAACTTGTTTAGGGTTGTATGTGACTTATCAAACGTATACATAACAGATTTAACGAGAGGAAAAATTAACAAGGTTAGATACGAATACCCTTGATGCGTGAATACGAGAAACAAAAGAACAAGGAGCGAACACCCACAAGCTTTTTCCCAGCCGAAAACACTGCTAAAACCCTTCGAACAGCCCTTTAATACCCACGATCCAACTACCAATTCGAACTAGAAACAAGGCAATCGATCACTACGCTTAATCACCAAGTAGATGTCACGAGAAAGCCTCCCTTTTACTGCCTTTGAATCGCACAGCAGAGACAGAAAGTAGCAGCAGGTCGCATGGTGTTGTATAGTAGGGTTTCTTTTAAGGTTTTCAAAATTATTTCGGTCTATATATCTAAAAAAAACAGAACCGAGTATTTGGATGTGGTAAAAAGGAATGAGCTAATTTTGAGGGATTATGATATCATTTAAATGTCATGCATATCTTTTAATTTAAATGCATATCTTCTCTTAATTTCCTTCCTAGCCGAAAATATTTGATTATTTGGCAGAATGCATGTCGAAATTATTTTGTGAATTGTGAACATTTATTTGTTTGTGATTTTTAATTATAAGGTAAAGTTTATTGGCTAAGCTTTATTAGTTAACTTAGGATATTAATTACATTAGATTAAGTTCAATTTATATTCATATGTTCTATTTTGTAAATTCTTAAAATTTCAAAATTAGAGGGGTATTTTGGTCATTTTACGCGTTATCTGAATTTCAGGTATTACATCTGGAATAGCCACCATCATTCCATGGATTTGTTCATCAGTCGGTGTCTCTTCCTCTACTTCCGCTGATTCTTCCTCAACTGATTCATCATACTTTTCCTCTTGTGTCTTTTGCTTCTTGGATTCCTCAGATTCCAATTGCTCTGCTGCTCTTTTCACACCCTTTCTAGACTCAGTCTCAATTGTTACAGTTTCATCTTTTAAAGACTTATGGATTCTTGTATGAGCACTGATGTACAACTTCTCTATTTCTTCATAAGACTTTCCTATGAACCATTTTTCCTTCCAGTAATCCTGATGTTTCAAATAATTTTTCATATACCTCAGTTGTTCAGTTCTTGAAGGAGGTTTCTTCTGACAAGTTTTATTCTTTCTTCTAATCTGCTCTAAAAGATCATCAATGGCTTGTTCCTATTCTTCTCTGGTGAACTGTGACCTTTCTTCCTCTTGAAGCTTTTCAGCTAGCTTCTGATCAGCAAGAACCTGAGCAGCAATTTGTTCTTCTTCAGTCTGATACATCTCTTCAACCATAAATCTTGCCATTCTTTCTTCATCAGCTACCCTTGCTAACTCTTCTTCATGAAATTTCTGAGCTAGTTCCTTATCTAGGGCAATTTGAACTTGGCTTTTCTTGGTTGACTTCTGTGAAGATGGTTCTTCTTCTGTCATTATTCCCTTACCCTTGTCTACCCTTGAAATCTTTGGCCTCCTTGTGGATACTGCACCAGCAGTACCTTGTGAACCATGGGTACCTTCTTCTTGTACACTAGCAGTACCATGTGTGGCACTACCAGTACCTTCTGTCAAACCACCAGTACCTTGATCCATCTGCTCTATTTGCCTCCCTTGAGTATCATACTCTTCATGAACCAAAGTGACAAGAGGATCATCATCTAATTGGGCAATCTTCCTCCCCTGTTTGGAAGAGTCCTCACCTTGATCTGCACTTTGATCATCTGATGAGCTTGATGAAGAAGATGATTCAGTAGACACTACCATTTGAGCTGATCTCTTTCCTTTAAGTGTCTTGACCTGGTCCTCCAATTTCTTGACTTTAAGCACTAGCTTTGTATACACCTTGCCAAAAACCTTTTTGTGAGAGATCAGATCAGCTTCTAAAGTAGTAACTTTCTCAGACAATTTTGTACAAGTTTCCATCAATTCCTTAAGTATCTGTCTGCCCTCAGCACTTCTTGATGTGTTACCTTCAGGGAGAGGTGCATCATGGAGCAAAGATTCATATTCCACCACATGGTGAGCTTCTGAGCCACCCAAAATTTTCAGTTGGCTTGGAATTCCACCAAGAGTACTGGGTTCATAGGAACTTGGTACTGTTGGTGTTGCCATGGATTGGGTCTTAGCTATGGTACTTCTGGCCAGCCCAGCTTCGAAGCCTGAGATAGTAGAAGCAGCCCTTTCTATACTGACATAGTCAGCCTCATCTGCTACATTGGGAGGGGTAGGGTCTCTGTACTGAGGAAAAACAGAGCCCTCTCTGGATGAATACCTATCTGGTGATGAAGTTGGTTGTGAAGGTGATTGTTCTGATGTTGTGGGTGTGTGTTGGGAGCCAACTGGGCTTGTTGATCCTTCACCCTGTACCTGTAGCATAGAATCAAAAAGTGGAACTTCTTCCCCACTATACCCTTTTGAGGCCATCCTCATATTACTGAAAAGTTTTTGGGTAAGTTTGGGTGTTGGATAAATATTTTTGTATGGAAGAAGTTGATGTTTCCTCATGTTCAAAATGGTTTGGATGAACTTGGGATACATCAAAAACTTTGATTTGCTATCAACATTTTTAACCATTCCTTCAAAGATGAGTTTAGAAAAATTGAAAGTTCTGTCAGTAGCTAAGCAAATGAGAGCTGTTGCAATATTGCTACTGAACTGTTCCCATGAGGTTTTCTTAGGACTGAGACAATGAAGGATGGTGTGTATTAAAAACCTCCATTGTGGGGCAAAACAACATTTTTGAAAAGTCAAAGATTGTGATTAAATGTTATACCCCATCCTGGTTAAAGTTTCAAAAATCTCAGTGTTTGGCATAGCACTAATACCATTGTCATCATTCAGATGGAGATGCCTTCTGAGTGATGATTCAGTAAGAGTGATGGATTTGCCATCCACTGTTGCATTCAACTCTTTGTCACCATTGTCAAATGTTTTGATAGTAGAAGTCTGCCATAACTCTTTGATTTGGGAGACATAGATAGTGGGATCTAAGGTTAAAGAATACCTTATATGAGAACCATTCAAAAAGTCCACTATCTGATGGAAGTATGTGTCATCCTCTACTTTTTCCAAATACGCGACCATGTTATGTTTTTCAACAAAGGATAAAGAAGCCATTATTTTTCAGTAAAAGATGATTTGACTGTTGTGAATAGTGTAAATTTAGGTTAGAAAGTAGATGAAGAAAGTGAATTGAGATATTATAATTGTCTTATTAGGATTTCTATTGGACCGAATTCAAGTAAAGGATAACTTTTGATTGAAGATAAGGTTAATGTAATAGATTAAAAGTAAAAATATCCAAATAGGAAAACCCTGGAAATAAGGAATGGAGCAGTAAAAATCTCAACTAACTCTCAACGGCTATTTTGAAAAAGCTATTATTTTATACCAGTACTAACGTCTATCCAGCAGTACAAACTTAAGCCTACCAGTACTAACTTTATGCCTGGCAGTACAAACTTTTTGGAAAAATTTGATTCAGCAGTATGAACTTAATTTTGATTCAAAAACCATACTGCTAACAACCATTTTGAAGGGATTAAGTGTAAAGACAGACACTTAATCATAATTTCGGTTTAATGCAACCTCTGGTTGTGTGAGAACCAATAATTTCAGTTATTAAAAATAACTGCCTGTGTGCAGACAAACTCATTCAAAGAGCTTTCTTGACAGGGTTTCCAGCTCGTGGCAGTTGTTGCCTCTAACACAATTGTGTTAGATTCACGTTGGCTCACTGTTCTCTCTACCAGATGTCCTTGGACTAACTCATTATACAAAAGTATAAAATGGTAGAGAGTGAGTTATATCAGTGACTGTCTGACTAACTAAGCCATAAATTCAATTTTAAAACATCATAATAAGATTTCAAGAAAGAAGTTTTAAAGAACTAGTTAACTTAGGTATAAAACCTTTGTTAATAGATCCCAAACTCTGTCCATCATCAACCTATTATGTCAGCAACTGAACCACCATTTGCTTCTCACAGAATGCACTAGTAATTCCTTTGTGCTTAAACTCCATATCTGCAATTGTTAGTCCAAAACCAAGAAAACAAAGTGCAAAACACTTGCTTAATAATAGTATAAACATATGACTAACAGTTCTAATAAACAGTACAAATTTTGTACTAGCAGTGCAAACTATACTTAACAGTACTAATTGACAAAGCTAGCAGTACAAATCCAATTTAATGTACAAAAACACACAGATTGAAATTTTTAAAGATTAAGCATTCCAATACTTGCTACCAAGTACTGAAACCTTCCAAGATCAAAGGCTTTAGTAAGAAGATCTGTAAAATTTTAAAGAGTATCAATTTTAACAACTTGAACCAACTTTTTCTCATTGCAGTCCCTTATAAAATGATGCCTAATTTCTATGTGTTTTGTTTTAGAATGTTGCACTGTATTTTTGATAATGCATATTGTGCTGCTATTGTCAATATATATCATGGTGTTCATAAAATTATACCCATAGTCAAGCAGTTGATTTTGAATCCAAAGCACTTGACCACAACAACTTGCAGCAGCTACATACTCAGCTTCAGTTGTAGAAGTTGCCACAGTTGTTTGCTTCTTACATTGCCATGATATAATTCTGCAACCAAGGAACTGACATCCACCAGTTGTTGATTTCCTGTCCAGGCTTGCACCAGCATAATCACTGTCTGAATATGTCACCAAGTCAAAAGGTAATTCCCTAGGATACCATAGACCCAACCTAGGTTGACCCTTAAGGTATCTAAAGATCCTTTTGACAGCAGTTAAATGAGAATCCTTGGGAGTGACCTGAAACCTTGCACAGGCACATACAGCAAACATGATATCTAGTCTTGAGGAAGTAAGATACATCAAGGACCCTATCATTGATCTGTAGGTATGTACATCAACACATTCTCCATCATCATCTTTAAGTAAAGGTTCTCTAGATCAACTAGTGTGCTTACTATTTTAGAATCAATAAACTGAAACTTCCTTAGTATTTCTGCCACATATTTATCTTGACTAATAAATATGCCTTCAGTTGATTGCTTTACTTACAACCCAAAAAAGAAAGTAAGTTCCCCCATGGAACTCATCTGAAACTTATCATGCATAAGTTTCGCAAATTCTACACACATTTTCTTCTTTGTGGACCCAAATATAATGTCATCCACATAAACCTGTACTAGCAAGCTATCCTTCTTGTTCTTCTTGATGAATAGAATTTGATCAATCTTGCCCCTTTGAAATCCATTCTCTAACAAATAAGAAGCCAAAGTCTCATACCATGCCCTTGGAGCTTGATGTAGCCGATAAAGAGCTTTCACAACCTTGTACACCTTGTCAGGATGTTCTGGATCAATAAAACCTGGAGGTTGAGATACATACACCTCCTCTTTAATAGTACCATACAGAAAGGCACTTTTAACATCCATTTGGTAAATAGTGAAGCCCATGAAAGAAGCATAGGCTAAGAACAGTCTGATTGCTTCAATCCTAGCTACTGGTGCAAAAACTTCTTCATAATCTATTCCCTCTTCTTGTGTATACCCCTGGGCAACAAGCCTGGCCTTGTTTCTGATCACAATACCCCTTTCATCCCTCTTGTTTTTAAAAACCCATTTGGTGCCAATTACCCTCATACCCTTAGGTAAATCCACTAGTACCCAAACCTTCTGAATCTTGAATTGGAGAAGCTCCTCTTGCATAGCTTCTACCCAGCTTGAGTCTTCTAAGGCTTTGAGAATATTTTTGGGTTCAGATTGTGAAAGGAAACACAAAAATAAGCGTATGTTGGCATCTTCATGCTTCTTTTCTTCTTAAATAGCCCTAAGAAACCCTTGTTGGTCTGAAGTCATAGTCTGTCTTCTTGTCTTCACACCAGACTGTATGTCCCCAATCACATTGTCTAGGGAGTGATCTTTGTGTATCCTTGTGTGTGGAGTAGAGAGAACTGGATAGGTAGGTGGTAGATTGTTGATATCCACCTCATCTTCTGAGAAATTAGTAGTATTAGTATCTGATGGGCCAGCAGTATGAACATTTTGCCCAGCAGAACTAACTTGGGGCATAACAGTACAATCTTCATTTGTATTGTTATCTTGATTCTCTTGATCTTCAACTCCATCTACATTGTTTTCATCTTCAATACCTTCCTTGGCTTCATCAGTAGAAGGCTCACCATTCTTTGAAGATGAATCCACACTATTCCATATTGGCATCAGCATATGATCTTGATCTTTCTCCTTTCCCAAGCCTGCTTCATTTGTTGCAACATCAGCTTCTGAACCTACAAAATCATTAGAAAAGGTTCCTGGAACAACTGGCACATAATTCATTGATTGGGTTAGAGGATCAATGTCAAATAGCCATTTTGGACCTTCACCTGCAACATTAGATTTATTTTCTAGAAACTGAACATGCAGGTTTTCCTCAACTTTCCTTGTTCTTGTGTTGTATACTCTAAAGGCTTTGCTATTTAGAGAATACCCAACCAAGAATTTTTCATCTGATCTACCATCAAATTTGCCTAGATGGTCTAAGGTATTTAGAATAGTTATGACACCTAAAAGGTCTTAGAAATCCTAGTGCAGGAGTTCTACCCCTAAAAATTAAGCTCATATGGTGTCTTGTTGTAAGGTTTAAACATCAAAACCCTATTCTGCACATAGCAAGCAGTATTAACTGCTTCAGCCCAAAAAGTGATAGGCAGCTTAGAGTCAGCTAACATGGTTCTAGCAGCTTCTATCAGTGTTCTATTTCTCCTTTCAGCATCCCCATTCTGCTGAGGAGTTCTAGCAGCACTAAACTCTCTTCTAATACCTTTTTCCTTACAAAAATCATCCATAACTCTATTTTTGAACTCTGTCCCATTGTCAAACCTAATGACTTTTACTTTCTTATCCACTAAGTTTTCTATCTCAGTAATAAATGTTTTAAGAATGCTAGGTGTCTCATCCTTAGAACCTAAAAAGAAAACCCATGTGAATCTACTATAGTCATCAGTAACTACAAAACAGTACCTTTTATGCATAATACTACTAACAGATGTAGGGCTAAACAAATCCATATGTAGCATAAACAAAGGTTGATTAATAGAGTTGTGGGTCTTGGGCTTACAAGAAGCCTTGTGTTGTTCGCCTTTGAGACAGGCAACACAAGTCTTGCCATTTTAAAATCGTTTCCGAGGCAAGCCTCTTACCAAACCATCTTTAACAATTTTATTTATGGTTTTAAAATTTATATGACCAAGTCTTCTATGCCATAACATGGACTCATCTAATGTGGCCTTTGCAACAAGACAAGTAAGGGCCTCTTTAGGAACAATCTTCTTCATATCAATACTGTACATGTTGCCCTTTCTTGGAACTTTAAGTAGAACCTGACTTTCATCAGGAAGCTTAAAGTCTGGGGAAAGCACAAGACATTCAGTGTCAGTAAAAAGAACCTTGTTCTTTTTGTCACACATTTGTGAGACACTAAACAGGTTATACTTAAGCTCTTGCTCAAAGTACACAACTTCAAAGTCTAATTTACCGGTTTTTAATGTGCCTTTACCAGTAATTCTTCCTCCTATTCCTCCCCCAAAGATAACATATCCTCCATCCATTGGTTGAAAGTCTGAAAGATAGGACATGTTGCCTGTCATGTGCCTGGAACATCCATTGTCTGCTTAACATTGATCTTCATCATCTTCCTGTGAATGTCCCTGCACATAAAATAAGGAAATTAGTTTCCTTGGGGTACCCAAGCCATCACAGACTTGGGTTTGCCTCGTGCATCAATATAGTCAAATCTCTTTAATACAATTGATGCGCCATTGTGTTTGATTGGTCTTCATACCCAACATGCTGAGGCCTTAACAGCATTAGCCACTTTTTCCCAAGCAGTGTTTTTAGAGTTACCAGTACTAACTGCTTGGCTAGCAGTACTAACTGCTGGCTTTACAGTTTTAGCCTTTGGTTTCCAAAATTGTTTTTGAACCACTGCTTTCTTGTGAAAAGGCCTTTTAACAGTTTGTTGTGCATATTTGAAGGTTGGTTTTGCACTTAAAATTGTTGGTCTAGGGTAAACAGATCTAAAAGGTCTGGCAGTACTAACTGCTGGTCGAGCAGCACTAATTGATTTTAGGCCAGACTTCAATAAAAGTGCTCTGGGTGTCATTCTGTTTGAACTAGGGTGAGATTGAGACCTACTTGAGTTCACCATATTGCTTAAGTTCCCAGTTACCCTGTTGTTCCCAGTAACCATCTTACTCCCCTGATGGTTATAACAAAAAGCCTCAAGGTGGTCAAAACTACCACAAGCAAAACAAGCCTTTTTCTATAAGAAAAAGTCACTTCCTAGCTGATGTGACTTGAGGTCATTCCAGTTCCTCTGGTTACCTCTTGGCTTGTCTGTGGACCTATACATCTCACAATACCTAACTATTTTTCTAACTGGTTTAACATTAGATGTAGGCTTCACAGTTTCATTACTATCCACCTTAGGAACATTGGTTCCATCTATCTTTACTACTTCAGGTTTAACTACTACCTGATCTTCATCATCATCAGATGTACAGTCTTCAATAGTTGGAGCATCTGAATTCCTATCCGTGGACACCTTATCCTCAGCAAGA
Organism: Artemisia tridentata subsp. tridentata; assembly: GCA_021014915.2. Classification (NCBI taxonomy): domain Eukaryota; kingdom Viridiplantae; phylum Streptophyta; class Magnoliopsida; order Asterales; family Asteraceae; genus Artemisia; species Artemisia tridentata. The sequence goes on along the minus strand of CP139502.1, from coordinate 87,030,790 downwards.
GAGGTGTCACTTGCACTCTCAAAAGGCTCACTGGCTTCAACAGGTTTATTAGCAATTGAAATTTCTTTTGGCTTACAACCATACTCTAACTTAGGTTGTTGAAACTCTGGTAAACCTGTATGCTCTAGGTCAATTCCTAGGGGTGCAGGAATTCCTTTGTGAGGAAGTGGACATGTTTTATACCCCAACCCAGACTTAGCCTTGTTAACTATCTGACACTCTATAATTTTGTTTACTCCTTTTGATACATACTCAAAAGTGTCTACAGTTAATTGTATATTGTCTTTTGCCTTAGTGATTCTATCTAATTCAGTTTTTAGCAAAGTAATCTCAGCATTCTTAAGTGAAAAATCTCTCTTAAGAATAGCTATATCCTCAGCAAAAGCAGACTCATTGTTTTTATAATGCACTATTTGTTCTTCTAGGACTGTTAAACCTCTTTTGTGATTAGACAAATTATAATTGGTTTGATTTAATTTAATCCTCTGCTCATCATAGTGTTTCTTTGAAGCTTCATATTCTCTAAGAGCAGTGCATGTTTTAGAGCAACTTTTAGTAGATAGTACCTCAGAGTCAGAAAAGGCCATAAGTGCCATCTCAGCAGGTGCTTCCTCATCATCTTCCATGAAACTCCAGTCATAGCCTAGTCTATCAATAGCCACCATAACCTTTGAGGTTGGCTCAACTTCTTCCACAATCTTAGGCTTGCTTCCATAACCCTTGCTCCTGCAATCCTATTGCCTGGGCCTTCTACATTCCCTTGAAAAATGCCCCAACTTGTGACAGTTGTAGCATTCTACCTTGGACTTGTCAAAACCAGCAGTATCATTACTGCTAATGGTGATCTTCTTGCTAGTTCTTTGGTATAATTTCTTAGCCCTCATGCTAAGAAGTGAAATCTGCCACTTGAGATCCATCTCCTCCAAATCATCATCATTTATCTCCTAGAGATCTTCATGTGTCAGCATTGACCTATCATTCTGGCTTGTTAGGAAGGCACAATAGGATGTATCATTCAGAATACTAGTACTACTGCTTGATGAGCTAGTAGTACTAACACTAGGGTTAGCAGTACTAACTCCTACAACAACTTTTACTTCATCAGGGCTTGAATTACTGGGATGTTGATGCAAATAATGTTCTAAAAACGTTATTTATATCTTTCGATAACTTCACGTTTTGAGGATGACAAAATGTGAAAACACATGACGTTAAAATTAACGTAAACAAGTTTTTAGTCGAAAGATCCCATTTCTACGCAAATCACTCTAGGTATGCACAAACAAATTTACAATTTGACAAATGATCAAAGAAGTGAATTTGTGTTTAAAACTTCACATTTTTAATGTGACAAAATAGTTTTTCAAAAATATAATTTACAAGTTATTTTTGAATAACTAAGAAATATTTTTTTGGAAAAATAAGTTCAAATAACATAACAGCTATTTTCCCCCCCAAAATCAGCTCCAAACTTGCCCAAATAAGTTTTCACCACTAAATACAAAAAGAGGAGTGTTTTTGTCTGGCACGGTACCACGGTACTACTAAATTTAGTGGTACCGTGTACCTGTAATGGCTAGTATTTTTCTGCCTATAAATACCAGCCCTCTTCACAGTTTTTGGGCATCCTTTTTCGCACAGAATTTTCTGAGTTCAATACTCTCACCACATCTTTTCTTCTTGATCATTTAGTTTAGTTTTTCTTTTGTTTAAGAGTGATCCAATCATCCAACCTAGAGATCACCTTCATTCCTCTTCTAGTGCAAGAGAAGAACACAAGGTATCAAAGAAGATACAAAGTGTTGTAGTTGTAGTTAGAGCACTTGTAACACTTGTTACATACTTGTTGTATCTTTGTATACATCAAGTTCATTTTTCTTTTGATAGTTTGTGAGAGAAGATCATTGTGATCTTATAGAGATATTGAATATCTCTTGTAGCTTTTGAGTTAGTGTGTTGATCAAATTGATCAAGGGTAGATAAGGTAGATTGAGTCAAGTGAGGGTTGATCAATGTGATCTTATCGAGATCTCGGAGATCTCTTGTAGCTTGTGGGCTAGTGTATTGATCAAGTAGATCAAGGGTAGATCGGGTAGATCGAGTCAAGGGTGTTGATTGTGTGAAGTAGAAAGGATCAAGTGGAGCATGGTAGATTGGTGCTAGCTAAGATTAGCATTCGACATTTAGCTTACTGTCAAAAAATAGGATAAGCGACGTTGTACGGTTTTCTTCGCCTGAAGGGAGGTTTGTTGACATAGTGCTTGAAACTCTCGAGTGTGGTACTCGGGGAGTGGAGTAGGGCGAAGAAGAGCTTCGTGACCGAATCACTATAAATCCCTTTGTCCCGGTTTGATCTTTCCATCTCTTTTCTTTACATTCATTATTTATATTAGATAGTATAGTGTAGTGTTCATATTGGTGTTGATTGATTGCACAAAAGATTCGAATCAAGGTTTTTCAAAAGTAAAGTTTTTAAGAAGATTTAAAAACTGGTAAAACTATTCAACCCCCCCTCTAGTTTTTCACAATTGGTATCAGAGCCAGGTTAGTCAAGATTTTAAAGTAAATTATATTTTAAAACTTGAATCGATCAATGGATTCCGAAAAATATCAAGAAGGGTAATCTATGCAAAGACCATCACTTTTCGAAACTGATTGTTTTATATATTGGAAAACAAGATTCGAAACATATGTGAAATCAAAAGATATTGATCTTTGGCATATTATTACCGAGGGTGACTTTCAACCGATTCAAAAGAATCCGGAAACTAAAAGGGATGAAATAGTTCCTTATAGTAAACAAAGTGATGAACTTAAAAGAAAACTAGCCAAAAATGATGAGGCTAAAATGATTATTTATAATGCTTTGCCGAAAAATGAATTTGAAATAATTTTTATGTGTAATACAGCAATAGATATTTGGAAAACTTTGTTAGTCACTCACCAAGGTAATAATCAAGTCAAAGAGAACAAGATAGATCTTCTTGTGCAACAATATGAACAATTTTCCATTTCGGAAGATGAATCTATTGATAATGCTTTTGCTAGATTTAATACTATTATTACTAGTCTTAAAGCTCCTGATAAAAGTTACTCTAGCAAGAACTATGTTAGGAAGTTTCTTAGGGCTCTACATCCTAAATGGAGAGCAAAGGTCACCGCCATTTAAGAGTCAAAAGACTTGGCGACATTATCTCTTGATGAACTAATAGGAAACTTGAAGGTTCATGAGATGATAATCAAGAAAGACTCCGATATAGTCAAAGGCAAAAGCGAGAGACTTAGATCTCTAGCATTGAAAGCCAAAAAGGAGTCTAGTGATGAGGAATGTTCGGATTCCGATAGTGAATGTTAGGAACACGTTTAATATTATTTAAAGTATTGGTTACTTATTGTAATAGGTTGCACGTTAATAGGGCTTTAAGTTGGATTGATCCACACGACTCATAAGAAGCCCATGGGTCGTGTGGTTGTGTAAATAACTTCTAGAAACACTTAGGCAAATGTTGCCCTAACATTTGCCTATAAATAGGATCCTTATGTATTCATTTTAAGGGTTGGTTTATTTCATTTGTATACCGAACCTTTGTCACTCTTGCGTATGAAATAGATCTTCCATTCTATTCTTCTTATTCATCTCATCTCTCGTTCTATCTTTATTTATACGATTGTTATTAGTTGTACGTGTGTTATTATATCTTGTGTTAAGCTAAAATAGGACCCAACAAGTGGTATCATTCGCTAGAAGATAATTAGATCGTGTGTTTTCGAGTAGATTAGATCGTTATTATAGTTATACGTTTGGTTTAGAAGCTTTAACGAGTCATTTTGTGGTTATTTGCGACAAAAAGTCTCATTTCTTTCACTTATCTTCGCACTTGTAAAGTGAAAAGATCATTATAGTGAGTAGAGATCAGATTTGTAGATGAATCCGGCGTTTTATCAGAATTGGTGAAAAGAGGGTCTATCTGAATTGCCAGCTAGGGCTTATCGGAATTCTTCTGCAAGGGTTTATCAGATTTCCAGCTTCAAAGGTTTATCGAAATTGGCATTCAGTAGTTTCCTTGCTTGTATAAGCTTGTGAAAATACTTCGACTTTGAGGCAAATCTCATATCTTGTATAAGGTATTGAGAAAATTATCGGACATGTAATTTAGATAAACTATCGAAATTGCCAGTTCTATCGCAATTTACATAAATTATCGAAATTGCCATTTCTATCGCAATTTAGATAAATTATCAAAATTGCCAGTTCTATCGCAATTTAGAGAGGTTATCGGAATTGTCAATTTCTGTCGCAATTGCAAAGTCCATCGCAATTCTCGGATTCATCGAAATTCACTAGTCTATCGGAATTCAGTCAGCTTGTCAGAATTTAGATAACTCTATCGGAATTGTACTATTTCATCGGAATTCGGAGAACTTATCGCAATTTAGTGACCTCATCGGAATTCAGAACCTTATCATAATTGGCAACTGTGAACAGTGTTATCGGAATTGCTTGTGAACAGTAATTTGTCAAAATTGAACAAGAAAAACACTTAACCAAAACCAAAACTTGATACCTCATAACACACATCTCAATTGTCTACAAGAACACAAGAATGTCTCAACCACCAAATTACAACTATTTCTACAATCAACAACAACAGTATCATCAGCAACAACAATATCATCAACAACCACAATATCCTCAACCACAGTATCAGCAACAACAAGCCTTCATGCAACAACATCAGTTTTTCCCTCCACAACAAGTCCCTTAACAACAAAAATACCCACAACAACCAATGCAGACTTACCAACTTCCATCTAAACAACCTCACTGGTTTGACCAAATGTGCGAAACAATCAGCAGTCAACAATCCAAACACGAGGCAGGATCCTTAGATACACCTCCAATGCTAACTCCCGGTAATTACGTGCAGTGGTCAAGTCGATTTCTTCGGTTTATTGAACTCAAGAAACCCCATGGAAAGTACTTGAAGAATGTAATTATTGAAGGACCATATCCAGTACCTACCATAACGGTTCTTGGTGATCCCAATGCCATTCCTCCAAGAGAAGCAACTGTTACTCCTGTTCCTGTTGCTCAGCTCACAGCAGAACAAGTCCTTCAGCAAGAAGCAAATGAACTAGCAATGTCTTACATCCTTCAAGGAATTCCAAATCCTATCTTCAGGAGTATTGATGTACAAAAGACTGCTAAGGATATGTGGGAACATGTACATCTTCTCATGGAAGGAACAGAGTTAAACCAAGAGGATATGGAATCTAAGCTCTATCTGGAATACACCATGTTTATGATTAAAGCAGGGGAATCCTTAGAGTCTTACTACCATAGGTTTACCAATATCATCAATGACTTGGACCGTCACAACATCATACTACCAAGGATTGCAGTGAATACTAAGTTCCTAAGTTATCTTGGACCTGATTGGAAGAAATATGTAACTTTTGTTCGACAAGCTAAGAATCTACACAACGCCTCATATGGGTTGTTGTATGATTACTTGAAGCATCACCAATCAGAGGTTAACAAAGACAGAGCAGCTCGTGGAGGTTATTCACCATCATCAACTCCAAACTCACTTGCTTTGATTGCTCAGTCTCACTTTGCTCCACAACAAAATCAAAGGTTTGTCCAACCACAACATCATTCAACTTATCCCTCACAATCTTCATCAAGCCAACTCGTTCCATACGAAGCATCATCGCAACAAGTTGAAAATCAACTGGTTTCATATGACAACACCGATTCTATGATGTACTCCAATGATTACAGTGATGAAGACGATGCCTTCAACTCGTTGAATGAAGGATTTGCTTTGATTGCTAGAGCTTTCAGCAAATTTTCAAACAAATCCAACAACCGTCTCAGGTCTTCATCCAACACTCGTAATCAGGCAGTTGTTCATGATGGCAGAGTTGAAATTCAAAACAGAGCTTCTGGGAGATATGGTTCGGGTGGCTATATGGGAAACTCATCCGGGCAGAGGTTTAATTTAGTTAGGAGTAGCAGAAACAACACTGGTAATGCACAAAGAAGGGCAGAGATTCTTGAGACAGGGAATACTAGGATTGGAAACACCATGGTTAAATGCTACAATTGTGGAGGGAAAGGTCACATAGCCAATGCTTGCCCCAAGCTAAGAACCAGAGGCAGTGTGTACCACAAGGAAGCTCTTCTTCTGGCTCTTAAAGCTGAAGTTGGTGGCACTCTTATAGAGAATGAGCACAACTTTATGGCTAATGCATATTTGGATGATGATATGGAAGATCTGGAGGCCAATGCAGCCGTAATGTTGATGGCTAACATGCTAGAAATGCATATGGGTGAAACAGGCTAGGTTTATGATACCGATGGCTTGTATTAGGTACCTGACTCTAAATGTCTCATTCATGAAATTGTATCACCCTTTGCATCTGCATTAGCTGAAGAAAATGTTGGTCAAAATGACTCATTCTTATCCTCTCAAGTCGATGACCAAATAAACACCGTAGTTACATTTGATGAAGATCAAATTAACCCTGTTGTTTCATTTGATGATCCTCTTGATAATGATAATAATGATCAACTTGAACAAGATGATCTTTTGCTTGGTCCAGATCCAGAGCTCATGACCTTGCTCTTGACCACCCAAACACAGTTAGATGCACAGAAATCCCAAATTGATAAGTGCAATGAAATTAATAGAAATTTAAAAGAAAAAGTTGCATTGTTGACTAAGGATCTTGAGTGCTACAAACTTCAACTTTCAAACTATGAAACTAAAGAAAAAAGGGAGAAAAGTTTTGAGGTTGCATTCCAACAATCGTATATTAAAGCACAAGAGTTAGAACATCAGGTACGTGAATTAACCGTTTCCAAAAATGAATTAATTTCACAAAAGGAACAAGAAAGATTAGATTTTCAAAAACAAGTTGACATCCTACACTCTGAACTTTCCAAAACAAAAACAGAATTGTCAACGTGTAAAGATAATCTTTTTGAACAAAAACAAGTATCAAGGAAACGAGTTGATTCCTATCTTGAGGAAATCGTTGTGTTGGAATGCAAACTTAAAGAATTTCAAAACGTTGTGTATAAAATCGGTGAGTCAGTAACAACCATTCAGAAATTGACTGTAAAACCAAATCCCCAAGGATATGGCTTTGCTATTGGGGATGGCAAACCAAGTTTTTTACATAAAGCACTCAAGGAAAATCCGAAGTTATATAGTGCAGAACATTTGTTTGATGATTCTTTCATGCGTGTTGTTGTTTATAATCGTGAAGAGGAAATGGAACAAGAGGATGAGAGTCGATCTAAAATGAGTAATGTACACTTTAATAAACCATATGACTACTCAAGAGTACCTCATATTAGTGACACTTTCGTACCACAAAAAGATAAATCAGAACAAACATGGTCTTTAATTGAAATGAATGAATCTTCTGAGGTTGGTCCTATGACCACAGTAGCACAAGTTAATGGCCCTTTACCAAATCCAGGTGTAATTGCCCCATTGCCAAAACAATGTCGTATCCTTAGATATTTTAACACATTTATGGAAGACATAAAATTTTTGGAAGACGCAATTGAACGAAATTCAAAGATAAAAGTCTCTACTTTTCTTTCTCCATATGAAAAAGAAAAGAGAGAAGTTTTTCAAAAACAATTTTTGCCACACGTTCAACACCTGCGACTTTGTGCTACACAGTGGGAACAGGAACTTCAATCAGAGGTTGCATCCATGATCAACATTTTTGAAGCAACAGAAAACAAGATCTCAAAACAAAAATGTAAAAACAAAGCTTTACAAAAAGAAGCAGATCGACTCTTGGAAAATGTTCTATGTTCTGATGTTATATCTGTGATTATGAATTCCATTAATGTGGCTTGTAATGAAATGCTTGTTGATGATCATACCATTGATACTGAGATGTTGAAAATTGAGATTGATAATTTAAAAAGAGAAAATGAGAGACTTCGAAAGGTCAATGATGATGTGGAAAACAAATTTTCAAAAGAGATTTTCCAACTCAACCAAAAATTGCAATGGTGTCAGTGTAACACCTAAATTTTATAAAACATGTAAAATGACCAAAATGCCCCTCAAGTTTAAAAAGTAATCAAAAGCTTATAAAGTATCAAATAAATTCCAAACTTCTGGCAATGCACATGTTATGATCCCAAATAATTTTAACAACTTCATTTAACATTTATACAAGTGAAAAAATTACCAAAATACCCCTAATGGTGCCGAATAATTTATACTTAGTTTTATTTTGATTTAAAATGATTTAAATTGTGTAAATGAGGAAATAATCAATCACAAATATTGCCAACCCATTTTGCCGAAAATTCTGGTCCAAGGCCACCCCTAGGACTCGGTATTCCATGATTTAAGTCAATCCATATCCTTTTTCTCCTAAACCCTAATTACCGATTGAAAAGAAAACACACAAATAAATCCTATAGCCTCCATCCAATTCTCTAAAATTACCAAAGCATTTTTTTGAGTTCAAACACCATCCAAGGAGTCCTATAAAAATTGGGTTGAGTTCATTTGTTTCCTGATTCATTGGTGGTGGATTTATTCCTGTCGATAGCTCATTTTAAGGTAAAAATTCGTATCAATTAAATCAATCTTCATAAAATTTGTTTCTCATTTTTCCTGAGGTTCTTATATCACATGTGATCTGCGAAAAATGTGTACAAGGTGATTTGATCCCATTTGAAGTCGTGGTGAATTCTTCCTTGTCGAGTAACCATCCGAGAAGCAATAAATTGTGCAGCCTTGTTCACTCGTTCTAAAAATATTCTGGTATTTTCCCCAGCTCCTAATGATCGTATATAACATAAGAAAAATAATAAAAACAGCCCATGCATCATGTATGATTCGTATGAAAATTATTGTGTTTATAAACCCTAGAATCGAAATAAATACTATATGCATGCATGCGAATTTTATTGACCAGGATATTATTTTTCGTGGCCTATATGATCATCATACAACACCATAAAAATGCTAATTTGAATTATAGAGACCTAAAACAATTATTGGTGAAGTTATTTGAAATCGGCTAAAAGGAAACAAGAACAAAAAAATACCTAGCGATCGAACTAGGGTTCAAAACCGATAAGATCTGATTATAAGTGAATATAAATGATGTGGAAATGATTACATAATGATTGGGATCGATTAGGGTTTTGTTTTGTTAAAGATCATGGTTAACGATTTGAAAATTAAATATAAAGGGGGTGTTTTGTCAATATTAAAACTCATGGGCTATTTTTGTCATGTTCTATAGATCAAGTATGACCTGTAAAAATTATAAAACGAAGGGCCTATATGTAAAATTTGCGAGATAATGAAATTAGTTGTAATTGTTGGTTCGAATTGGAAATTAAATAAATATAGGGACTAAATGTGTAATTTCTGAAAAGTTAAGGTCGATTTGAGTAGTGAATGATATTCAGGGACTAATGTGTAAATTTGGATATTTATTGGACTAATGTGTAATTATTATTAATTAAAGGTTGAAAATGTAAATTTTAGGGTTAATTATGTAAACTTATTAAATGGAGGGACCTATTGTGTAAATTATGAATATTTGAATGTCAAATCGTATAACTTGTTAAAATAAGTACTCATTGTGTAAATTTGATAAATTAAGGGTTAAATGTGTAATTATGCATATTCGAAGGGTTAAAGTGTAACTTTGGAAATACAGGGGTGTAAAGTGTAAATTGTGAAACCCTAAGGACCAAAGGTGTAATTATGATAAAGATACCTTATTTCCAGATAATAATGATCTAAGTAAGCTATGTACTCAATACTTCTAAAAGTGGAAACTTTCTAATTATGGAAACTGTCTAAAAGTGGAAACTTACTAAAATGGGAAAGTTACTTAAAATGGAAAGATGGTTAATTAAGAATGATTTGTAATCCCCTTCTAATCCTTTAGGTGTGAAGAAGGAGAGACTTTGAGCTGTCCCCTGTTTCTGTGCTTATTACTATTTGTGCTTTCTTCATAAGGTACAGATACTCTGCCCTTGTTTCAGTAAGGGTTCTTATATTCTTATACATTGATTTTGAGTTATGATTCAGTTAAGATTTCCCAAGCCATTGCCATGTTCCCTTTTAAATGAACCTTTGATATTACTTTGATAGGACCTTGAGATGCACCTTTTGATATATGACCTTGTGCTATGATTTTAAGACATGACTCTTAGTTTGATACCCGAGCCATTTATGTTACCTAGCCAGGGAGGTAACCTGGCCATGTATGTGATGCACCACTGGCATGACTCCCGTGTGGGGGAGTGATTTCTCACACCGTCCCTTTTATGATTTTCTGCCATGGCTACTATGATGTTGGGATGACTTTGAGTTTGGGGGCGTATGGGTTGCAATCCTAGATTTGTATGTTTAGTGGATTTAACTGTGACTTTGAGTATTGACTTTGAGGTGACTGGTGTTTGTGTGCAATACACGCCTTTCACATTTAGCTGGAGCTAGCTACTCCACTATTTTGATACATGAGGACACCCCTCATATTATCTGGTTGCCTGAGAGGTATCCCCTCTGATTGTGAGCTTATGACCTTGGGACTATGATGTTGACTTTGAGTTATGGGCTCGTGGTAGATGACTATCCTATATTTTCTTATTACTCTTTTACTTTTGTTATACCTTATGATATCTCCCAGTGCCTCAGTATATTTCGGATTCGTTATCTTTGTTTGTATTATGTATCTGTTCACTGGGCTTTGTAAGCTCAGCCGCACGTTTTCTTTTTCGTGTGCGGCAGGTATCTAGCTGGGAGATGGATTTTATGCTTGGGATGAGAGTTAGTTAGATGCTTTTACCTTAGATGATGTCCTACCCTAGTCTTGCCAGTTGTTTAGACATTTTGATCATGGATTCATTTTATTATGTATTTCCTTTGAATTATTTCATTATCTTGTGAGACTTTTGTATTGGACTCAAGTCATGTTGACTTGGCTTATTTATTTATGATGTTTTATGGCTTCCGCTGTGTATATGTATGAATGCTTTGAAATGTCGCCATAATGTGATATCTCTACCCTTGTCGGGTTGGGGTGTTACAGTCAGACTCAAAGTCTTGACTTTGAGTTAAAATTACAAAGCCAAAAAGTATCATTTTCCTTTCAAAACAGTCATGCTTCCAAAATTTAGAATATTGAAAAAGAAAATGCTGTTTTAAAACATCAAATTTCTGAATATGAAAAGGACATAGATGAAGTTTGCCAAAACAGAAATGATACTGTTCGATTAAACCGTGAATTGGATTCTAAAATTCAACAACAATAACACATCATCATTGAGTTGAAAGAGAAAATCAAAGTACTTGAAAAGGGGAAATTTGTAAATAAGAATGTGATAGAACCAGTCATGTATAAAGTAAGTGAGATACCTAAGAAAGCATCTTCACAGACCACTAATGTGCATGCCTCGACTTCTACAGGACTAGGCACCTCTCCTAAGGTTAGCAGATCCAAGACCAAAAAGAACAAAAAGAAGACTAGTATCTGAAAACCTAAGAGCAGCTCACCTAAAGTTCAAGAAGTAGAATATCACACTAGGAATCTGAATAAAAAGCATGTTATGTCTAAAGTAGAATCAAACTTTAAACTGTGTAATTCTAATTGTGATGTAACGAATGCCAAGACTATGAATGTTATGAATGATGTTATTGTGGATGCTTATTCTGTGTTTTTTCGTACAAGTATTTTGTCTGGCAATCTTCAAAAATGTGTTGCAAAAACCCTTTTGTCTCGCAATAAGAAACATACAAATGGCATTTTCTCTAGGCTCACTACCGCTGCTAAGTCAATTTTAGGAAAACCGCCACGTGTAGTTTCTAAGACTACCGTAGACAAGACCATAGTTGCCCCTAGAACAATCCAAACACCTAGTGCATTTACTAAGAAGAAAGCAGAATCTAGTTGGACTTGGCAACGTTGGCTATAGCATAAACGTAGTTTTTCTTGGTTACCAAAGATGCTTAAAAATTGTACTACTAACCCAACGGGTTCCTCCGTTACCGTCGCTCGATCTGCATTGTCTTCTTGTGATGAAGGTGATATAGATTGTACTTTGGATTGTTGATAGCGGGTGTTCCCGACACATGACAGGCAACTTAAAACTTCTTGTAAACTTTGTCGCAAAGTTCATAGGAACTGTCAGATTCGGGAATGACCACTTTGCAGCTATCATGGGCTATGGGGACTATGTCAACGGAAACATCGAAATAAGCCGTGTATACTATGTTGAAGGCCTTGGACATAACCTTTTCTCTGTAGGGCAGTTTTGTGATGGTGACTTGGAAGTTGCATTTAGGGAAAAAAAACCTGCTTTTTTCGAGACCAACATGGAAACGACCTTATGACAGGAAAACGCGGAATGAGTCTTTACACTATTTCCTTGTCAGACATGACTGCTTCTTCTTCGATTTGCTTACTCTCCAAGGCACACTCTACAAAAGCATGGCTATGGCATAAACGTTTGTCTCACTTGAATTTCAAAACAATGACCGATCTTGCTCGTCATATGTTAGTCGACGGTCTTCCAAGATTCCGGTATGCCAAAGATCACCTTTGTCCAACGTGTGAACAAGAGAAGAGTACTCGTGCTCACTTTCCTCCTAAAACCGAGCCCAGTACGGATCAAGTTCTCCAACTTCTACATATGGATTTGTGTGGACCGATGCGAGTTTAAACAATCAATGGCAAGCGTTACATATTGGTAATCGTCGATGACTTCTCATGATGGACTTGGGTCTACTTTCTTCGCACCAAAGATCAAGCTCCTTCGATGATCATCACCTTTCTCACCAAAATTCAGGTTCAGCTCCGAAATACCGTTAGAAAAGTCAGAACAGACAACTGAACCGAATTTAAGAATCACACTCTTCGTGAATATTTTGAGAAAGTAGGGATTGAACACCAAACATCTATTACATGCAGCCCAGAACAAAATGGAGTAGTCAAAAGACGAAACCGGACGTTTGTAGAAGCCGCAAGGACGATGTTGATAAATGCTCAATCACCTGATTACCTCTGGGCTGAAGCTGTCTCAACCGCTTGCTACACCCAAAACCGTTGTATGATCAACAAAAGGCACAACAAAACCCCATATGAACTTGTTCACAGAAGAAAACCGAACAAAAATTACTTTCATGTATTTGGGGCCCTTTGTTACCCAAATAATGATCGTGATGACCTTGGAAAGTTGAAAGCCAAAGCTGATATTGGAATCTTTGTTGGATACTGTGAGAATTCTAAAGGATTTCGTATCTGGAACCGTCGAACCCGAGAAATTCAAGAGACAATTCACGCTCATTTTGATGAACTTACGGATATGGCTTCTGAGCTAAACAGCTTAGGACCCGATTCTAACCGTCTGAACTTCCTTGATCATTCAGCTGCACCACTATCTCTTAACCACAAGGATTTGGAAGATTTGTTTGCTCCGCTGTTTGATGACTAGTTTCGCTGCACAACCCGTCAATATTCAAGCACCTGATATAACAGTAACTACAACAACAGCAGTTGCTGAAGATGCACCTCCAACAGAAATATCATCATCAGTAGATTAAACAGCTTCTAATACTGCGACTGCAGCTGAAGATCCCCTCCTATCTTCTCAAGTACCCACACCCGTAAATTATGACGGAAATGCTTTCTTCAATCCATTTGCTCCGGCTCCAACCATTTCAGATATTGCTGAGTCGTCAACGAGCAATTTGGATCCGTCAAATATGCTCCAAAATTTTCAACACTACCCTTCAACCCACAAATGGACTAAGGATCACCCTTTAGTGAACGTGATTGGTAAGCCATACAATCCAGTAATGACACGAAAATGACTCCATACAGATGGTGAAACTTGCATTTATGCACTCACCGTTTGTCAAGCAGAACCGAAAAACATTAAAGAAGTTCTCACTTACGACAATTGGATTGAGTCAATGCAAGAAGAACTTGATCAATTCAAGCATCTCGAAGTTTGGGAATTGGTAGAAAGACCAGATGGAGTATACGTTGTCGAACTGAAAAGGATCTAGAAGAACAAGTTGGATGCTGATGGCATGGTTATTCGTAACAAATCTCGGTTGGATGCTAAAGGATTCAGTCAAGAAGAAGGTATCGACTTTGAGGAATCTTTCACACCAGTGGCAAGACTTGAGACCGTTCGAATGTTTTTGGCATATGCTGCTCACAAGAATATCACCGTATATCAAATGGACGTGAAGACGGCATTTCTTAATGGACAACTCCGTGAAGAAGTATACGTCACACAACCAGAGGGCTTCGTCGACCCAGAACATCCGAATCACGTGTACCGGCTCAAGAAAGCCCTATATGGCTTTAAACAAGCCCCGAGGGCATGGTACGATAAACTATCTGCATTCCTAATTGCTAATCATTTCACAAAAGGATCTGTTGATCTAACACTGTTTATACAAAAACATGGGGAGGGCATCTTAATAGTTAAAATCTATGTGGATGATATCATTTTTGGTTCAACCCATAAGAAATACTCAAATGCTTTTGCTAAATTAATGAAACAAAACTTTGAGATGTCCATGATGGGTGAACTGAAGTTCTTCTTAGGACTGCAAGTTCATCAATCACCCCGTGATATTTTCTTAAACCAGTCCAAATATGCTCAAGAGATTTTGAAAAAACATGGCATGACAAGCTGTGACACCTATAATGCACCAATGCCTGCATCATCTCCTAAGCTGGATGCTGATTTACATGGGACTCCAATTGACCCTACCAAATACCGTAGTATGATTAGGTCACTCATGTATCTAACAGCCAGTAGACCAGATATAGTATTTGCCACATATCTTTGCTCCCGCTATCAGTCTAGACCAACTGAAAGACACCTGTCCGAGGTTAAGAGAATCCTTTGATACATAAAGGGAACCATTCACTTGGGGATCTGGTATCCGAAGGATTCTGGCTTTGAACTAATTGCCTTTTTCAGACGCTGATCATGCAGGATTCTTAGAAATAAGGAAGAGTACATCTGGGGGAGTGCAATTCCTCGGTGACAAGCTTGTATCTTGGCAGTCAAAGAAACAGGATTGTACATCACTATCATCAACTGAATCAAAATACGTAGCTATGTCAGCATGCTGTGCTCAAGTCATCTAGATGAGGTCACAGCTGATGGACTACGGATACGTCTTCAACAAGATTCCGATGTATTGCGACTCCAAGAGTGACATTGCTATCTTGTGCAACACCTTTCAGCATTCGAAGTCCAAGCATATTGCTCTTCGTTACCACTTCATCAAAGAGCACGTGGAACAGGGTACAATTGAACTTTACTTTGTGGGTACAGAATACCAATTGGCATACTTATTCACTAAAGTCTTGCCTCATGCAAGATTTGTGAAATTAGTTTACCAGATTGGTATGAGATGTTTGACTCCAGAGGACTTGGAAAATTTTCTTAAAAACAATTAACCGAGTCAAACATCAAAACTGTCTTTGTAAATATTTTATGAAAAAATACAAAAAGATTTTTCAATTTTCTTTTACTTATATATATATATATATATATATATATATATATATAATATATATATATATATATATATGCAAGTACAAAATCTTCATCAACACCTTGTTCATTTTAAAATATTAACAATTATTTCTAAAACAAGTGTTGAGGGGGAGAAAGAAATTCAAATTTTAAAATTTTCATTAAAATTTGTACTTGCATAATTTTTTTAAAATTGTTGCTTCATAAAATAGTGGTAAAATCATCTGTGTAATACCCTCCTTGATCTTAAAAATGTTTTCAAATACTCATAAGTCAAGGGGGAATATTAAAGTTTTTCTTGCCAAAAACATATCAAGTTAAGTCTAAAGTTTAAAGATTGTGAGTTAGGACATAGAATGTAAAACAACATGGTTTAGCGACTAAATGTGTAAAAGTTGGAAAGATTAAAAGTGTTTAACAAAAAGGGTCAAAGTGCAGTAAATGCACCATTTACTCCTCTGTCAGATTTTTTCACCAACTGCATTTAACTCTTACACCTACGCAATCCACGGATAGAATTCAACCTGCAAATCCGTTCAAGTTTCTTCAAATCTGTGAGTGAATATACGTTTTTTGTATGATTATAAACAACGGTTTTGAAGGATTTAAAGATCCAACGGTTCAATTTGTCAAAATTGAATGTTTTAGACTTAGGGTTTATCTTGAATCGGATTTCTTAATTCTGTGTGTTATAGATGCAATTGATTAGTGGGTTTTGGTCGGAATTAGTCCCTTAACATGTTATGAGCATTTAATTGAACCCAGAAACGCGATTGGTGCATGTTTGAATTTAGGGTTTATACGTCGAATTGGGGAAAAACGTATAAGTGTGTTGTAGTGTAATTAAGTTGTTGGGATATTGTTTAAGTGTGTCTAATTACATGATTTAACTCTTGATTCGAACCCAGAAACACAATTAAAGCAATTTAGATAATCAGGGTTTAAGGAAGACTCGTATGAGTGCTATCTTTCGAATTTGTGGTAAAAAAGTGTTAAGAATTAGACCAAAAGACTCAGAAACATCATGTGAAACTATTGGATAAAATCAAACAAACTTTTAACAAGTTTTGATGAATTCCGATAATTTGTTGAACAGGATTTGTCGGAATTGAGTGCTATTGAGATTTAGTTTGATATACAGGGTTTAATGAGCATAGAATAACTTGTGAATTGGTTTAATTGAACAGGAAAACCAAATTTCTACAAAGAACGTAGAAAAAGGTACGTCTATAGTAGTTGTCAAAATTTCTTGTATAAGAAATTGTCGAAATTGCCAAAATTATCGAAATTGAACAAGTTCTGTCGAAATTGCCAAATCTATCGAAATTGGATAAATTTTGTCGGAATTGCGAAATCTATCGAAATTGGATAAAGTTGTCGCAATTGCCCAACACTTGTCGAAATTCAAGATTTTGTCGCAATTGGGCAAGTTTATCGAAATTCCATATGTTTATCGCAATTGGACATAATTTATCGTAATTCAGGTGGTTATCGCAATTGGACAAGACTTATCGCAATTGAGATCTTTTTCATCGAAATTGGCCACATGTTATCAAAAGTCAAAATTATCGAAATTGGACCATAATTCTGTCGAAATTTGTAAAATTGTCGGAATTGGCCAACCTGTCACAATTTGATATCTGTCGTAATTCAACTCTCGAAATTCACATAAGTTGAAAATTGTCGAAATTGCTCTTTGAACAATAACATGAAATCAAATTGCTATGCTTGAACTTGTAAAATCAAATTAAGCAACTAAAAGGCCACATGAATGATAAAAAGTTTAATTATTTGCTAACCATGATGAGGCGAAAAGTGTACCGCTTTTAAGGGGTCATTTAAGCCCTAAATCGTATTTATTTGATCAAATATTGCCCTAAATCGTTCCTTTTGTCATTTTAGGTACTTTTGAGGAGAAATCTGGAAAAGGAGGCATTTTGGACGTTTTTGGAGCATTAAAGTGAAGAAAACGACAAAGTCTCAAAAATCGGCTAAAAGTTACTCTTGACGGCGTCAAGATTTACTCTAGACGGCGTCATGCTTTGGCAAGAAAAGTTGGACGTGAAATTTACTCATGACGGGCCAGTGAAAATAGCATGTGAATTCTGACGGCGTCACGCTTTAACTTGATCGAGGGCGTCACGGCTTAAATCATAAGGGGACGGCGTCACGTTCTAGGTTCGACGGCGTCAAGCCTTGATAAGCCAGAATGGATTTTTGAAGAGCTAAAGAGGGACGGCGTCAAGATGGTCATCCGGGAACCCTAAAAGCGGCGAGGTGACGGCGTCACACTCCATAAGGTGACGCCGTCAGATCCAAAAATCTATATATAGTTTTCTAATCTTTTGTCATTACGAGAGCTTAGTGTGTGGAATTTTGGGATAAAACCCTAAGACGATTTTAGCTACTTTTTCAGGGCTTTTTGCCTTGAGATCTTCCATGTTTCATTGAAAGATAAGTTATCAATTAATCATTCAATATGTCTATGTGTTGTTTGATTCTATCTTATTCTTGTCTTTTGTTTAACATGTTAGGCTAAATTTATCTTGTGTTTGCTTAGATCTAATGAAACCTAGCTATTGATTATTGGTTGTTAGTGTGTTGTTAGTTGTATTGGATGATTGTTTATCTATGTTAGGCTTAAGAAAACTGGCTAACTTCCTATTCGGTAACTTGCTTGAACGTCTTAAGAAACATGAACCAAACGCGTACTAAAGGTTTTTATGGTTGTATTTAATGCACAAGCGAATTCTAGTGATCCCATGTTAGGAGCTTCCTAGCCGGCTCGACATAGGAGTGAAGTAGGAGCTTGTAGAGTTGGGGAAGTAAGTACGCCACCCACGAATGGTATTAAGGAATACACCCGTCATCCACGCGACTAATACACACTAATTAACCGGTAAAAGATAGTTAGGGAGTAAGGAAATCTAAGTAAACACATTTCTCTACACATAAGTTTCTCACCACATTTCATTTTTGTTATTTTTTTTATTTGCATTCGTAGTAATTTGGGTTAGTTGACTAGCAACTAATTCCGCCCACTCCTTCAAAACCGAGATTTTACTTGCTTTCATAAAAACTATAAAAACATAAAAAAAGAATCTTCCTCAACCCTTAGACCTAATTAGAGTAGCCTTTCACACCTAACGAACACTATTCCCTGTGGAGAACGATCAATCCCCCGTACTTACCACTACACTATACTACATCGGTCAGGTACACTGCCTGGTGGGGTTGTAAGCCTCTTGAGATCCCTCGAGAGGTAAAACCTGTTGTAAGGTCGCAAAACCACGCAATCAAGTTTTTGGCGCCGCTGCCGGGGAATAGTTATTGTTTAGGTTGAATTTTTATTTCTATTAGGTCTACTCACTAGATTCCTTTCTAGTGAGATTTTTATTTTATTTTTTTTCTAGGTTTTCTTTAGTCTATCTTATTTCTTTGTACTTTTGTTTGTGATACCTTCCACTTACCACATGAGTAACATTGGTCATTTGATCCCTGTTATTCGTGTTTTTCGCCGTGCAAATTTTCAACTACCCGTTCCCGCCCCCATAGTAGCAAACAACAACCTTTCACCCGACCACCACTTTGGTAACAATTCTGAGATGGAGGAGTCTGACCATGAGAATGACTATGTTAGTCCATTTTACTACTCAGACTCCGATGAGGATATCGGTAATGGAGAAGTAGTTAACGAGGAATGGGGAAAAGAGGAAATTGATCCCTTTAAGTATGTTGACCCTAGGACTAAGATCGAAAAGGATAGCCTCTTTAACATGCAATTCCCGTGTAAAATTGGTTATCATGATTTTTATGCTTATCTTAACTCATCTTTGCCTATGAACATTATCTCTCGCGCTAATTATAATAAAATCATGGTAGATGAGCTTGAATATCAAGGAGATAACATTGTTGCTAGGATTAAGCCACTACACGTGTTCGTAGGAAGTTTTGTGTATTTGGTGGATTTTATGGTTATGGAGAATTTAGGAGAATTTATCGATGACAAATTAACCCAATTCATTTTTGGAGAACCCTTCAAAAGGTTGACCAACCTTGACGAAAAACTTGTGGACGGGTTAATTACATTCTCGGATGGGGATGAAGATTTTGTCTATCAAATGCCCCGAGCACATCCTAGGTTTAAGAACTACCCCATTGAATCTTGCAATAGAATTATGCCTATCGACTTGTTAAGTGAGAATGATAAGAGGAAGGGGCTCAAATATCCACATGAGAAAAATAAGAGATATTATCATGGATGTTTGGAGCTGAATGATGAATACAAGAGAGATGAGGCAACAATTAGATGGCTCACACTCGGATACGTGAGCATAAGCGACACTAGATGAGCCTTACTTTGAGTCTAGCTACAAGACTCGTTAATAAAGAAAAGCGCTTCTTGGGAGGCAACCCAAGCTTTATTTGTTTTATTTGCTTTGTGTGTTTATTTATTTGTTTGTTTGATTTTATTTTCCGTATGTGTGTTTAATTTTTATTATTATTGATTCATGTTAAAAACTAAATTGTGAAAATGCTTTATGTTGTTTTTAACTTCGTCTTAACTACATATAAAGGTATTTTGCAAAAGTTAAGTGTAAGGGAAATCTAAATCGGTTTATTAGAACACAAATGAACATGAATCGTAATAATAATAAATTAGCATACATATTCGTATTTGTTTGAGTCAAATGCTTGTATCGAGTCATAATGATGTTTTG
The DNA here is from genome assembly GCA_021014915.2 of Artemisia tridentata subsp. tridentata. Lineage (NCBI taxonomy): Eukaryota > Viridiplantae > Streptophyta > Magnoliopsida > Asterales > Asteraceae > Artemisia > Artemisia tridentata. Next base: position 87,010,495 of record CP139502.1, on the reverse strand, counting down.
CAGGATTTCCAGGAAGTAAGGTAAAGGTTTTTCCAGAAATTTTCCGGAAACTTAAAACGAAAATTTTTGTCAGGTCATTTCTGACGGCGTCAGGGGTTATAACCTGACGGCGTCAGATTTAATTTCCAGAAATTTTTGAAAGTTTTGTTTTCATAAAAAGTTTTTATTAAAATCTCCAACTTATAATCTCCAGGAATCTGCAAAATTATCATTCCACAAGCATTATATCCTTATATATAGATTTTTCCCGCCGATGTTATGCAGGTTTTCGTGTTTGTTTTCTCAGGTTTAACAGGTTATTTTGGACAAGGAGATGTTTATGGAATCAAGCTTATGGCGATGCATTAGTCATGGAGCTTCAACATTCTCTTTGGAGGAAGATCTAACCGTGTAATTTCATTATCCACCGAGCGAATCAGGGGAGTATTTGATTTCATTCTTTTACTTTTTGCTTTTACATCTTGTTATTTGAACATTGGGGACAATGTTCATCTTAAGTGTAAGGGGAGGGTAAAAGTACGATTTTAGAGAATACCATTACGCTTGATTTTTGTTTGTTTAATAGTAGATGTGTAATAAAACTGAGAGAAATACTTGTTAAGGTAATTTTAGTGCCAAATTTAAAATTTTTTACAACATATAGGAGTGAAACTTTGATCTTAATGAGCGTCTCATGGATAGGAGTTATATGACTAGCACAAAAACCGTACCACTAAAAAAATTTTCCACCCCCAAATATGTGATGTTCGCCCCTAGAATTGGTAGGAAAAGCATTTATGCTATGATGTGTGTACCGGTAGCACTTAGATTCTAGAACTTGCGTTAGGACCATTCCAAGGCCACAAGTGAGACTACATTCGTGTAGTTAGATTTACTACATGATAAGAGGCATTAGGATTAACCCATTGTTTTACACCTGTGTTTTTGTTATAATTACGTTGGCTACATTGGTCAAGTAATTCTCCCACACCTTTGCGTTGTACTCATTTTTAGTACACGATACCCCTAGTACACCCCTCAGAGCCTATCTTTTCGTTTCGACCTTTAAGCATTTTACTTAAAGGAAGAATTTGTTTACACCCCACTAAAATGTACACCCAAATCGCCTTAGCCTACCTTGTATGCACTCATTTTTAGTGCATTATTGTTACAACATTTGTTTAAACCCAAGTTAATTATCTAGTTGATTACATGGTTGCTAAGTCGAGTCATATCCTTGTACATATTGTTTTGGGACGATTGGGACTCATGGGTAAAGTACTAGTATAATGGAGTAATGGGGAAGAACATCATTTATTACCCCCATATGTGCTAAATATTTTAAAAGTACTCCAAGTTTTTCGATTATCTTAATTCGAGTCATTAGATTAGTAATTGTAAAGTTATGTAAAAGTTCAAGTGTAAGGGGAATGCAATGCCCCTATGATGTATTATTTTGGATGGTAGGGCAAAAGTGTATGCAAAAAAAAAAAAAAAAAAAAAAAAAAAAAAAAAAAAAAAAAAAATCGAAAAAATCAAGAAAAATACAAAAAAATGAGAAAATGAAAAATAGAAAAAACATACGGACTACCATCCCGTTTTATTTTATGTTTGTTTTATGTTTTTGTTATTTTCTTTCATTAGCTTAAATCGAGTCGAGTCTTGGCTTAGCAACATTGTATAGTACATGTAATTAATCAAGATCTTTAACTCGCCACCAGTAAAATATCCCGTATCCAACAAAACCGTGTTTTCCTTTTCCCTACACCTAAAGTTATAACCCATTTAAAAGCCCTCTTTGATAGTTTATCTTTGGTGCTTACGCCTAGTGGAGGAGGTTTTCGATCCTTTCCCAAGCCTATGGTAATCTATTTGCTATGACAGGTAGTGAGAGATATTTTCCGTTTTCATTTATGAGATTTATTTTGATGACACTTGAGAGATGTGAGTATCTAAACACTACTTGTGAGGTGCTAGTATGTAATCTCCGTGCTTATTATGATTGAAGTGGAAAGATTATTTGTTGTAATTACTTTTATGTTAGCATTAAATGACCCCTAACTTGTATTTTGATTAGAATAAAAGCGCATTTGCTTGAGGACAAGCAAATCTCAAGTGTAAGGGTATTTGATGAGGCGAAAAGTGTACCGCTTTTAAGGGGTCATTTAAGCCCTAAATCGTATTTATTTGATCAAATATTGCCCTAAATCGTTCCTTTTGTCATTTTAGGTACTTTTGAGGAGAAATCTGGAAAAGGAGGCATTTTGGACGTTTTTGGAGCATTAAAGTGAAGAAAACGACAAAGTCTCAAAAATCGGCTAAAAGTTACTCTTGACGGCGTCAAGATTTACTCTAGACGGCGTCATGCTTTGGCAAGAAAAGTTGGACGTGAAATTTACTCATGACGGGCCAGTGAAAATAGCATGTGAATTCTGACGGCGTCACGCTTTAACTTGATCGAGGGCGTCACGGCTTAAATCATAAGGGGACGGCGTCACGTTCTAGGTTCGATGGCGTCAAGCCTTGATAAGCCAGAATGGATTTTTGAAGAGCTAAAGAGGGACGGCGTCAAGATGGTCATCCGGGAACCCTAAAAGCGGCGAGGTGACGGCGTCACACTCCATAAGGTGACGCCGTCAGATCCAAAAATCTATATATAGTTTTCTAATCTTTTGTCATTACGAGAGCTTAGTGTGTGGAATTTTGGGATAAAACCCTAAGACGATTTTAGCTACTTTTTCAGGGCTTTTTGCCTTGAGATCTTCCATGTTTCATTGAAAGATAAGTTATCAATTAATCATTCAATATGTCTATGTGTTGTTTGATTCTATCTTATTCTTGTCTTTTGTTTAACATGTTAGGCTAAATTTATCTTGTGTTTGCTTAGATCTAATGAAACCTAGCTATTGATTATTGGTTGTTAGTGTGTTGTTAGTTGTATTGGATGATTGTTTATCTATGTTAGGCTTAAGAAAACTGGCTAACTTCCTATTCGGTAACTTGCTTGAACGTCTTAAGAAACATGAACCAAACGCGTACTAAAGGTTTTTATGGTTGTATTTAATGCACAAGCGAATTCTAGTGATCCCATGTTAGGAGCTTCCTAGCCGGCTCGACATAGGAGTGAAGTAGGAGCTTGTAGAGTTGGGGAAGTAAGTACGCCACCCCACGAATGGTATTAAGGAATACACCCGTCATCCACGCGACTAATACACACTAATTAACCGGTAAAAGATAGTTAGGGAGTAAGGAAATCTAAGTAAACACATTTCTCTACACATAAGTTTCTCACCACATTTCATTTTTGTTATTTTATTTTATCTGCATTCGTAGTAAATTGGGTTAGTTGACTAGCAACTAATTCCGCCCACTCTATCAAAACCGAGATTTTACTTGCTTTCATAAAAACTATAAAAACATAAAAAAAGAATCTTCCTCAACCCTTAGACCTAATTAGAGTAGCCTTTCACACCTAACGAACACTATTCCCTGTGGAGAACGATCAATCCCCCGTACTTACCACTACACTATACTACATTGGTCAGGTACACTGCCTGGTGGGGTTGTAAGCCTCTTGAGATCCCTCGAGAGGTAAAACCTGTTGTAAGGTCGCAAAACCACGCAATCATAAAAAGTTTAATTATTTGCTAACCATCATGTATCCTGCAAATTTGTGTTTGAATGATGTTTCAGATATCTCAAATGGCTGCACCACAACTACAACCACTCCCAATGCTCACAAAGGCTAATGTCTTCCCACAAGGCTATAAGGTGGTGATTGGCAATAACAACGCAAGGGTAGAATTTCACAAGATCAAGGGTGCAGAACCAACCTGCCAGATAGCAATAGAGGTTCTAAAGCAATACAAGTGCAGGAGTATGCTAGACAAGTCAGCTAATATTCTCGAGCTCTATATCCATCAAATGTGGAATACTTTACAGCTAGACTTAAGAGAGACATATTTCACATGCACGCTGGACCGCAAGGAAGTCACTGTCGATAAAGACTACCTCCAAAAGGACTTGCTGTTACCAAAAGCCCCTCAACCTGACAATAAATTCTACCCAACACCTACTGAAGAAGAAGTTCTCAATTTCCTTTTAGAGATAGGCTACGATCTACAAGAAGACAAACCATTGATAAAAATCTCAAGGGTTGAAGCCAAGCTCATCCCACAACCCTGGAGAACTATTTACTACATCTTAGCACGTTCTTTCTCTGGAAGGGAAAGTGGTCACGAGAACCCTCGTCAGCCTCATCTTCAAATCTTCTGGGGAATAGTTAATCAGAAAGAGATTGACTTTGCTCAACTTATTTGGGATGATCTGGTCTACCAAATTCAAAAACCTTTAACCAAAATCCCGTTTGTTCGCTTCACCAAGCTGCTCATCCATCATCTTATTGACGACAACACAAACATCTCTCCATGTGTTGAAGACAGAGAAATGCATCTTTTCAAAATGGATAAGACCATCAGGCAAATCTACATCCCTAAAGGCAGTTCTTGTAAACAAGGGATGAGGTTACCTAAAGCTTTGTTGACAAAGAAGGTCAAGACAATAAAAGTCTACAAAGATTATGATAGAGCATTCCAAGAAGGACATGTAGGTTTTTGCAAATATGATGATGAGAATGTATCAACTAGGACTCGCTCAAAGGAAAGAAGCAAGACTGAAAGTGCTTCTAGTGTGTCTAAGAAGATCAAACCCTCTGCACATAAAATTGTCAAAAGAAGAGTTCCAGTTACAATAGCTAAGCCAGAATCTGAAGAAGGAAATATTTTTGAAGAAGAGGGATCCGATTCAGAAACGGAGATCGATGAAGAACCTCAATTCTATAAAGAAGAATAGCTACTCAGATAGCACTAGAAGAGAGCCGAAAGTCACTCAAGGCTGATGAGGCAAGACGGGCGCAGTTAAGGCTAGAAGAGCAAATGAGATTTGAACAATTGAATAGAGACCTATGTTGATCCGGTTAATCGAACCGGTGGGTCTGGGGTAGTAAAAGAAGTAACACCACTTCACCCTGATCCGGTTAATCAAGTCGGAGGGTCTAGTGTTGTTAAAGACACTACTCCACCTCAGCCTGATTCGGTTAATAAACCCGATAGGTCCGAGTTTGATAAAGAAGTCATCCCACCTCAGTCAAATCCGGTTAATCAACCGGGCAATGACGAGAAAAAAAAAAGAAGAGAAGATGAAGGATATTGATATGGATGAAGGGGAAGAAACTGAAAAGGTCTCAATAGATGAGGAAAACTTTGATGAAGGGGAAGAAATAGATAAGATGTTAACTGATGAGGAGGAGATAACTAAAGCTGCTGAAGAACTAGAATTAGAAATTAAGAAGGAAGAAGAAGAAAAGTTGACTAAAAAGGAAGCTGACAGATACATTCAAACGCCACCAATCACTCCTCCACATTCAACACTAGTTGCTCAGGATACACCACCAGTGTCTCAGCATGCATCTCCACCCAAGGCTCAAACACCTCCAGAATCATCAACACACCCCTCACCACCACCACCATCACCATCTACTAAAGCAACAACAAAAGAAACAAAAGGAAAAACAATCATGAAAAGCAAGAAAACTAAGAAGATAACTAGGCTAAAACGGATTGAAGTAATCTCACCAGCATATGAAAAGGTGAAAAAGGCCGCAAGGCTAGCATGTGCAAAGAAAGACAACCAGCTCAGTGACCAAGTCAAAAACTTAACCAATATGGTCAAAGAGATGCAAGAAACCAAAGTTCGTATGGACGAATTCTTTGAAGACGATGTTGAAGACCGGTTGTTCAAAACAGTCAAGGGCAATACCAAGGCGTATGTAAAGAAGTATCTACCCAAGGTTGTATCTCAAAAAGTAGAAGAGTATACCGATCCCAACATCGAAGGCATAGTCAAAAACGTTGTAGCATCGGTTCCTCTTGTCTTCACAACCCAACCAACACAGCCTAAGGAACCAACTCTTGAAGAAATCCAACTCCAACACCTCACTGCTTTAGTTAATCTCACATCTCCGACTCAAAAAGAAATAACCATCATGGAGGCTATAAAAGTCAACATTGCAAAGGAGTCGTGTAAAGTTGAGGCTGATAAGGGTAAACGTCCAAGAGAGAACGAAGACCAAGATCCAAACACCCATGCAAAGAAACAAAAGGGTGTCGAAGGATTTAGATCACAACTTAAAGAACCTGTCGGTCCGCCAACAACAACAGCCACTCAACCACCAAAGGCTTCCGGATCAGGACCTACAGAAATTGAGCATCAGTTCGAGCACACTGCAACTGAAGAAATGGAATTTCAACAACACTACGATCAGCCACATTCACCTCCCAAGACCAAGGCTACATCATCTAGCAGGAAGACTTCCAGAAGGTCAAATGTTGTCTCTTGGCTAGATGAAGATACTACACAGGGAAATGAGTGGTTTGATCAGCTTGCAAGTGCTCAACCTCAGATGGACAATGATTCAGTGATCGAAGGTAGTACGTTTGAGTTCACACAAAGACTCAAACGTGACCAACGAATCAAGAAGATGACCAAAGGGGTACTTTGTCGCATCAAGAACGATGCATTCAATTTGCTCAAGGATAGGTCATCGAGTGCAGCTGAGCTCGAGTATCATCTTGAGAACATTGCCCGAGCAATGTCTAGTGAGTTCTGCTGGACTAATCCGGATGTGATAATGGTTGGAAGCACTTCTAGAACAAACCAACCATATATCACAGATTGGACGAAGTCGTTGCCAGTGATTCGAGTCTCCGATCAACCTGTCATTCCTTACCAGTTCTTCTTTAACAACGATCTTGAATTACTCGAGCACGGAATCAAATGTCAACCAAAGTATACAACCTCAATAACTGTGATCCCTGCAGCAAGTTACAATCAACCAGCCATCGAGGAAACTGCCACAAGACTTTTCATCACCAACAAAGTGCAGTATGACCAAGATGCGCGCCTAGATATTCATCATTGGTTCGAGAAGAGGAAGACATGGTACAAGAGTAAACTCACCAAGAAGTCTTCTACTCCAGTGAAAAGTGACCTTAGGATTCTTGCTGTGGTCAGTCTAGAGGGTGAAAAGAAATATGACTACACCTTCTTAACTGAAATCGAAGTTATAAGACACGATCAGCAGCTCTACACGTTCTCTGAAGCAGATTTCCCAGATTTGAATCTTAATGACCTTGAAGATATGTGCCTCATCAAGGTTCAAGGGAAGTTGCAACACTTCACAACTGATCTTCAATACGCATTCAGCACTTCCATACTCCACTTCATTAGAAGGAAGATCATCCAAGAACGTGTAGAAGATCTGCAGCTTGGGGTCAAGAGCTACCAAAGGAAGTTGAATCTAACCGCACCAATGTTATCTCTTCCTGAAATCAACAATGATGCCCAATACAACATGAAGAAGGAACCAACCTTTGGGTTCGTTTACAAGAGCGATCTCACGATTAACTGCTTCGTGGGGTATAAGGAAGTTCACAAGTTCTGCGATCACACGCTAAAGAAGGTTCGTTATGGGTTGGTAATCCGAGTTCGAGATCAGGAGTTGCATAAGACAAGAAGGTGGACAGGTGCTCAGCTAAGAGAAATCTGTCAATTTGTGCTGAAGATCGAGAGAAGGCTGTTTCACAGAGATCAAATGAGACGGCTAGAGAGTTATATTGGAGAGAGGCCATCATTCCCAATCCGGAACTTCCAGAGACCCGATCCAGTATACACTGAATTCAGAAGTTAGGAATGATGTAAGAGTTAAATATATTCCTTGATTGATATATATATATATATATATATATATATATATATATATATATATATATATATATATATATTGCTTGATTGATTGTTGATTATGGCTTGTGCACAAATAACAGTGCACAACCCGTACTTGTAATGAAAGGACCATGTGGTACGCGTCAGTGCCACAATCCTCATATAAGGAGCGAAAGCTTCTTACTATTGAGTAGAATTAATCTGAATTTTCTAAGCTTTTCAAAATTCTACTCAATAAAACAAGTATTCCCTTGTCAAGGGGGAGTACTTGAAATAAAAATCTTTGTTCTAAACTACAAAAGTTCTTCAAATTCTTCCCGTAAACCTCAAAAAGCATATTTTAATCAAAAGTTTATCAAAAACAACATGAATATGCTATTTTTGAGGGGGAGAATGACAAAGTGATTAAAATATGGTAATTCAAAGTTGAAATCTCGTATGAGCTCGACTCAGAATTAAACCCTCGAATTGACAATATCAAAAGTCACGAAAAGACATGTATTGGACAGGTAATAATTTCAAGCCGGTTTATCCGGTGATGTCAACGTGTCTCGCAAAGGACTTGTCTGAGTAGAATGTACCAATTTCGAGAGATTATTCTTTGGATATGGCCGGGACGGGTAATAATTTCAAGCTAGTTTAACTAGTGATGTAAACGTGTCTCGCAAAGGTCATATTCATTGGAAAATCAATCTATTCAAAAAGTGTTGTCTTTACCCGACATGTGCAAATTTAATTTAAACACTTATGAGCACATGTTAAGGGGGAGTATTTCTGAAAATGCAAAACTCTCAAAGTGTTAACAAAATATGTTTTATAATCATAAACACTTTGAGAGATTTTCAAATAATTGGTTTGTGGCAACAATAGGATAGTCATGGAGAAATAAGGTGACTAAGGTTAGGAAACCGTCCTATGATCCGCCAGAGCCGGGGGGATCTACCCAAGGACAATACCAATAGTTTAGTACTAGAAAAGTCCTAGGTATGATGAAAAAAAAGGAGTAAAGAAATGAAAGGGGAAAGAAGGGGTTGAAGAATGAAAAAGAAAAGAAAAGTAAAGAAAAGGGTAAAAAGAAATAGCCCTCCATATGATCAACCTTAGGGCAGACACCGGGTTCAATACATATGCTACTGGTTGTTACTACGGTAACACTGGTATTGAAGATTAAGCCGTCATGGACCCAGTGACGCACTGCACTAAACCTTCTAGCCACTCAGGTGTCTCTCAAAAGACACTTGTTTCATTTCTCTTGGAGAACCCTTCATTATCTATCGACCTCTCACTTCGAGATGTGTTGATATTGAAAAGGAGGTAATCTGCTCCGTGCCTCCGACGACTAAAACCAATAAGCACTTTATCGAGTCTAGAGCCACGAGATACATAAAAGATCTCATAGGAACCCTTAGTATTTTTACACTGGTTGTTCAACAAAAGGAACACTAGTTGTAAATTATAAGAGTGTCCTTCGCAGGTCTTAGTAATATGCCGAGAACATTCATGAGAGAATACACATATTGTGATTCTCAGTGATTGAATGGAAATCCTGCCAGCGTCAACAACAAACAGCCCTGACAGCAGGTCACTTCGTTACTCCTTGTGGGTTACGCTTAGTGTTCATGGTGGTTCCAAACGGTCTACAGTCATGGAGTGATACTTCGGTATACTTCAGCGGCTCACTGAATCATTGATACACTTCAGTGTATCTGTGTTAGCTCTTTCGGGGGTATCCGGTTCAGAACGGCCTTGGCTAGGATTAGAGAAAGTCTTCACACTATGCTGTTGAGGATCTCAAAGTCCGAATCTGTAAGTGCCGAATGATTTATTGCTAACTGTTTACACTGCAGGTAATTATGGAGACCAAGAGTTCCACCACCACCACCACTTCCATCATGCACATATCCTGAAGAAAAGTTCTCACAAAGACCAAAAGATAACAAAAGTTCAAAGAAGTCAAAGAAAAGTCAAAGATCAAGGATAACAAACTTTCACAAGTCAAAGATTGAACCTTATGAAGTGAGAAAAAGTTGATGTATGAAGAACAAAAGTCAAAAGGCATATGAGCATGTTGGAAAATACGTAAAGATGATGTGCTGCGTGTGTCATTGCGGTTTAGCAGTTTTAATGCCTAATCAAGTTTTAAATTTATATTTAGCCGACTTATCAATAACACACACACACCTAACGAGCAGTGTACCCGGTCAGTATGAATATAATGGTAAGTAGAGTGTCGATCACTAAGAGTGGAACGTATTATCTAGTTATTCTAATCAGTATTTTAATATATTAAGTTAGCTATACAACCTATTCTAACGTAAGGGGGTTCAGCCTGAGAGACTGGCACGATTTGGTTGCAATTAAATAATAAACTAAACCAATAGGCACGAATCAGCAAGTAGCACACACGTACACAAATAAATACTCGAGACAATAAGAGGGCTGTCCTTATGATAAGTAGTTTGTCACTTGTTTTATTGCTAGTGTTATATGAAGTGTATAGTTCGATGCAACGCACCGAGATTAAGTCCTTTCTCGTTGGTTCTAATCTTATCGGCGAGTAAACCCTTAATGATTACTTATGACTATCCCGTTTATCTTTCCCCTACTTTTCTACAGACCATAGAATACATAGGCGATCTAATAAACAGGCGAGGGCAGAGGCATGGCGACCCGATCAACGCTCAGCTAGCCACAGAGGTTATCAATGCACTAATAAAAGTCACCAATGACACTAACATATAAACTTTAATTGACGAGAAAGCAGTTTTAAGGGAGTGCAACCTTTCCGTTGTCACATTACACAAGCCACCAATCTTGATGAATTAAAGTTTACTAACACAATAAAACAATACTACTTAATGAATTAAATACATGCAGCACCTTCTTACAGCTCTTGTATCGTTGATTTGGGTGTGTCTTGTGCTGCTGCCTTGACTGAATTCGTCCTAGGTTTCTGGTCTTCGGTCTTCTGTTAAAACTTCGGAACTAAAGCTAACTTCTTAATTCGTCTGGTCTTTGGGGTATTTATAGTTTCTGTCTGAGGGTGAGATGCGGCGCATCTAGTAAGTAGATGCGGCGCATGTACTTAACTTCGCGTGGGGTCCAAGATTATAATATTCAGGAATATTCGTACACCGCCAGAAGATGCGGCGTATCTTTATCTTTGGATGCGGCGCATGTCCTCTTGTATCTTGGATCGTATCTGGTGAAATATTGATAGTGATGCGGCGCATGTAACGAGTGAGATGCGGCGCATCTGGAGCAGAACAAGTTGGTTATTCTTCGTTGACCAAAGTTTCATATGCGGCGCATGGGATAAATCCATGCGGCGCATTCTTCAAAGTCAGGCAGTGGTCTTCATTCTCTTCATTCCAACAACCAATTCCAATCTTGATCATTTTACTCCGTTTTTAGTCCATAATCGCTAAGTTTCACCAAATGCTTGTTTTTACCTGAGAATTACAAAAGTAAACGATTAAGTATCAATCCTCATACATAATATAGTAAAATAAGTCAAATTAATAGGATAAATGATAGTAATAAAATGTACTTATTTGAGTTCATCAAATATCCCCCCACTTGAACTTTACTTGTCCCCATGTAAACCTTAGAATTAATCTTATGAAAATGTATCCTAAAAGATATTAGGATTTATTTTTATATTTAAGCATGTATTCGTCTTTTGTCATAATCACACAACTAAACACTTAACGAATTAGAAGTAGAATAAAAATATTTCGATAAAAGCAAATCTAATCGTTTAACTGTCCAGTCGCGACGAATATTCTATCATAAGCTTGGCAAGTATACACATCTCCCCCACTAAAGCAAAGGAATAACAAGTCTAAAGCGGTAAAAAGGGTTTTTAGGCTTAAGGGTTAATTATTCTTAATCTCTATCGAACTCAAATTCCAGAAAAGGCGACAAAATCACAAATACATTATCGAATCCACGAACACGATACTTGCAATTGCTCAAATCCTTAACTCGAATAGGCTAAAGATAGGTCCAAACTTCACCAATAATAATATATCAAAAAGGGCGACAAAATCATAAATACATAGCCGAATCCACGACTACGATACTTAAGATTGCTCAAATCCCTAATCTCAATAAATCAAAGGTTTGGTTGGATAAAGAATAATAAAGGGCATGGATAATTTTTGGGATATAAATTGGTGTAAAAATAAAAAATAAACAAAACAAATAAATTAAAATCCTAAGTGTGGTTAATCACTATCCCAACCATCCCATGAATAAGACTCATATCATTGAATAACTCACGCTTTAACACTTGAAACACACGCTTTAGGTAGACACGAATTATACTCAACAAGATCTCAATCAAAGAATAACCTTAGTTGACGTTCCCATAACTGCCAACTCCCATTTCATCCATAGATATAATATAAAACAAATAGTGGTGATATCGACCACTTACATAACTTTACATCGTTGGTTTATCAATCTTCCAACTTTTTTCTTTTTCTTTTTCTTTTCTCATTTTTTTGAATTTTTTTTTTTTTTTTTTTTTTTTTTTTTTTTTTTTTTTTTTTTTTTTTTAATAACATAAACATAGATGTGTAAAATTTCACCACATCACTATAATGATAATTCTGGATAATTTTTCCATATTTTTCATGACTTCAGAAATAACGGTAATAGTGAAAGTAGTAAACACACGAAAAATAAACTCAAAGATATACAATATTTACTTTCACTCCAATTGCATTGTGCAATTTCCCGACCTAACCATAGATAATGAATTACGCACGCGAACACAGGTAATGTAAGGAAACACACTTTGCCTATAGCAATTAACCAACCACGGATTTTAATCTATAGGGTAGGCTAAGGTGTAAGGGTGTAACGAAACATTTTAACACAGGTGTAAGAAACGAAAGGAATGGCTCTGAGTGTTTTTCTAGGGGTATCTTACTCTAAAAATGAGAGTAACAAAAGGGTTATACGGGGGTTAACTAACCAGTGTAATTAGCTAATAACACATAACATATAAGGCTATTTGGGTGTAATCCTAGAATTTACCAATTTAGACAAGTCATTCCAATTATATAAAATAATACTTATTATGGTGGTCTCGAATAGTATACAAGCCAAGTTCTAAAGTTTACAAGTCACCGGCACACTCATAGATTTGTGAGTTTTGAAAAATCACAATTTTTGAAAATAACGTCATGTGTGCAGCTATGCAACTTAGACTTTAAACAAAAACATGCAAAAAATTTTAAATTTTGATATATTAAGCACATTTTAAGCATATTTTGAAAAGTTTAGAACAAGTAAGTGTTAAGTGTTCTAATTCTCCAATCCCCCCACTTAAGTCAAACAACGTCCTCGTTGTTTGTATTAAAGGTTAAAAACTGGAAAATAAAAGAATTAGAACAGAAAAACTCCCCTGAGATTTGATCGGTATGATCCTCCATTAGTAGTAGAGCAAAAATCATCTTTCTTGTGGATTAGAACGTTTAAGCTTCATATAAGATGTATCCACAGGAAATGCAGGAATCTATAATACCACCAAGGCTTCAAAACACACCTAAGATAAGAAAGGTTCAACTTGCATAACACATTAGTAGTTAGGTAAAAATAAAACATAAAAATTAAAAATGAAAATCATCAGGTCAGTCGATGCGCCGTATCTTATGGAAGAAGATACGCCGTATCGAGCCTGGAATAATTACGGATCAGAATAAAAGATGCGCCGCATCCTTAACCAGGGATGCGCCGCATTAAAATAAACTGATAAAAAGTTTTAAATTCGGAAATTAAAAATAAATGCAGAAAAATAAAATAAGATATGACCATCTGCAGGAGATGCGTCGCATCTCAGAATTGAGATGCGCCGTATCCTCTGCGGCCTGACTGACTCGACACATAAACAGAATAATAAAAAGATAAATCCGGGTTGTCTCCCGGTAAGCACTTGTCTTTATTCCAGAGTCTTCAAGTTAGACTCACGTTCAGCTCTTTAGTATCGATCATTTATTCCTACATTGCCACGTAGGATCCATTTAGCAACTAATTCGTCATGTATATATTCAGGTCCCAAATTCAAAACTCCTTTATAGAATCCTTCCATCATTTGATATGGGTACTCAATCCCTCTCTTCATGTCATCATTACTAATAAAAAGGAATGGAGAGAATTTGTAGCAGACCCTATTAGTAGCATGTTTAAACCCAGGGTGAGTTCGGGGCATCAAATAAGTGATAATGTCGCTTCCACATTGAAAGGTGATCTTTCCTTCAAATCGCTTCGCATTAATAGTGATCTCCCTACAAAATGGTTTTCCAACAATCACGTCACCCATATTGCTGTCACGATAGGCATTCATGTCTTCAACAACGGCGAACTCAGTTACAATAGTAAAGCGTCCCACGAAGATCGGGACATTAATGAAGGCTCCAACTACATTCTTTCCCTTATGCTCCACTTCATTTCTCATAATAGAATTGTAAAAGCTTCTTGACATGACATTGATTGGTAAAATAGGAAAGAAATTGGCGTCAATACACTTGTACCCAATCATGCATGGGAATTGCAAATTTTAAGCACAATTGGCGTGGATCCTTCTACCGTAATCCCAAGAACCATCATATCCCTCAAATTCATCGTAATTCCTAGTATTAATAACGTTGACTTTTGGACTATCCACAATTTCTCCTTCTTCTAACTCAGATTCCGCATCGTCCATTAATAGGTCATTGGATTCCATTGGTCCATCAAGGTCATTAAGTTCAATGCAGTCCCCGTCGTAACGTTCGGGTGATTTATCATGCACTAATACATCATTCATAAAGTTGGCTTCGAAGTCGAAGTCAATCAATTCTCCGAATCTATCCATTTTCCTTCTGAAATAATCACAAAAGCATCAGTAGGATCTGTTCGCAAGAAGAAAAATTAACAAATATAGAGACGGATATAAGAATAAAAATAACTGATATTGGCAGACGATGCGCCGTATCCAAAAAAGTTGGATACGCCGTATCTTATAATCGTTAAAATTAAATCAGACTTTATTCAGAAAATAGATACGCCGCTTAGAAATTCGAATGCGCCGTATCTGTTTTAATAATCAAAAATCGATATTTATAAAAATTAAATGCGTCGTATTAACAAAAGTTAATGCGCCGTATCTTCGTTACGTTTCAAAATATAAGATTTTTTATTGAGAAGATACGCCGTATCGATAAAAATCGATACGCCGTATCTGTTTAATAATTCGAAAACTGTTTTTAATTAAAATAATAGATACGCCGTATCTGCTGAAGCAGATGCGTCGTATGGCGTTAACGTTTAGAAAATTTTTTTATCAAAAACAGATACGCCGTATCTTGGGGAAAAGATGCGTCGTATCGAATTAATTAAACGCGTTGTATTTTATAAAAAAAATTTGAACGCAATACGCCGTATCTAATAAATCAGATGCGCCGTATCGTTCGATTTAGCTCAGCACAACGATAGCAGAACACAAAAAATACGAAAAATTAAAACAAATAAAAACACACGAAAATAAACACAAACAAAAGCAAACAAATAACACACAAAAACAGAAAATATGCAAAATAGTACAATGAATGCAAATTAAACTAATACACAACAAAATTAGCGGTTAGATAAAAAAAATTAAAAACCTAATTAAAATACTAATCAAATTAACAGATAATAACAATTCACTCCCCGGCAGCGGCGCCAAAAACTTGATGTGCTGCGTGTGTCGTTGCGGTTTAGCAGTTTTAATGCCTAATCAAGTTTTAAATTTATATTTAGCCGACTTATCAATAACACACACACCTAACGAGCAGTGTACCCGGTCAGTATGAATATAATGGTAGGTAGAGCGTCGATCACTAAGAGTGGAACGTATTATCTAGTTATTCTAATCAGTATTTTAATATATTAAGTTAGCTATACAACCTATTCTAACGCAAGGGGGTTCAGCCTGAGAGACTGGCACGATTTGGTTGCAATTAAATAATAAACTAAACCAATAGGCACGAATCAGCAAGTAGCACACACGTACACAGATAAATACTCGAGACAATAAGAGGGCTGTCCTTATGATAAGTAGTTTGTCACTTGTTTTATTGCTAGTGTTATATGAAGTGTATAGTTCGATGCAACGCACCGAGATTAAGTCCTTTCTCGTTGGTTCTAATCTTATCGGCGAGTAAACCCTTAATGATTACTTATGACTATCCCGTTTATCTTTCTCCTACTTTTCTACAGACCATAGAATACATAGGCGATCTAATAAACAGGCGAGGGCATAGGCATGGCGACCCGATCAACACTCAGCTAGCCACAGAGGTTATCAATGCACTAATAAAAGTCACCAATGACACTAACATATAAACTTTAATTGACGAGAAAGCAGTTTTAAGGGAGTGCAACCTTTCCGTTGTCACATTACACAAGCCACCAATCTTGATGAATTAAAGTTTACTAACACAATAAAACAATACTACTTAATGAATTAAATACATGCAGCACCTTCTTACAGCTCTTGTATCTTTGATTTGGGTGTGTCTTGTGCTGCTGCCTTGACTGAATTCGTCCTAGGTTTCTGGTCTTCGGTCTTCTGTTAAAACTTCGGAACTAAAGCTAACTTCTTAATTCGTCTGGTCTTTGGGGTATTTATAGTTTCTGTCTGAGGGTGAGATGCGGCGCATCTAGTAAGTAGATGCGGCGCATGTACTTAACTTCGCGTGGGGTCCAAGATTATAATATTCAGGAATATTCGTACACCGCCAGAAGATGCGGCGTATCTTTATCTTTGGATGCGGCGCATGTCCTCTTGTATCTTGGATCGTATCTGGTGAAATATTGATAGTGATGCGGCGCATGTAACGAGTGAGATGCGGCGCATCTGGAGCAGAACAAGTTGGTTATTCTTCGTTGACCAAAGTTTCATATGCGGCGCATGGGATAAATCCATGCGGCGCATTCTTCAAAGTCAGGCAGTGGTCTTCATTCTCTTCATTCCAACAACCAATTCCAATCTTGATCATTTTACTCCGTTTTTAGTCCATAATCGCTAAGTTTCACCAAATGCTTGTTTTTACCTGAGAATTACAAAAGTAAACGATTAAGTATCAATCCTCATACATAATATAGTAAAATAAGTCAAATTAATAGGATAAATGATAGTAATAAAATGTACTTATTTGAGTTCATCAAAAGACATCATGAATAAAGAACGTTGGTGGAAGGCAAATCAAGACTTTACCATATCTCATCACAACAAGAACAAAGAACAAAGATTTCAAAGACGTCGAAGCCAAAAGAAGCAAAGATGACGTCAAGCAACCTAGATGACCAATCCTTAGGGGGATATTGTTAGGAACACGTTTAATATCATTTAAAGTATTGGTCACTTATTGTAATAGGTTGCACGTTAATAGGGCTTTAAGTTGGATTGATCCACACGGCTCATAAGAAGCCCATGGGCCGTGTGGTTGTGTAAATAACTTCTAGAAACACTTAGGCAAATGTTGCCCTAACATTTGCCTATAAATAGGATCCTTATGTATTCATTTTAAGGGTTGGTTTATTTCATTTGTATACCGAACCTTTGTCACTCTTGCGTATGAAATAGATCTTCCATTCTCTTCTTCTTATTCATCTCATCTCTCGTTCTATCTTTATTTATACGATTGTTATTAGTTGTACGTGTGTTATTATATCTTGTGTTAAGCTAAAATAGGACCCAACAGTGAAGATGAAGAGTATGCGTTAGCCGTTAGAAACTTTAAAAAGTTATTTAGGAGAAGAAGTAGGTTCGTTAGGCAACCTCGTGATGAAAAGAAGCCGTCACAAAAGAACCGAGTTGAAAAGAAAGGAACGAGTGATCAGAAATGCTTTAGATGCGGAGATCCTAATCACCTCATAGGAGAATGTCCTAAACCACCGAAAACCAACAACCAAAGAGCTTTCATAGGAGGCTCATGGAGTGATAGCAGTGAAGAATAAGAGAAAAAGCCCAACGACGAAACATGTATAACGGCTCAGGCCTCAAATGAGGTACATTCCGACTCTTCTTATTATAGTAATGATAATTCGTTAGTAGATGATAACATACTATATGATGAATATAATCAGCTATGTGAAGTAAGTTCTAAAATTTTAGGTAGAAACAAAACACTAAAATTAAAATTGCATGAACTCGAAGTGCAAGTTTTAGAACTAAAGGATCAAGTTAAAAGACTTGAGAAAAATAAAGAGATAGATGTAGGATGTAGGTCATGCATAAGTCTTCGAGTAGAAAATGAAAAACTCAAAGAAAATGCGTTAAGGATCATTAAGTTTGAAGAAGTAAAATTTGTAAAGCTTGGAGAATCTGAAATATCAGACGACGGCACCACTAAAGGTACAGACGGCACCACTAAAATTAGTGGTACCGTGGTACCGTCGGGTGCTAAAGTCAGATCTGGGTCAATTTTGAAAAATAACTTAAGTCCTAAACCGAGTCACATAGTCATTGATAATGTAGAAGTACCTATTGCTAGTAAAAAGGAAGTCAAAAGTTTCTACAAACCCTTGTCAACCCCCGGACTTGGTTTTGTAAAACCTGATATTAGATCAAAGACTCCTTCACCTAGAAGAACAAATGTTCCTAAACCTCGGTCAAGAACTCCTCTACCGAGAGGTAACTTTAGAAGACAAAGTTATCCAAGTAACTTTCCCATAACTTGGAATAACCGTCAACCACGAAGTTACTTACCATGGGAAATGTGTTCCCCATTCCAACATCCCAACCAAATGCATGGGATGTTTAACACTAACAACGTTGGACCCATGAGATATTGGGGACCAAATGTTTGAGCTTCAGTCTTGCTAGATAGATATGGTTATGAAGCAACCTGAAGCCCGACGAATGGAGTATGATTGGTGATTGCACCAATCTTGTGACGCAAAGTCAAGTCTTGTCTCATCTTGCTTAGCTTTCAACAAAGGTAGTCTAATCCTCTAGTTTTAAGGGCATCACCTCAAGCTAAGTTACGCTTTCTTAAAACCCTCTTTGTTAGTAGACATGTTAAGAATGTTGTGTTCTTAGAATCTAACTTAGTAGGCACTAACATAATGGATGTGAAAAATGCATCCCCCAAAATGGTTTTGTCATCAAGGAGGTATATGTATTACAACCTCCAGGATTTGTTGATCCATAAAAGCCATATCATGTTTATAAACTCAAGAAAGCATTGTATGTTCTTGAACAAGCTTCTTAAGCTTGGTAAGACATATTAAAGGCTTTCTTACATAAACATGAATATACCATGAAAATGGTTGACAACATGCTTTTCACAATGAAACGAAATTCACATCCCATCATGACTCAAATATTTGTCGAAGACAGTTATGTCAAACTCAACTTGTCCAGAAATATACAATGATCGCTCAAAGATCATGCGTGACAAGTTTAAAGATGAGCATGATGAGTGAATTTAGTTTCTGTCCTAGCCCTCATATAATATTACTTGAAGATTGTATCTTTTTACGTCTAAGTATACTAAAGTGTGTGTGTGTGTATGTGTGTGTATATATATATATATATATATATATATATATATATATATATATATATATATATATATATATATATATATATATATATATTGATTGCGTGGTTTTGCAACCTTACAACAGGTTTTACCTCTCAAGGGATCTTGAGAAGTTTGCAATCCCCACCAGGCAGTGTACCTGACCGTTGTAGTATAGTAAAGTGGCAAGTACCGGGGGATTGATCGTTCAACTTAAAGAATAGTGTTCGTTAGGTATGAAAGGCTACTCTAATTAGGTCTAAGGGTTGAGGAAGATTCTTTTTTTATGTTTTTATAATTTTATGAAAGCGAGTAAAATCTCGGGTTTGAAGGAGTGGGCGGAATTAGTTGCTAGTCAACTAACCCAAATTACTACGAATGCAAATAAAATAAAATAACTGAAATGAAAATGTGGTGAGAAACTTATGTGTAGAGAAATGTGTTTACTTAGATTTCCTTACTCCCTAACTATCTTTTACCGGTTAATTAGTGTGTATTAGTTGCGTGGATGACGGGTGTATTCCTTAATACCATTCGTGGGGTGGCGTACTTACTTCCCCAACTCTACAAGCTCCTACTTCACTCCTATGTCGAGCCGGCTAGGAAGCTCCTAACATGGGATCACTAGAATTCGCTTGTGCATTAAATACAACCATAAAAACCTTTAGTACGCATTTGGTTCATGTTTCTTAAGACGTTCAAGCAAGTTACCGAATAGGAAGTTAGCCAGTTTTCTTAAGCCTAACATAGATAAACAATCATCCAATACAACTAATAACACACTAACAACCAATAATCAATAGCTAGGTTTCATTAGATCTAAGCAAACACAAGATAAATTTAGCCTAACATGTTAAACAAAAGACAAGAATAAGATAGAATCAAACAACACATAGACATATTGAATGATTAATTGATAACTTATCTTTCAATGAAACATGGAAGATCTCAAGGCAAAAAGCCCTGAAAAAGTAGCTAAATCGTCTTAGGGTTTTCTCCCAAAATTCCACACACTAAGCTCTCTCTTATGACAAAAAATTAGAAAACTATATATAGATTTTTGGATCTGACGGCGTCACCTTATGGAGTGTGACGCCGTCACCTCGCCGCTTTTAGGGTTCCCGGATGACCTTCTTGACGCCGTCCCTCTTTAGCTCTTCCAAAATCCATTCTGGCTTATCAAGTCTTGACGCCGTCGAACCATGAACGTGACGCCGTCCCCTTATGATTTAAGCCGTGACGCCCTCGATCAAGTTAAAGCGTGACGCCGTCAGAATTCACATGCTATTTTCACTGGCCCGTCATGAGTAAATTTCACGTCCAACTTTTCTTGCCAAGGCATGACGCCGTCCAGAGTAAAGTCTGACGCCGTCAAGAGTAACTTTTAGCCGATTTTTGAGACTTTGCCGTTTTCTTCACTTTTATGCTCCAAAAACGTCCAAAATGCCTCCTTTTCCAGATTTCTCCTCAAAAGTACCTAAAATGACAAAAGGAACGATTTAGGGCGATATTTGATCAAATAAATACGATTTAGGGCTTAAATGACCCTTAAAAGCGGTACACTTTTCGCTTCATCAAATACCCTTACACTTGAGATTTGCTTGTCCTCAAGCAAATGCGCTTTTATTCTAATCAAAA
This sequence comes from Artemisia tridentata subsp. tridentata, assembly GCA_021014915.2. Lineage (NCBI taxonomy): Eukaryota > Viridiplantae > Streptophyta > Magnoliopsida > Asterales > Asteraceae > Artemisia > Artemisia tridentata. The sequence goes on along the minus strand of CP139502.1, from coordinate 86,989,535 downwards.
TACAAGTTAGGGGTCATTTAATGCTAATATAAAAGTAATTACAACAAATAATCGTTCCACTTCAATCATAATAAGCACGAAGATTACATACTAGCACCTCACAAGTAGTGTTTAGATACTCACATCTCTCAGGTGTCATCAAAATAAATCTCATAAATGAAAACGGATAATATCTCTCACTACCTGTCATAGCAAATAGATTACAATAGGCTTGGGAAAGGATCAAAAACCTCCTCCACTAGGCGTAAGCACCTAAGATAAACTATCAAAGAGGGCTTTTACATGGGTTATAACATTAGGTGTAGGAAAAAGGAAAACACGGTTTTGTTGGATAAAGGATATTTTACTGGTGGCGAGTTAAAAATCTTGATTAATTACATGTACTATACAATGTTGCTAAGCCAAGACTCGACTCGATCTTAAGCTAGAAACGAAATAACAAAATAACAAAAATATAAAACAAACATAAAATGAAACGGGATGGTAGTCCGTATGTTTTTTCTATTTTTCATTTTCTCATTTTTTTGTGTTTTTCTTGATTTTTTTTTTTTTTTTTTTTTTTTTTTTTTTTTTTTTTTTTTTGCATACACTTTTACCCTACCATCCAAAATAATACATCATAGGGGCATTGCATTCCCCTTACACTTGAATTTTTACATAACTTTACAAATACTAATCTAATGACTCGAATTAAGATAATTGAAAAACTTGGAGTACTTTTAAAATATTTAGCACATATGGGGGTAATAAATGATGTTCTTCCCCATTACTCCATTACACTAGTACTTTACCCATGAGTCCCAATCGTCCCAAAACAATATGTACAAGGATATGACTCGACTTAGAAACCATGTAATCAATTAGATAATTAACTTGGGTTTAAACAAATGTTGTCACAATAATGCACTAAAGATGAGTGCATACAAGGTAGGCTAAGGCGATTTGGGTGTACATTTTAGTGGGGTGTAAACAAATTCTTCCTTTAAGTAAAATGCTTAAAGGTCGAAACGAAAAGATAGGCTCTGAGGGGTGTACTAGGGGTATCGTGTACTAAAAATGAGTACAACGCAAAGGGTGTGGGAAAATTACTTGACCAATGTAGCCAAAGTAATTATAACAAAAACACAGGTGTAAAACAATGGGTTAATCCTAATGCCTCTTATCATGTAGTAAATCTAACTACACGAATGTAGTCTCACTTGTGGCCTTGGAATGGTCCTAACGCAAGTTCTAGAATCTAAGTGCTACCGGTACACACATCATAGCATAAATGCTTTTCCTACCAATTCTAGGGGCAAACCTCACATATTTGGGGTGGAAATTTTTTTTAGTGGTACGGTTTTTGTGCTAGTCATATAACTCCTATCCGTGAGACGCTCATTAAGATCAAAGTTTCACTCCTATATGTTGTAAAAAATTTTAAATTTGGCACTAAAATTGCCTTAATAAGTATTTCTCTCAGTTTTATTACACATCTACTATTAAACAAACAAAAATCAAGCGCAATGGTATTTTCTAAAATCGTACTTTTACCCTCCCCTTACACTTAAGATGAACATTGTCCCCAATGTTCAAATAATAAGATGTAAAAGCAAAAAGTAAAAGAATGAAATCAAATACTCCCCTGATTCGCTCGGTGGATAATGAAATTACACGGTTAAATCTTCCTCCAAAGAGAATGTTGAAGCTCCATGACTAATGCATCGCCATAAGCTTGATTCAAAACATTTCCTTGTCCAAAATAACCTGTTAAACCTGAGAAAACAAACACGAAAACCTGCATAACGTCGGCGGGATAAAATCTATATATAAGGATATAATGCTTGTGGAATGATAATTTTGCAGATTCCTGGAGATTATAAGTTGGAGATTTAATAAAAACTTTTTATGAAAACAAAACTTTCAAAAATTTCTGGAAATTAAATCTGACGCCGTCAGGTTATAACCCCTGACGCCGTCAGAAATGACCTGACAAAAATTTTCATTTTAAGTTTCCGGAAAATTTCTGGAAAAACCTTTACCTTACTTCCTGGAAATCCTGCAAAACATCATTATGACTCGATACAAGCATTTGACTCAAACAAATACTAATATGTATGCTAATTTATTATTATTACGATTCATGTTAATTTGTGTTCTAATAAACCGATTTAGATTTCCCTTACACTTATCTTTTGCAAAATACCTTTATATGTAGTTAAGACGAAGTTAAAAACAAAATAAAGCATTTTCACAAATTAGTTTTGAACATGAATCAATACTAATAAAAATTAAACATACATACGGAAAATAAAATCAAACCAACAAATAAATAAACACACAAAGCAAATAAAACAAATAAAGCTTGGGTTGCCTCCCAAGAAGCACTTTTCTTTATTAACGAGTCTTGTAGCTAGACTCAAAGTCACGCTACCCTATGTAAGTAAGCTCGTCATCTAGGACGTCTTTAGGGTTAAGCTTGGATTGAAGTTTCCTATTGGTCCGCTTAGTACGATATGTCTTTTCAAACTTCTCTCCATCCGGGTCATACAATGTCATCTTGATATGCCATGACCCATCTCCATCTTTGGGTGGTTTATCCCAATTCCACTTATGATCATCTTCCTCACAAATCCACTTATTCATTCCTAGGTTAATTGGCAAAACTCCTAGGAAATCAATCATCCTTCTAAAAACTAGAGGGTCTTCAAATGGATCCAATTCGGTGTCCCTAGCCAAGAGTTGCTCCACCGAATGCGTTCGGTTAACAAAGTCCTCTTCTAGGTAAAATGGGCGTTGGGGTCCTATGAAGCCTCTATCTATCCAAGGTCCATATCTAGATGGTCTCCTATTCAACTCTAACCAATGGGGTGTCGGTTCCTCACTAGTATCATAGGCGTGTTTCTTAACATCATAGACTGACCAAGTATCTCCTTCTCCTACCGCTATCTTAGATTCCTTACAATCAATCATAGCACTAGCGGTCGCCAAAAATCCTCTACCTATCAACAAGGGGCATGTAGGGTCGCTAACCATATCAAGGACGTGGAAATCGGCTAAAATGGTTAGTTTTCCAATGTGCACTAACACGTCCTTAACTACTTCAACCGGGTAAGCAACACTTCCATCCGCTAAGCCTATTATCACCTCGGTTTCTTCAAGTTTTCCTAGTTTTAGAGAGGTGTAGAGAGGTAACGAAAGTAGGTTAAGGCTTGATCCAAGATCGGCTAATGTGTCATAAGCCTCCGAATTACCGATCTTGCAAGGTAGAACAAATAGGCCTGGATCATCTAACTTCTTAGGTAGCTTGTTTTGAACAAAGGCGGTCCCTTTTTCGCCTAACTTGAGCTTCTTCTCATCCAACTCATCATCAACCGGACTTTCAAGGTGGAGCTCCTTGAATTCTTCGTCAAGGTTTTGAGTGGGAGGTGTTTCAACTATGTTGTTGACCAATTTGGATGTCATAACTTCTTGGTCATTTGGAACGACTTGGGTTTGTTTGAAACACGTGCTCATGGAATTGACCGAATAATATTGTGGACAAGAACTAGGGGACGAAACCGATGAAATAGCGTTGACGTTTAGTTTCGGGTTCTTGACCGTGTTGCTAGGGAGTGCTCCCATTTCTCGGTCATTGAGGGCTTTCAACAAGGTGTCAATCTTATCGGTCATCTCGCTTTGTTTTTGTTTGAAATCGGCTTCAAACTTGGCTAAACGAGCTTCTTGAGATGCCATAAATTGGGAAATCAATCCTTCAAAGTTATTGGTACTACCATTGCCGGAAGGATTGTTCTTGAAAGTATGGTTCGAGTTGGAACCGCTTGATTGGAAACGATTAGGTGGGTTGGAAGAATTGGTTTGTTGAGTGTTTTGGTTTTGTTTCCACCTAAGGTTCGGGTGATTTTTCCATGAGGGGTTGTATGAATCACCGTAGGGGTTTGGCTCGGGTTTGAAAGTGTACCACTTGTCTCCCGCTTCGTCGGTACGCGAGGATGCGTAGTCCACAAAAGCTTGTTCGGGGAGTTCCATGCAATCACGAGTGTCGTGGGGACCACTACATAATTCACATGAAGAAGTGATTTTGTTCACTTGGCTTGAAGGTTTAGGAGCCTCGTAGGATTTCATGAGAAACTTGACTTGGTCTTCAAGTTCTATGATCCTACGGTCAGAAGTGCTTGAATTGTTCGAAGGCAAAGATATTGCCTTGACCGTTTTATTCAAATCACGGGGATCACTCCAACTTTCGTTGTCATAAAGAGCAAGATCCTCTAGGAGAGCCCATGATTGTTCCGCACTTAGATCACGTAGCTTGCCACCGGCCGATTGGTCAATGGTTTGCCTCGTGGAGAGATTGATATGGTCATAGAAGATTTGGACTTGGAGCCAAAGTTCTATGCCATGGTGGGGGACTTTTTGGAGTAAGTCCTTGAATCGAGTCCATGCCTCGTAGAGAGTTTCGCCTTGACGTTGTTGGAACATCAAGATATCATTCCTTAGCTTGGTAGTTCTTCCCGGTGGGAAAAACTGAGCAAGGAAACGAGTGGTGAGATCATCCCAAGAGGTGATGGATCCTGCGGGTTGACATTCTAGCCACTGACTAGCTTGGTCCCGCAAAGAGAATTGGAAGAGACGCAATCGGGTCGTCTCTCGAGTGGCAACATCAAGGTCTATAGAATCAACGATTTTAAGAAAGTCCTTGAGATGTTGATTAGGATCTTCAGAACGAAGTCCATGAAATGCGCATCCGCCTTGCACCAACCGGATGGTGTCGGATCGCAAGGGTGTGATATTGGCTCCTTGAGTGAGCTCAATGGTGTTTCGATAGCCATGGTGGCTAGGACGGGAATACTCTCCTAAAGTACGGGCTCTAGGAGGTGGTGGTGGTTGTTGTGGTGGTGGGTTGTGGGGGTTAAGGATATTACCATCTTCCATGATGTCGGATGGTATGGTTACGAACAAAGACACGAAGAAAATAGATAGACTAAAGAAAACCTAGAAAAATAAAATAAAAATCTCACTAGAAAGGAATCTAGTGAGTAGACCTAATAGAAATAAAAATTCAACCTAAACAATAACTATTCCCCGGCAGCGGCGCCAAAAACTTGATTGCGTGGTTTTGCAACCTTACAACAGGTTTTACCTCTCAAGGGATCTTGAGAAGTTTGCAATCCCCACCAGGCAGTGTACCTGACCGTTGTAGTATAGTGAAGTGGCAAGTACCGGGGATTGATCGTTCAACTCAAAGAATAGTGTTCGTTAGGTATGAAAGGCTACTCTAATTAGGTCTAAGGGTTGAGGAAGATTCTTTTTTTATGTTTTTATAATTTTATGAAAGCGAGTAAAATCTCGGGTTTGAAGGAGTGGGCGGAATTAGTTGCTAGTCAACTAACCCAAATTACTACGAATGCAAATAAAATAAAATAACTGAAATGAAAATGTGGTGAGAAACTTATGTGTAGAGAAATGTGTTTACTTAGATTTCCTTACTCCCTAACTATCTTTTACCGGTTAATTAGTGTGTATTAGTTGCGTGGATGACGGGTGTATTCCTTAATACCATTCGTGGGGTGGCGTACTTACTTCCCCAACTCTACAAGCTCCTACTTCACTCCTATGTCGAGCCGGCTAGGAAGCTCCTAACATGGGATCACTAGAATTCGCTTGTGCATTAAATACAACCATAAAAACCTTTAGTACGCATTTGGTTCATGTTTCTTAAGACGTTCAAGCAAGTTACCGAATAGGAAGTTAGCCAGTTTTCTTAAGCCTAACATAGATAAACAATCATCCAATACAACTAATAACACACTAACAACCAATAATCAATAGCTAGGTTTCATTAGATCTAAGCAAACACAAGATAAATTTAGCCTAACATGTTAAACAAAAGACAAGAATAAGATAGAATCAAACAACACATAGACATATTGAATGATTAATTGATAACTTATCTTTCAATGAAACATGGAAGATCTCAAGGCAAAAAGCCCTGAAAAAGTAGCTAAAATCGTCTTAGGGTTTTCTCCCAAAATTCCACACACTAAGCTCTCTTATGACAAAAAATTAGAAAACTATATATAGATTTTTGGATCTGACGGCGTCACCTTATGGAGTGTGACGCCGTCACCTCGCCGCTTTTAGGGTTCCCGGATGACCTTCTTGACGCCGTCCCTCTTTAGCTCTTCCAAAATCCATTCTGGCTTATCAAGTCTTGACGCCGTCGAACCATGAACGTGACGCCGTCCCCTTATGATTTAAGCCGTGACGCCCTCGATCAAGTTAAAGCGTGACGCCGTCAGAATTCACATGCTATTTTCACTGGCCCGTCATGAGTAAATTTCACGTCCAACTTTTCTTGCCAAGGCATGACGCCGTCCAGAGTAAAGTCTGACGCCGTCAAGAGTAACTTTTAGCCGATTTTTGAGACTTTGCCGTTTTCTTCACTTTTATGCTCCAAAAACGTCCAAAATGCCTCCTTTTCCAGATTTCTCCTCAAAAGTACCTAAAATGACAAAAGGAACGATTTAGGGCGATATTTGATCAAATAAATACGATTTAGGGCTTAAATGACCCCTTAAAAGCGGTACACTTTTCGCTTCATCATATATATATATATATATATATATATATATATATATATATATATATTGTCCTAGCCCTCATATAATATTACTTGAAGATTGTATCTTTTTAAGTCTAAGTATACTAAAGTGTATGTGTGTGTGTGTGTGTGTATATATATATATATATATATATATATATATATATATATATATATATATATATATATATATATATATATATATATATAAGATATTTAGCTTAGAACAATCTTAATCAATATAAACGCCCATGTCCGCATAGACGAATCTCACAAGAGACGATGAAGTGAGTGCGCGGATAGTACTAGGTTAGGGGCATGATAGGTAATTTAATTTACCTAACGACAAGTAGGCCCGATATCATGTCTAGTGTCTGCCCTTGTGCTCGCTTGTAAGAAGGATCCCAAAACTTCTTACCTTAAAGCGGTTAAGCGTATCTTCCAATGCATTAAAGGCACTATACACTTGGGATTGTACTATCTCAAGGGTATTGGTGTAGAAACTATTGTCTATACCAACTCTAATAATGTGGGAGATAATGTGGATTGAAAAAGTAAGAGCGATGTTTGTACCTTCATAGGTTGTTGTCAAATTTCTTGGTTTTCCAAGAAACAAACGACTCTTGCTATCTCCACGACCGAAGTCGAATGCGTAAGCGCCGAAAAGGCATGACAACAAGCACTATGGATGAAACAAACTCTAATCGACTGCGACAACCGAGATGCAAATAGACTTGACCAAGAACCCTGTGGATTGCTCATGTACGAAGCACATCGAAGAACTTCATCTCCTCCGTCGCGATAATGTCCAAAGAGGAATCGTTTTCTTATAAAAGTTTCTCTCAAAGGACAACATCGTCAATATCCCGACCAAACCTCTCAAACGAGAATCCTCTAACTATCTTCATCTAGATCTAGGAATGATGGAACACATTTCATGAATTTCAAAATTCCCATGTGTTCAAATATATCCTTGGTACCCCTCTTATGACTATTTGAATATTTCACTAGAAATATTGAAGTCATCTCTCATATCCCGTCTCATGACTTTCTAAATATTTCACTGGAAATATTGAAGTCATTTCTTACGTCTCGTCTCATGACTTTTTAAAGTCATTCCTCACATCCATCTTATAACTACTTAAATATTTCACTGAAAATATTAAAGTCATCCCTTACGTCTGATCTCGTGACTTGCTAAATATTTCACTGGAAATATTAAGTCATACCTCACATCCCTCTTATGACCACTCAAATATTTCACTGAAAATATTGAAGTCATTTCTTACGTCTCGCCTCATGACTTTTCAAGTCATCCTTTTCATTTCTCTCATGACCACTCAAATATTTCATTGGAAATATTGAATTCATTCTTTACGTCTCATCTCATGACTTTTAGATATTTTACTGGAAATATTAAGTCATCCCTTACGTCTCGTCTCATGACTTTTGGATATTTCACTGGAAATATTGAGTCATTCGTTACATCTCGTCTCATGACTTTTAAATATTTCACTGGAAATATTAAGTCATCCTTCGTATTCCTCCAAT
>CP139502.1:86961604-86981304 GCA_021014915.2 Artemisia tridentata subsp. tridentata | reverse complement strand
TCTGCTTCTTTCTGATCTCCTCCAATAAGTCAGCAATAGCATCATTTTGGTCTTCTGGAGTGTACTTTGCTTTTTCATCAACTTGTAACTCTTCAGCCATCTTCTTATCAGCAAGGATCTGAGTAGCTCTCTCTTCCTCTTCTGTTTGAAGCTTTCTTTCCATCATATGTGCAACCAATCTTGCTTCTTCAGTCAATCTCTCTTCCTCAGCAACTCTAGCTAATTCATCTTCATGAAACTTCTGGGCAAGTTCTTCATCAAGTACTAATTGAGTCTGTTCCTTCTTGGACAACTTTCTAGTAGAAGGTTCTTCCTCTGTCATGATGATTTTTCCCTTATCTGATCTTGAAATTCTAGGTTTCCTTGAGTAAGCTACACTAGCAGTACCTTGATAACCTTGAGCAATCAAATCTTGAAGACTGACAGTACCTTTAACACTAGCAGTACCTTGCTCTATCCCAGTAGTACCTTCATCAAAAGTACCAGTACCTTCATCCATCTGATCTTCTTGCCTCCCCTGAGTCTCATATTCTTCTTGCACCAAAGAAACATCTGGATCTTGGTCAATTTGGGCAATCTTCCTCTCCTGTTTGGAAGATCCCTCACCATCATCTGAACTTGGAGCCTGTGATGAACTAGAAGAAGAAGAACTGGTTGAAACCACAATCTTAGCGGATCTTTTGCCTTTGGATTTCTTCACTGTTGTCTCCAATTTCTTCACCCTTAGAACTAACTTGGTGTAAACAACTGCAAAGTTCTTCTGGTGACTTTTGAGCTCAGCATCCAAAGAGAGTTTACCTTCTCAGACAATTTGGCACAAGTTTCCATCAATTATTTAGTTTCAGATTGCCCTCATCACTTCCAGGTGTGTTACCTCCTGGGAGAGGTGAATCATGGGGCATAGACTCATAATCCATCATAGGATGGGTTTCTGAGCCACCCTGAGTTTTCATGTGGCTAGGGATTCCACCAGAAGTACTAGGTACTGTCGGTGTTGCCATGGATTGGGTCTTATTGATGTTGCTTCTGTCCTGCTCAGCTACTAAACCAGAGTCAGTAGAAGTAGCCCTTTCCATTCTAACATTGTCAGCCTCATCTGCTACATTTTAGGGAGTAGGAACTTTGTGCTGAGGAACATCAGAGTACTGTCTGGATTCAGTCCTATTGGTTGATGAAGATGATTGTGAGGATGAGCTTTCTGATGTTGTGGGTGTGTGATGGGAGGCAACTGGGCTTGTTGCTCCTTCACCATGAGATTGTATCATTGAATCAAAAAGTGGTACTACTTCACCACCATAACCCCTTGAAGCAATTTTCATGTTGCTAAAAAGTTTCTGAGTAAGCTTTGGGGTTGGATAAATTGTTTTGTGTTGAAGCAGTTGATGTTTGTTCAAAATAGATTGGATAAATCTTGGATACATCAAAAATTTTGATTTACTATCAACATTCTTCACCATACCTTCAAAAATAAGTTTTGAAAAGTTGAAAATTCTATCTGTAGCCAAACAAATGAGAGCAGTAGCAATATTACTACTGAACTGTTCCCATGAGGTTTTCTTTGGGCTAAGACAGTGAAGGATGGTGTGAATAAAAAATCTCCATTGAGGGCAAAACGACTCTTTTGAAAAGTTAAAGCATGTGAGTCAGTGTTATACCCCATCCTTGATAAGTTTTCAAAAATTTCTGTGTTTGGCATAGTACTAATACCATTGTCATCACTCAGATGGAGATGCCTCCTGAGTGAGGATTCAGTAATAGTGATGGGTTTGCCATCCACTTTAGCAATAATCTCTTTGTCACCATTTTCAAAGGTTTTGACACTAGCAGTGTGCCAAAACTGTTTGATGTGAGCGACATAGATAGTGGGATTTAAAAGTAAAGAATACCTTATGTAAGTGTTATTTAAGAAATCCACTATCTGATGAAAAGTAGGTTCATCCTCTGCTTTTTCCAAATAAGCTACTTGATTGTGTTTGTCAGCAAAAGATAAAGTAGCCATGGTATTTTCAGTAAAAAGATGATTTGACTGCTGTGAATAGTTGAATTTTAGGGTTGAAAGTAGAAGAAGAAAGTTAATTGAGATAAGAGATGATGAGTGGCTTGTTAGGGTTTCAATTTGACCGAATTTGATTAAAAGATAACTTTTAATCGAAGATAAGGTTAATAAAATATATTAAAGGTAAAAATATCCAAAAAGGAAACCCTGAAAACAAGGAACTGATCAGTAAAAATCCCAACTAACTCTCAATGGCTAGTTTTAAAAAGTGGGTATTTCGAAACAGTACCAATGACTATTCAGCAGTACAAATTTAGCCTACCAGTACTAACTTTAAGCCCGACAGTACAAACTTTTGAAGAAAATTTTGACTCAACAGTATGAACTTGATTTCAATGAAAAACCATACTACTAACAACCTTTTTGAAGGGATTAAGTGTAAAGACAGACACTTAATCAAGATTTCGGTTTAAAGCAACCTCTGGTTGTGTGAGAACCAATGTTTTTAGTTATAAATAACTGCCTGTGTACTAATAAACCCATTTAAAGGGCTTTCTTGACAGGGTTTCCAGCTCGTGACAGTTTTTGCCTCTAACATAAGTGTTAGATTCACGTTTGCTCACTGTTCTTTCTATCAGATGTCCTTAGACTAACTCATTTTACTAATTAAAGTATAAAATGATAGAAAGTGAGTTGAGTCAGTTACTATCTGACCAACTGATCCATCAATTCAATATGAAACATCATAATCAGGTCTCAAGAAAGAAGTTTTAAAAAATTTATTAACTAAAGTGTAAACCTTTGTTAAAGAATTCCCAAACTCTGTCCATCATTAACCTACTATGTCAGCAACTGGAACCACCAACTTCTGCTCACACAATGCACTTGAAAATCCTATGTGTTTAATCTCCATACCTGCAATTGTTAGTCAAAAACCAAGAAAACAAAGTGCAAAGCACTTGCCTTATAACAGTATGAACATATGACAAACAGTATGAACCAAACAGTCCAAATTTGTACTAACAGTACAAACTTTACAATACCAGTACTAATTGATAACCTAGCAGTACAAATCCAATTTTTTTGTACAAAACCACACAGTTTGAAAACATTAAGGATTAAGCATCCAAATACTTGCTACCAAGTATTGAAACCTTCCTACATCAAAGGTTTTTGTGAGAAGATCTGCAAAGTTTTGATCAGAATCAATTTTAACCACTTGAATCAACTTTTTCTCATTGCAGTCTCTAATAAAATGATGCCTAATTTCTATGTGTTTTGTTTTAGAGTGTTGCACTGGATTTTTAATTATACAAATTGTACTGCTATTATCAATATATATGACATTGTTCATGAAATTATACCCATAGTCAAGGAGTTGATTTTGAATCCAAAGCACTTGACCACAGCAACTTGCAGCAGCTACATATTCAGCTTCAGTTGTTGAAGTTGCCACAATTGTCTGCTTCTTACACTACCATGATATAAGTCTGCATCCAAGGAATTGACATCCTCTAGTTGTTGATTTTCTGTCCAGACTTGCACCATCATAATCACTGTCTGAATATGCTACCAGGTCAAAAGGTTATTCCCTAGGATACCACAGACCCAACCTAGGTTGACCCTTAAGATATCTAAAGATCCTTTTGACTGCTGTTAAGTGAGAAACCTTAGGAGTCACTTGGAACCTTGCACAAGCACAAACAGCAAACATGATATCAGGTCTTGATGATGTAAGATACATCAAGGACCCTATCATAGATCTGTATGTGTGAACATCCACACTTTCTCCATCAGCATCTTTAAGCAAATGGTTTGTCTGGATCAATTGGAGTGCTGACCACTTTAGCATCAACAAATTGAAACTTCCTTAGAATCTCTGCAACATATTTATCCTGGCTGATAAATATGCCTTCACTTTATTGCTTTACTTGCAGACCCAAAAAGAAAGTAAGTTCCCCCATGGAACTCATCTGAAACTTATCATGCATAAGTTTCTCAAACTCTACACACATTTCCTTCCTTTTAGATCCAAAGATAATATCATCTACATACACCTGTACCAGCAAGATATCCTTCTTGTGCTTCTTGATGAACAATGTCTGATCAATCTTGCCTCTTTGGAATCCATTCTCTAGCAAATAGGAAGCCAATGTTTCATACCAAGCCCTAGATGCGTGATGTAGACCATAGAGAACCTTCACAACTTTGTACACATTATCAAGATGCTCTGGATCAATAAAACTTAGAGGTTGTGAGACATACACCTCTTCTTCAATAGTACCATATAAGAAGGCAATTTTAACATCCATTTGATAAACTGTGAAGCCCATGAATGAAGCATAGGCCAAGAATAGTCTAATTGCTTCAATCCTTGCTACTGGTGCAAAGACTTCTTCATAGTCTATACCCTCTTCCTGTGTGTACCCTTGGGCTACAAGTCTAGCCTTGTTTCTAACCACAATGCCACTTTCATCCCTTTTGTTCCTTTTTGTGCCTATTACCCTCATACCCTTGGGTAAATCTACTAGTACCCAAACCTTCTGAATCTTGAATTGGAGAAGCTCTTCTTGCATTGCTTCTACCCAGCTTGAATCTTCTAAGGCTTTGAGAATATTTTTGTGTTCAATTTGTGAGAGGAAACACACAAACAAAAAACAAGAGTTGGAATCTTCATGCTGCTTTGATTCATACACAGAACTAAGAAACCCTTGTTCATCTGAAGTCATAAGTTGCTTCCTTGTCTTCACTCCAGATTGCACATCACCAATCACATTGTCTAGGGAGTGAGCTTTGTGAATCCTTGTGTGTGGTGTAGAGAGAACTCCATATGTAGGTGGTAGATTGCCAATATCCACCTCATCTTCTGAGAAATCCTCTGCATTAGAGTCTGATGGGCCAGTAGTATGAAAACTTGGCCTAGCAGTATCAACATTTGGCCTAGCAGTATCAAGTTGGGGCTCAGCAGTACAATCATTATTAGTACTGTTAACTTGATTCTCTTGTTCCTCAGTTCCATCTACATTATTTTCACCTTCAATCCCTTCCTTAGTTTCATCAGAAGAAGGTCCATCATTCATTGAAGTTGAATCCACACTTGTCCATATTGGCATCAACACATGGTCTTGATCTTTCTCCTTTTCCAAACCTGCTTCATTTGTTGCATCATCAGCTTCTGAACCTGCAAAATCACTAGTTCCTGCAACAACTGGCACATAGTTCATGGATTGGGTTAGTGTCTCAAGATCAAACAGCCATTTTGGACCTTCACCTGCAACATTAGCTTTATTTTCTAAAAACTCAACATGCAGGTTTTCCTCAACTCTCCTAGTTCTTGTGTTGTATACTCTAAATGCTTTGCTATTGAGAGAATATCCAACCAAGAATCCTTCATCAGCTTTACCATCAAATTTGCCTAGATGGTCTAAGGTATTCAGAATGGTCACATGACACCCAAAAGTTCTTAGAAATCCTAATGCAAGAGTTCTACCTCTAGAAAGCTCATATGGTGTCTTGTTGTGAGGTTTAACTACCAAAACCTGTTCTGCACATAGCAAGCAGTATTTACTGCTTCAGCCCAAAAAGTGATAGGCAACTTAGAGTCAGCTAACATGGTTCTAGCAGCTTCTATCAATGTCCTATTCCTTCTCTCAGCAACTCCATTCTGCTGAGGAGTTCTAGCAACACAAAATTCTCTTCTAATACCTTTTTCTTTGCAAAAATCATCCATAACTCTATTTTTAAACTCTGTCCCATTATCACATCTAATGACTTTTACCGTCCTATCTACTAAGTTTTCTATCTCAGTAATGAATGTCTTAAGAATGATAGGTGTCTCATCCTTAGAACATAAAAAGAAAACCCAAGTGAACCTACTATAGTCATCAGTAATCACAAGACAGAACCTCTTATGCTTAATACTAATCACAGAAGTGGGGCCAAATAAGTCCATATGTAGCATAAACAAAGTCTGATCAATAGAGTTAAAAATCTTGGGCTTACAAGAAGCCTTGTGTTGTTTGCCTTTAAGACAGGCAACGCAAGTTTGGTCATTTTTAAATCTTTTCTGAGGCAAGCCTCTTACCAAACCATCCTTTACAATCTTATTAATGGTTTTAAAATTAATGTGACCAAGTCTCCTATGCCATAACATTGATTCATCCAATGTGGCCTTTGCAACAAGACAAGTAAGGGCCTCTTTAGGAACAATCTTCTTCATATCAACACTGTACATGTTGCCCTTTCTTGGAACTTTGAGCAATACCTGACTTTCATCAGGTAGCTTAAAGTCTGGAGAAAGCACAAGACATTCAGTGTCAGTAAAAAGAACCTTGTTCTTTTTGTCACACATCTGTGAGACACTAAAAAGGTTATACTTAAGTTCTTGCACATAGTACACATCTTCAAAATCTAATTTACCGGTTTTAAGAGTACCTTTACCAGTAATTCTAAACATATCCTCCATCCAATGGTTGAAAGTCTGAAAGATAGGACATGTTGCCTGTCATGTGCCTGGAACACCCACTATCTGCATATCCTTGATCTTCATTATCTCCTTGTGAATGTCCCTGCACATGAAATAAGGAAATTAGTTTCCTTGGGGTACCCAAGCCATTACTGACTTGGGTTTGCCTCGTGCATCAATATAATCAAATCTTTTCAGAATAGTTGATGCACCATTGGATTGGAGTGATCTCCAAACCCAACATGCTGAGGCCTTAACAGCATTAGCCCTTTGTTCCCTAGCAGTGTTTTTAAAGTTGGCTAGCAGTATGAACTGCTGGCTTTGCAGTTGTAGCCTTAGGGTTCCAAATTTATTTTTGTATCACTGCTTTCTTTTGAAAAGGCCTTTTAGCAGTTGTTGGTGCATATTTGAAAGTAGCTTTTGCACTTTGAACTGCTGGTTTTGGGTAAACAGTCTTAATGGGTCTGGCAGTACTAACTGCTGGTCTAGCAGTATGAATTGGTTTTGGGCCAGACTTCAATAAAACTGCTCTGGGTGTCATTCTAGCAATATTAGAGTGATTTTGAGGCCTTTCTAAGTTCACCCTATGGTTTGAATACCCAGTTACTCTTTTGTTGCAAAAAGATGCAAGATGGTCAAAACTACCACAAGTGAAACAAGCTTTCGTCTACAGGACAAAGTCATCACCTAGTTGGTGAGACTTGAGGTTCTTCCAATTCCTTTGGTTACCTCTGGGCTTGTCTGTGGATCTAACAGCTTCATCTTTGACCACCTTAGGAACACTTGTTCCTTCTACCTTAACTACATCAGGTTTAGCCATAACCTGATCTTCCTCATCATCATCAGATTTCCAATCCTCAATGGTTGGAGCATCTGAATTCCTACCAGAGGACACCTTGTCCTCAGGGAGTGAAGTATCACTTGCACTCTCAAAGGGTTCACTTACTTCAACAGGCTTATCAACAACTACATTCTCTTTTGGCTTATGACCATATTCTAACATTGGTTGTTGAAATTCAGGCAAACCTATATGTTCTAGGTCTATCCCTGGGGGTGCAGGTATTCCTCTGTGAGGAGGTGGAACAGTCTTATAACCTAACCCAGACTTTGCCTTGTTGATTAATTGACATTCAATTATTTTGTTTACACCCTTAGAGGCATATTCTAATGTTTCTACACTTAATTGAATGTTTTCATTATCCTTTTTAATCCTATCCAACTCAGCTTTCAAGAGACTAATTTCATCATTTTTAAAAGATAAATCCCTTTTAAGAACTGCTATATCATCAGCAAAACTAGACTCATTATTCTTATAGTGCACTATCTGCTCCTCTAGGATAGCTAAACCCCTCTTGTGATTTGACAAGTTATAATTAGTTTTGTTCAGCTCTATCCTTTGTTCATCATAATATTTTCTTAAAGTTTCTAGTTCTTTAAGAGCAGTGCAAGATTTAGAACAAACTTTAGCAGATTGTACCTCAGAATCAGAGAAGGCCATAAGTGCCATCTCAGTAGGTTCTTCCTCCTCTGCTTCTATGAAACTCCAATCAAACCCTAAGCCATCAATAGCCACCATAGCTTTTGAAGTTGGCTCAGTAATCTCCACAGCCTTGGTCTTGGTTCCATATCCCTTGTTCCTGCTATCTTGCTGCCTAGGCTTCCTGCATTCCCTTGAGAAGTGCCCCATCTTATGGCAATTGTAGCACTCCAGCTTTGATTTGTCAAAACCAGCAGTATCATTGTTGCTGATAGTGATCTTCTTTCCAGTTCTTTGGTAGAACTTCTTAGCCCTCATGCTAAGAAGAGAGATCTGCCATTTGAGGTCCATCTCCTCCAAATCATCATCATTGATCTCCTAGAGGTCTTCATGAGTCAGCATAGACCCATCATTCTGGCTAGTCAGGAAGGCATAACATGTTTTTTCAACCAGAATACCAACAGTACTACTTGATGAACTAGCAGTACTAACACTAGGGTTAGCAGTACTAACCCCCACAGCAAGCTTTACCTCTTCAACTGGACTTGAGTTACTAGGAGATGACACAAATGCCATATTCCCAGTGCTTGAACTAGATCCACCAGCTTTCTTCACATCTTGCTCCACAATCTTGAAATTGCTGTATAAGTCCATCAAGCTCATTGTATCAATGTCTGGCTTGTTCTTCCAGACTACTACATGTATAGCCCATTCTGCAGGTAAACTCCTCAAGAACTTGGAGTTAAAATCTTCTTGAGGTATATCCACACCAAGAACAGCCAATTGGCTTACAATCTTTTGAAGCCTGTTGAACATATGATCCAGTGACTCAATGCTAGTAGCTATGAAGTTCTCAAAGTTTTGCTTTAAGAGAGTCTTTTGTGTCTTCTTAGTGGCTTCATTCCCACCATATCTAGCTATGATTGCCTCCCACAAAGTCTTAGCATCTTTGTACTTGCTGAAAGTCAAGAGTTGATCATTTTGAATGGTCATCATCAGCAAACTTCTGGCTTTGAGGTCATTCTTCTTCTGAAGCCTCTTTTCAGCAGTGACTGGAACAGTCTGCACAACAGTCTCAACCTTACCATCAACTGTAGTAGTAGAAGTTGAAGGCTTAAACGAATCTCCTTGTTGAATAATTTCCCAGAGTGCATAGTCTTGCACCTGGAAGTATTGTTCTATCCTTAACTTCCACATGTCGAATTCATTCTGCTTAAGCATTGTTAGTTTGGCATCCATGTTGGATTGAGTGTTTTCCATGTCCATAACTTCTTCTAAATCAATAGTATCAAACCTGGCTCTGATACCACTTGTGAGGATTATAATACACTTAGGATGTTACTCCTTTATAACGTGTATGAGATACTTTGAATGAATGCAGTTAAGTATGCGGAATCTACTTAACCATGCTTAGAAGAATATTGGTTTGGTTAATGAAACGGTAATGCTATGTATTGGACAATGAACACAATGATTAACACCAAACGATTCAATATTATTGAGAATAATACGAGTGATCTTAGCTATCACTAGGGTTACAAAACCTTGAATCCTTAAAAAAAACTATAACTGATATATATTCGTATATCTAACCTAGGATCTCCTTTTATAGATTAAGGAGTCCTTTACAAGATAAGTATTACACCGTATAATTCTAACTAATAAAGATATACACACAATCTATACCATACTTATCTCCTACAATGTCGTACAAGAGCAGTTATCTTCAAGCAGTACCTTCTGTATAACTAGCAGTACTAACCTAGCAGTTTGTACTGTTAGTTATTTCTTGAGCAGTCTTAAGTTATACACTAACAGTTTGTAGTGTCAGTGTATTTCTCTCAGCAGTACTAATCTTCAGAATATTTAATTCCCAACAACAGTTTATAATATCACCAAACGCTTCAATATTATAATGTATAATACGAGTGATCTTGATTATCACTAGGGTTTACAAACCTTGAAGCTTCACAAAAACATATATCTATCATCTAACCTAGGACCTCCTTTTATAGCACAAGGAGTCCTTTACAAGATAAGTATAATATTCTAAACATGTAGAATATACGTATAAGTCTAACTCTATAAGATATACACAAAATCTATTCTACACTTATCTTCTTACACGTCTTCATAAGCAGTACCATCTTCAGTCTTCAAGCAAACTAGCAGTATCAACTTCTATACTAGCAGTACTAACTCAGTCAGCTAGTACTGTTAGTTATATCTTCAGCAGCATTAACTTTAAACCTGGCAGTACTAATATTTACACTGGCAGTACTAACTCAGTTAGTACTGTTAGTGTTATTCCTTAGCAGTATTAACTTTTCTTTAACACAACCAAGTACTTGAACATTTAATTCCCAACACATTTTTTGCTCAGGGTCTCCTGAGCATTATTGCTCAGGGCCTCTTGAGTATTCTTTCTCAGGGTCTCCTGAATCTTCATTCTCAGGGTTTCACTTAGGATTTTCTTCTTTTTGGTTCTAGCAAAGACTTGTCAATCATAGATATCCTAAGCTATTAACAGTTTATAAGTGAGCAAAAAAGGCTTCTTCTTACAAACTGATTTACAACAAAGAAAACATAAATAACACTCAGTAAAAACAGATTCTTTGTTGTCTTGAACCATTTCACCTTTTTTTGTGCTCATGGTCATGTTCCCTAATGCTTGTTCTGCTCAAGCCTTTATGTCAATTATTGTATGTGAACTCAGTCCCTGATGATTTGTGCATCATGTTCACATCTTCAGTTATGGCTATCATAGATTCTCATAAGTGCTTTCTCCCCCTCAAAAACTGCAACTTCAGTGAAAGTTTTTGGAGTTCATGCATTTATTGTTAGTTTTCAAGTTTAAGGAACTCAATTCCTTTGTTGAATGTCTATCAGTTATAATGATAGACACTGAGACCTTTCAAGGAGTAATTTTCTCCCAGAAAGGTCCTCAAAGAGTGACTTACTGATGCTATTAACAAGCTGTCAGTGCGTCATACTCTCTGGATCACTGATAATCAGTGAGAAGTTTAGACATTTTTATTCATTGTTTACATGAAAGAAGAGATTAGTTCACATTAATCTCTCCGTGACTAGAGTTACAAGTAATCTAAACTTAATCAATAGTAAGTGAGCAATGGCTTCTTCTTACATACTGATTATTGCATCAAATAATTACAATATTTATCATACCTAATTCTATTGATGTTGATGAAGTACATATAGACTCTGGAGCTTGAATATGTTTTCTTCAGTTCTGCAACCTTTTCCGTCTGTAGTCCAGTGTCTTCGTACTTCAGTGCTCTAGAGAACCAGCAACCACTCTGGCCAGAGTCTTGTAAACTCAGGTAGTACTTGCTTACTACCTGGTTTGAACAATACAGTCCATGAACTTAACAAGCTGATTCCTCTTAAGGCAAGATCAATTGGTGTATCAACATTGTTCAGAGCAAGTATCAGGGACTATTTTGTTTACTTGGTAAATTTTCACCATGTGAGGACTTGGTTGGCTTTTCGTCTTCCCATGAGTTAGCCAAGTATAACCCAGGTTATAAGCGCATCTTCCTACTTCCAGGCTGGGCAGCAATGAGAAGAGAACCATCAATGATTTTCTTCCTTAGTTGCTAGATGTCTTTAGGTGAACTTTCCAAAAAAAACAGGGATAACTTTATGCAATGAATTGCCCCTGTTTGTACGATTTGTACCTATCCCTAAAGACCTATCCTCTTTCCCACTCTATCTTTTCCTTCAGATACCCCTAAACCCCCTCGTATTCATCCATGATGGTTGCTACTGAGATAAACCTTTGAGCACTTCCAAATGTCACCACTTCGATGGCTAATGAGAGTCTAATTGGAAATGAAGCTCTCGCCATATATGTGACCTTTGGTGATGAAGGCGGTTACACAGGATGTCATAGTCCATTTAAACCTCCTTCAGATTAAAGGTACTTGAGATTCTTGACACATAACGTCTTGCGTTACTTGTGTTGTCTAGAATCTCTTGAAGACCGGTGGTGATGGAAGTGACTTGCATGGTGGATAGAGGGTGGATAGATCGAGCATCTCTTTGCACAAGAACGGTTTAAAAGTAGCCCTTGAATTTGAACGGATGCTCGAGGATGTTTTGGTGGGGGATTTAGATGGTGGGGATTTGTAGAAGATTGTGGTTATAGGTTATTAGCCGTCATTCAAGAATGGCTAAAAGTTATTAGTAGTCAATCAAGAACGGATCTAGATCATAAGAATGATCCACCCGCTCTGATACCGCTTGTTGGTCCAGTTTTTAACGACTTAAACTTGAGCAACTCATGAATTAACAAAATAAACATAAACACGTGACGTTTGGACATTGAAAAAAGAACGAGTTTATGATTCATGAAGGGCGAAATTACAAGGTTACTCAAGAACCAACTTAGACACACTAATAACTTGGTTAGCTTTTCAAGAGGATAGCTGCAGACGGATATCCCCGCTGAGAGACAAATTAAGAGACACAAAGAATCAAGCTAGGCTTGGGTTCTAAATGTGTTGAGGATTCTAACACTCTAACTATGTTATGGAATTCTCACTTCTTACTCTCGTTGAATGCGCACATTCTGCTTTTTTAGAACGGGTTTATATAACGGAGAGATTACTGTTGCTTCACGTGGGAATAGTGATCTTTCCAACTGTTCGTAGATAGGCACGTGCCTAGACATCTAGCCTTGATCTCTTTTTGGTTTACCGGAGTTGACAGCACCAAGTACCCATGAGCTTCTTTTGTGTCTTGGGAAGGAACAAAGTTTAGCATCCCAAGGGTTTTCCCGCTTAAACGCTATAGTCTTCACCTAACTTTCTTGGTCTTTGTTCAGAGAGCTGAGAGATCATCAAGGTATTCATGCCCTTGAGAATCCCTTGTTCCTGAGCTAGAGTTCCTTGTACATACTGGCTGATAAGCACTTAGTAAGTTTGCAAGACAACTCTTTGATGATATCTAGGACCTGAACTTCTGCTGTTGATGCTCAGTGAGTTTGTCTTCTTTAATCAGTTCATCCTAGATTCATGATGTCTCTGATTCTCGAGCCTTGATGAAGTCATGCTGATCTGATGCGTGGTTTTGCGACCTTACAACAGGTTTTACCTCTCGAGGGATCTCAAGAGGCTTACAACCCCACCAGGCAGTGTACCTGACCGATGTAGTATAGTGTAGTGGTAAGTACGGGGGATTGATCGTTCTCCACAGGGAATAGTGTCGTTAGGATTGAAAAACTATTCTAATAGGTCTAAGGGTGAGGGAAGATTCTTTTTGTATTTTTATATTTTTATGAAAGCAAGTAAAATCTCGGGTTTTTAAGGAGTGGGCGGAATTAGTTGCTAATCAACTAACCCAAATAACTACAAATGCAAATAAAATAAAATAACTGAAAATGAAAAGGTCGTGAAACTTATGTGGAGAGAAATGTGTTTACTTAGATTTCCTTACTCCCTAACTCTCTTTTACCGGTTGATTAGTGTGTATTAATTGCGTGGATGACGGGTGTATTCCTTAATACCAATCGTGGGGTGGCGTACGTACTTCCCCAACTCTACAAGCTCCTACTTCACTCCTATGTCGAGCCGGCTAAGAAGCTCCTAACATGGGATCACTAGAATTCGCTCATGCATTAAATACAACCATAAAAACCTTAGTACGCATTGGTTCATGTTTCTTAAGACGTTCAAGCAAGTTACCGTATAGGAAGTTAGCCAGTTTTCTTAAGCCTAACATCGATAAACAATCATCCAATACAATCAATAACACACTAATAACCGATAATCAATAATTAGGTTTCATTAGATCTAAGCAAACACAAGATAAATCTAGCCTAGCATGTTAATCAAAAGACAAGAACAAGATATAATCAAACAACACATAGACATATTGATTGATTAAACAATTACTTATCTTCAATTAAACATGGGAGATCCAAGGGTTTGAAAACCCTTAAAAATGGCAGAAATTCGTCTTAGGGTTTCTCCTCACAAAGTTGCACACTAATGACAAAAAATTGCAAAACTATATATAGAGTTTAAGGGCTGACGGCGTCACGTTATAGGACTTGACGCCATCACCTCGCCGTGTCTAGGGTTCCCGGATGGCCTTCTTGACGCCGTCCCTCTTTAGTCGTCCAAAATCCTTCCTGGCTTATCAAGGCTTGACGCCGTCAGAAATGGGCTTGACGCCGTCCCTCTTTAGTTTAAACCGTGATGGCCTTGATCACCTTAAAGGGTGACGCCGTCACCTTTTCCATTGTAAAATTCTCTAGCTTATCATGTGTATTTTTCATATCCACCTCTTTTGCCAAGCCATGACGCCGTCAAGAGCAATACTTGACGTCGTCAAAGGTACTTTTCCAGCCGATTTTGAGACTTTGTCGTTTTCTTCACTTTTGTGCTCCAAAAACGTCCAAAATGCTTCCTTTTCCAGATTTCTTCTCCAAAGTACCTAAAATGACAAAAGGAACGATTTAGGGAAATATTTGATCAAATAAATACGATTTAGGGCTTAAATGACCCCCTAAAAGCGGTACACTTTTCGCTTCATCATGATCATCATAACTTCTTGATCAGTTAGATTAAAGTTGGTGAGGTGTTAATTGTCAATAAGAGAAAGGCCATCAGGGATATAGAGACATTTGTCAGATCTCAGTGTCCCTGATGTTTGCTCAAGTACCTTACTCACTGAGACTGCATCAGTTGAGTTAAAGCGCATCTTCAGTTGGTCTTTGCCAACTCTTTGAAGAATGTTGTCTGAGCTTCATCCCTTTATCAGGAAGAGACATTCTCACTGGTCATCAGTGAGTTTGATGATCACTGATATACTGTCAGTGAGTGTCTGGGTTATTTTATGTTCAAATATTTGTCACGGGCATATGGGTAAGTTGTTGACCCAACATATGTCACTTAAATTTATATGCAAATCCTGTGAATATAAAACTTAATGACATATCACTTTAAAAATTCATGATTCAATGTGACTTATAAGTTTAAATAATATTCTTTTTATCGCAGTAACTGGTAAACCAATTCAAATAAAGTCCAACCACTATATCGTACTACTGCATGAGTCAAAGACACAAGTTCTTTCGATAATTCCCTCATATGCTAAAGCATGTAGTGGGGCGTGGAAAAATTACAGTCAATCACCCTAAAGATGATTTTGCAACAACCATTCACTTACAAATTATATCCTGATAGCTTCGAGTAATGATCCACACCCTCAATAATTAGTAAGCCATTGGTTGGAACAACAAACATCATCAACAAAAGAATTAAGACTTTGATTTAGAAAACAAATTATAAACTATTTTTCTTTCAAGTCTCGTCGCGAGTGCAAATTACAGTATAAACCTAAACCTTTGTGACACATAAGACTTTGGAAGACAATAGCTTATAATAAATTAAATTTGATAGTTATTAGTCATGTTTATTTATTTATTTATTTTCTAAAAACACCCTTTGCTTTTACATGAGCCATAACGAAGAAAAAGCAAATAAACAAACAACTAAAAACATTATAACACTTATCATAACAATTAATAATTAATAACATGCATAATTTTAATCCGATGATAACCTAATAAAAATCAATTAAGTAATATGTATATATTTAAATAAGGCTCCCACTCGGTTTTCGAGCAAGGTATCAAGTGGACCACATACACCAAAAAAGATCGATAGCGTAAGCCCTAAATTAAATAATTAACTAAAACATTAAAGAATGAGTCTTCCCCGATCTTAAAATTAATTACAAATTTTTAGTAATCGTGTGTCATACAATAATTAACTAAAACATCTTAATTAATTTTATTAAAGGACTAATCATCGAATAAGCATGTATACACAATTAACAATTAATTCAAGAATCATATATCTAATATCAAAAATCAAGAACCATGACAAAACATGCATGTTTTCATCATGGATAACATATTAACAATTAATAATAGTAAACAAGATCGAATAACGTCATATAATCAAAAATTACACGTTATAAACACGTAAAAATTTTATGCACCTTAGGTTTTCGTTCTACCAATTTTAAAGATCATAAAGATCCAATCGTTTTACAATAAAATCGCCCAAAGAGCTTATAAAATTACAAGAACAGTAAAAACCATGCAACAATTGATAAGGATCCAATTTTTTTACGCGTTTTTAGGTAATATACTACACTATTTAACGGCTCGTAATGCCACTGTTGAAGTTTAAGCATATCAATCACATAATATAAACATATATATAATCACAAGTTCGCATCGGATTAATGATCAAATGGCACAATAATTAACCTAATTAAATTACCTTGTTTACCTTTTGTGCAAATTGATCAAGAGCCCTAATTAGGGTTATGTATGGATCAATCAAGAACAAACCACAAAAATCAAAAGATTTTATTCCTTTTTGGGTAAAGGGTCTTCCACCCGGTAAATCAAGAACAAACCACAAAAATCAAAAGATTTGATTCCTTTATGTTCTCACATATACGTTTACTAACAATTCAATTAGAATGCTAGTTCACAAAAAATAAGCAAGTAAATCACTTGATTGCAAAACCAAATCAAACCTTGCACACAAATGGGGTGTTTGATCGATTATGTAGAGATGGAAGAACAAGAGAAGAAATACTTGCTTTTTGATTCCAAGAGATAACCTAATAATGAATAATGGATCCATATATATAGTTATCAAAACTTGGATCTCAAGAAACAAAACCCTAACTCCCTAAGGAGTGGGTCAGCCGAATATTGGAGGACGGAAGGATTTCTAGATCCTTCTCTTCTTTAATTTACATTCAGGTCCTTTTTCTTTCGTCTTAACGACCATTAGTAACTATTAATATAACGGTCGTTACAGCTTATTAGTTATATATAGTTAATATAATACTTTATATATTTTAATTATATAAATTAAATCTTAAACGTAACGCGTGCGATCTCATAGGCTCGAGTACTTTTCAGACATACGTTTACGAAATATGTTCATATTCCAACAACTTGTTGCAAATTTTAAGGGGTTGTTTTGATTTTTTTTTTTCTTTTTGTTATGTATATATGTATAATGCAATTATGAAAATGAATATTTGGTTGTATCAACATATATATATATAATTAACAAACGCATTTGAAAATACAGAAAAAAACATAATAAACTTATGAAAACGAGAATGATTGTTTAGAGAGGACCACATATAGCCCGGCGTAGGCCGTAGAAAATACAAAAGATAGGAAGTATAATGGTGTTGTTGGACCACATGAATAATACACACAAAAATAAAATAAAATAGACGCTATTTGCAGGTTTAATACAATTATGATTTCTTAGTGTACTTCTATCACCTATCAAAATTTGTATATATGCATGCATAAATAAATTTACACTCATAATCTAAAGTTTGAACAATATGGTGTTTTAATGAATAAAGATCGTGGTAGGGGTCCGGCATTATTCTTGCGAGGGAGGGTTACGTGTCCCTTCATCGAAAGGCTTTAAACAAGTTCGAGTCATCAAGTTACGTTTGCACAACAACACAAGTTATTTTGTGTAGTTTGTCCCGTAGGTCTAGTCTAATCGAGATTTCAGTCTATATTCCAATATAGTTTGATATTAGTTTCGTCCATCTTAAAGCTTTTTTATACGGGTTGAAAATTATTAATTTGTCATAAACTTAGACGAGAGTTATTTTGGATACTAAAAATTACTCACATATCAAGGGACACATCCCCACCCTTCATCTGAATTTGATGAATGGCTAAGATTAAAAAAATATTTACTAATTAAAAAAATAACTAAATGCAGAAGGGCAATTTGATACATTTACAACACACACAAAATAGGGTCCTCTTAATTTCTCTCATTATTCAACCCCTCACCAACACACACAAAAAACACACACTACTGATAAAAAAACCACCATAACTTCGGCTGATCCCAATCCCTGTTCCGATGAGTATTTTCATTCATCATCAATCAGCAAACTCGCCACGTCATCATCTCCATTTTTCGCTGCTTATCATCTCATTCACTCCTCTTTCTTTCCACTCGCTTTTAATTACACACGCACACACAAACACACAGTAAGTAAAAGTAAAAGTAATCCATCGATGGCTGCTGATCGTGACACCTTCATCTACGTCGCTAAGCTTGCTGAACAAGCTGAACGTTCTGACGGTATTCAATACCTTGTTTTATTAACAGATCTGTTGTTTATTATTCATTATGTTAGTGTAACTTTAGATTCGAATTTGGTGCTATTAGTGATCAATTTCTTCAATATGATGTTAATTAATCAATTGTATTGTGGATGTAATCGGTTTTAGTTGACCGTTTGCGAAGTTAGTTAGGTTTAGGTGTGTTTGGCGCGGAGCGTTTAGCGTTTAGATTCGAAACTGGTGTGTAAGTAGAGATGTATGTGAACGATGTGTTGAATCTGTGAAGTGGTGTTGTTTTTAGTTGACGATTTGCGAATTTAATTAGGTTTAAGGTTATGATTGGCGCGGAGCATTTAGCGTTTAGATTCGAATATGGTGTTATTGTGCTGTGTAAGTAGAGATGTATGATCGATTTGTTGATGATTTGTTGATAAATAAGCTCAGAAGCTAAGGTTGAGTGTTTGGAGTAGCTTATGTTAAGTAGGTGGAAAAAAGGCTTAAGAAGTTATATAAGCACATGAGCGACAAAAATGGAGCTTATCAAAACCTCCCTAAATAAGCTCACAAGCCTAAGCTTATAAGCTTATCCAAACACTTCAATATAGATTTTCAATGCAACATGAAGTGTAACTTTATATTTATCTTGTTTGCAATAACCAGGTTCATGGATCTACAGGAGTCCATCTGTGGTGCCCAAAAAACTATCTTGTAAGCAAACGGGAAACAAAGGGGATGACAAGATTTCAAGAACTGGAAAAGACTAACGTGTCAGTTAGGTAGGCATGGTAGATTTCAAAGTAAATGTTTATCATGTGCAAATATATACCCTATAAAGTCAGTTAGGAGGCACTTCAAACCCAAGCTTATTTTGAACAAGACGTCATAGTTGGTGTCACAAATGCAACTCAAAACACATGGTAGGTCTATTTGCCTAATATCTTATTTTGTATCACATGTGATACTTAATATCTTATTTTGTATCACAGGCAGTGTTGTAAATATCGGAAATATCGGCCGATTTATCGGCGAGAAATCGTGTCTCGGCCTTCCACCGCTACGAGATTTCAGTTATCATGTTTATTTCTCGTCCGGGTCAAAATTCGGTCAAACTCGGAAATTATCGGTACTTATCGGCGATAAATTGACTTATCAGTCAACTTAAATGTTTGACTTTTTTCTTCTTTTTTTTTTAAACCGATCGGGTCGGGTATATATGTATCTATTATTGGGAGCGGCACTCAAAGTTAGGGTTTGTAGTTTGTACCTTCAGCAGACATCTTTGGTTATCTATAAACAAACAAAAAGAAAACAAACACCTACCCGTGACCTTGGTTATCAAGATCTTAGCCGAATCTTTGTGGTCTTTATAAGCTTCAAATGAACAAAGCTGAGAAAAAAGGTTTATTGTCCGGGTTTGGTTTAGTGTTCTTTTGGTTTATTTGGTATTCGTGGGTTGAAGAATTAGATGAGATCGATTGTCTTTTTGATATGAGATCTAGAACAATTTTTTTGGGGAGATGCGTTTGGAGAGATAAGATGGAGGGGGCGGAGAGTTTAAGTGAGATTAGGGTTAAGTGGATGTGTAAAGGGTTATTAA
>CP139502.1:86725404-86961504 GCA_021014915.2 Artemisia tridentata subsp. tridentata | reverse complement strand
AGAACAATAGGGATGACATTTTATTATTCCAGAGTTGGGAGTAAGGCCGCAATTGGTAGTAAAACAGTTCGTAGGATAATGACAAGTTGGTTTGTAATGCATTTGCGACATAGTTTGTTGTTTTATCACCGGTTGGAGAAATAATTTATAAGACAATAATAAATCCTGTAAGGTGTTTGCAACTTTGTTTACAGGGTGTTAGTAAAAACTTGTTGGTTAATAGGGTAGTAAATTTTGTTTATTGCGTTTATATCAAAATAGTCTGTGGGATGATTTGTAAAATAAATTGTATGTGGTTAGCGACACCATTTGTTATTTTTATAAGAAGAAGGTAAGGTAGCCAAATAGTTGAAAAATGGATAGTGATAAACAATATATAAAGTTTTCGCAAAATGTTTTAAAAAGTGATAGTAAATGTTTTCATAAGGTAGTAGTAAAACGGTTTTGTAATATGTTTACAAAATGATTTATATGCAACTTAACAAACAGTTCATAAGTTGATAGTAAGTTTGGTTATTTATTTATGAGGAAATTTTTAAGGGGATGATAAGTCTATTTGTTCATAGTGTAAGATAATAACAAGGTGTTAGTGAATTATTTTTGGTTGATAGTAGTAGGGTATCAAATTGGTTTATTACATAGTAATAGTTTGTGAAATATGGAGTGCAATGGGCGAATGTTGGCACATCTAGTTGATATGAAATTGTACACCAATATGTCGAGGTTTGTACTTATTAAAAGGGAAGGAGAGTGAGACATAGTAAGGATGTCACTATTAATAGATGTATGTAATATAACGAGATTAGCTCAAACATGATGAGGTCGGAATAATTCACGACTACCATAATATGATATCATAACGTGAGTAGATACAATCACCACACATATGATGGAAAATCTCGGCTCTTATAGAACAATGTCAATACATAGCATAATCAAACAACCTGTCCAAATGATAACTTGTCTCAAATTTGTTATACAACAAAGTGATACTACAAGCGTCACTAATTTGGCCACACATCCCGTGGCTAGGATAGAAGCTACTGATGATAATAGTGTAGTCTAAGAACTACCTGGTGCTCCTCTGGGTAGATCCTCGGTGGTGGTATGACGTGGTGGTCGTGGCACTATCCATAGTGAGTTATCCAAATTTTCATAGGTAGGCATGCCAAGGGTCCATGATGGTGGTAGTGGTATGAGTGGGCGCACTAGGCGACTCCTGGTGTGTACCATCTTGGGTCCATCGGGGTAGTATCGAAAAATGTAATGGGGTGGGACATCCCTCCCGGGCCTGATAAGTATGGCGGGTTTAATAGGTGGTGTGGATGATGTAGGTACAGCGGGGTGTGGTGAGGGAGGTGTTGGATCATTGGTGGATGAGTAGGTATCCTCGATGTCGGAGTTCGTAGTGATGACGATAGGATAAGATGAAGAAGACATGGTACTGTAATATCCCAATATATAAGTCATTTAATAATATTAAATATCTAATAGATATGATGTCGAATAGTTATAATATTCATAAGTGATAATATCCATTAGTTATGCATAATCTGCCAAGCAAATGTCAATGCATGTGTTCATAAGTGATAATATTCATTCGTTATGCATAATCTGTCAAGCAAATCTCAATGCATGTGTTAGTAAAGTGTTGGCACGGAGGGCGTAAGGTGGTAAGGTTTAAAATGGTCCTTTTAGAAATCGTGGTTATAGTCCAGTGTTTTGAAAATCACTTGGATCTCTATAACCTAGGCTCTGATGCCAATCTGTAACACCCCGAAAATCGAAATGAAGCAGCGGAAGACTAAAACGGGGTATTATCAATTAGATCACAGTCGAAGCATAGATACTCGTTAAAAGTAGAATTTGTATCATTCAATGAAAACTCAATATTCAGAGATTACACATTAGTTTTCAAAAGGGGGTAGTATTTCACAAAAGTGATGATGAGTTTGAAAAGAATGATATAATTATTTGAAATAAAGGTGGGTAGTTTTCCAATGCCCATGCCAACTCCGTGCTTGAGATTTCCTTAGTTACCTGAGATAAAACATGCTTAAAATGTCAACACAAAGGTTGAGTGAATTCACAGTGTTTAATTTGTAATAGTTTGAATTAGTTTGAACACAAGTTGATTAGTAGTACAACAGTGATATCGTTGAAATAAAACAAATAGATATAAGATGGGTAGCAGCACAGTGGTGATATCGCTGTGTATAATATAGATATATTGCCCTAAGCCTCATGACACGCAAACCTTAACATGTAGGGGTAATAATAATTAAAATAAATATCCCACATCATAGCAATGACGTGGGTGATAATGCCCTCATCGTAGGAGTCTTGCCAGACTCTTAATTCGAATAAAGTGCATTTGCTTATCAATCCGGCTAACACTATAGTTATCTATCCGGCTAGTACAAATGGGTCGTCAACTTCTAATAGATCTATTCACTAAATTCGCCTTCACTCGCAAGTGATTAATGGTTCATGATATGAGGGACTTTTTGGCAGGGTGGTAACTTACGCAATATTAACTTAGCAATATCAATCAGGGAAGCATATAGAAAAATACTTGTGTTCAGATTTATAGCATGTATCTCCCCACGGGATTTGAAAACATAGTAAAATGTGGGACTATGAACTCACCTCAGTGTAGTAGTAATCTGAAATGCAATAGAGTCAAACGGTAGGTGGTAGTTCCGACGCGTGACCTAGATTAGTATGGCATAATTTAATTAACAGACTAAGTTCAAGACTCCACGAATTTAATTCAAAAGTTTTAAAGTGTTTATGTTGTTGTTGCTGGTGTGGCAGCATTTAAGTTTAAAAAAAATCATTTTCTAAATCATTTGAGGGTATTGGCTCTTGGAAGTGTATAAGTATATAAGTAGACAATAAAATATCAAGGACGAATAAACCTTGGGTTTGACAATAATCGAAGACGATGTACGGAAAGTAGTAACGATTATGTGTTAGGCGTTGACGGATTATATAAACCTTATGGTTAAAATAATTTATGATGCTAAGTTTGTATGTAACTATATTAATCATAGTCATAAAATAACTAACAATAGTTTAGTGTCAACTTTATCGAAATCAAACTTTATCATTGATGTTTATAAAAGAAAAATAGATCTATGTTAAATATATGTTTACCTTCCTTGGAGAAAATGTCATGAATGTTTAGTGCTTACAAGCTGAGTTTTTTTTTTTTTTTTTTTTTTTTTTTATAGTTTAGAACATGTGTTAAATGCATATTTAGTTTTTAAGTTATAAGGTTCTTTTTATAAATTTGATATAAAACACAAAGTGAAATTTGTTGCCGAGTAAAATGGAGCGTGTCGGAAATAATTTGGATTAAGCCGAGCGTTAGATACACATAAGGATTTAGAAGACCGATTAAGATTAAAGATGGACACGTAGGAAAAGGAAGACGTATGCAAGACTTTCATTTCATATAAACGTACACTTACTATCTTCGACAGTTTCTAAAGAAAGAGGTGGGCTGTTGGCCCAATGACGAATCAATGGATCAATGTTTAATGGTGGATGGGCTTCGGCCCAAGTTTTTACAAAACATTTGTACACTTAAATGGGCTTTCGCCTAGACTGTTAAAGGGGGTTCTACACTAGACCTGGGTTTTAAAAGGAAGTGTTATACCATTTGTGATATTTCGACACAAGAGAAGTATAACCCGAGTACATATAACCTCAATACACGTCTCAACCAACGACCTTGGTTGGGCTTGCATAATGGCTACAAGTTGGGTTCGACATAGCAGCCATACGACACACCCAAGTAAAACCATACAACAAAACCAATCTTTTTAACTCTAAATCATTTAACTCAGACACACAACCAAAAACTACAAATCAATATAAAACATCTTTTTTTTATTGAGTAACTCGACATCAGGCAACAAAAAAAAATCGAACGAGATCCTTACTCCAAAATTTATAACTATTTTTACTAGTTCCCGATGTGAACAAAAATGGTATAGATTGACCGCAGGTTGGGTTGAGGGACTCGACCGTTAGTCTCATCCGATCAAACGCCTCAAAAGTAAACCAAGACTAATTCGACCAAGAGCATAACAAATTCAGTTTCACACCAATGCTATTATGTTTTAAGGCTGCAAATGTGGCAAAGTAACAACAAACAAAACCGTCTTCTATCCTATAGCCATCTCATTGCCATATAGTTGTAATTGAAAAAGAAATGGCCAATGAAACAATGTCGAAACTTAAACATCTCCCACTGTGGTACGACCACAGTGGCTTTCAATTCGCAACCAAAAAGACTAACACTACTACTAATATACCAGGGAAGGAGAAGAAGATAATAAGCGAGAAAGAAATGAAGCACTTTATAAGCCAATACTCTAACCCAATGTTTGGTTTAAGATTTATTAATCTGCCATACAAATCTAACAACAACAACAACGAAAATTATCATTTATAAGCCATATATGACTCGATTGATTTACACAAATAACCAAATCGAGATTTCACTTATAAACCAAATAAAAATGACAATCTCAATAATGAATTTATAACGGTAAATTACAAAGTAGGAGGAAATCAAGAAACCTTAACAAGGGTAGATGTGTCGATTGACAAGAAGACTAACAATTAAAAATCCAACTCCGATTCCAAGAAAGCAAACCCACTTCCTTTTTCTTCACCAAGCTATCGTCCTTGTGATTTTGGGAGTGATGGTGATTTGGATGCGTCGAGGGTTGCCTGGGAATCGAGTAGGATTTATAGCACATAGACAAGGGTTGTTTGATTCTCCTTTCCTGAAGATCAGACGCTCCTATGGCCAAAAAGAGAAGCTATATCATCATCTTTTTGGCTCGATTGGTTGACTTTAGGGCTCGACAGAGAGGGGCAGACGTTTCCCCTTGGACTTATAGAAGAAGATAAGCTTGATCTTGTCTCTCATGGCATCATCCTTTGTGTTTGTTTGTGATTTGGAGGTGAGGACAAAGGAGGGTGACGATTTCTTTGATGATCAGGGATTCAGAAGAAGAACAGATGGGGAAGGAGAGAGATGGGAGGCGTGGGTTTTTATCCTCCTTTTTTTTTTTTTTGTTTTTTTTTTTGTTTTTATATATATGTAAGTTAGGTAAGAGTTATTTAAAGATAAGTAATAGGTTTTTTTTTGTTTATAGGGGTGTACTAAATATGCTCCGTGTCCCGTTGAGTCCCGATATTAAGTTATTAGACCTATGCCATGCTGTTACGGTGTCGGAACGCGTGCGGTTCCAATAAAAATGGAACGTGAGTTTTGCCACATTGTTCGTTTGGCAATATCATTTTTTGTTTCTCAGTTTAAACGGGGCAAAACTTTAAATGCGAAGATGAATAAAATGACTTGAATAAAACTTCATAATTGATTACTTCGAGTTTACAGGAAATTAATAACTTGAAAAATTTCGGGTTATTACAAGAATCAACAACAATACTGTCAAAATTCAACCGAAGTCAAATAAGAAGATACCTAATGTTTAAAAAAACCACTACAGGAACTAATGTTTAAGTAAGCTGATTTCAAGTATAATCTTGAGTAAATAAGCATTTTGAAACTAACTTACTGTAAAATAAGAAGATACCTAGAACCTCACAAGTTAACGAAGCATGTATCATCAGCTTACAAATCACAGCTTTGAAGCGTAAGAATAGTTCCATTTCAGGAACTAACAAAACTAATGTTTAAAACTATACAGTTCCATTTCATATATTACATCAAACCCATCCTAGTCACAGGCCATTTCACATATATAATGATTGGTTTTTAGAGAATGTGATTCTTGTTTGCAACTGTTATCTCTTTACTGCATTTCAGTTATTTTCCGAAACAATTTGCAAAAAATCATGTATGCAAAGTAATGTACTAACAAAACGGATCAAGAAACATACTTGCAGATAACGAAAGACTCTTTCTTTTATCTTGTTGCAAAGTTATTTGTCAATGATTAGTTGGGTCTTTTGGATTAATGGGCAACAGAATGCTTGTGCACTTAACTAATTACTGTGACTGATCTAATTACTGTGACTGATTGTATGTTGACAAACCAAATCTTTATTTTGGCCATAATCCAATATAAAATGAAGATATTACTCTATGCATTTTGAAATTATTGTAAAAGGTAGAGAGTGATGTTTTGGTGCCTTGTAAATAAGTTTGATATTATATGTGGATAATATACCTGGTCGTCGCGTGGTTGACTAGCAGAAAAAGGTATGCAAGGGATTCCATTGACTGGTTGCAATAAGAAACTAAACGGATTATTGTCAACAATGACCATTCTACAAAAATCTGTTGATACAAAGGAAAGGTCCTTCACGTGTTCCCGATATTCCATGTGTAACAAATAATACGGAGTAAATATATTTAATTTTCAACAGTTGATAAAGAACATAAATAAGATGTAAACAGAAAACTGCTTACGTAGAAATTGTTGAAGGCCGATACAATCTACGACTAAACCTGTTTTCAGCATCTATTTTGTCAACAAGTGGTCTCGCATATCCTGCATCAGTGTGTGATAACATATTAAAAGATTGATCAACTTCAATAGGAGATATACAAGACAAAATCATAGCAGTAAGCAAACCTTCAAGGCCTGCAGTAAATAGCACAAGATCAGCAAATTTGCTAAGTTGGGCAAGAAACTCATGCAATCCAGGATGTTCAAAGACCGTCACATAGCAGATCTTGGGTTTTCCATCAGATTCCTTAAAATCCAACATTCAGGTATTGTGTTAAATTAGTTATATTTACACAAATTATAAATATTAAAACCTATTTATAAGCTAATGGCTCGAACCCTGTCAGAAGATACGCATTCTAGCTCAAACCATGTTAATCCAGCATCTGTAGCTTGTTTGCGAACACTGTCAGGCAAACTAGATGTCTCGTAGGCACATACCAAAGTTTCATCCAAGTCAAGAACCACCTGCAGACAGAAATGTATGTATCATTCTCAAGAAGCACCAAGAGGCATCTATGGATAACGCAGAACAACATGTGATCTTAAGTACATCACAAGAAAAGATAACTAAAATGAGATCATGGGGAGAGACATCAAAAAAGGTAAGGCACATAGTTTATCATTTATGTACTGTTGTACCCATGAGAAACGAACAACCACTAATCATATCTCTACCAACATAGCTATAGTATATTCCAGTATGCACATTATCTCAAGTACTGCATGCTTGGACCATGACTTACATCATATATTCATGATAACAGGTAATCTAAAGTTCTAAACTATGTATACTTATGCACATGACTACACCCGAATGAATAAGTCCATTGCTATCAAAATTTCAGTTAGTAAGCTAAATTTTAATGTGATCCGTCAATCAAGCCTCGATGATTTACAGTCTTTCCCAGCCTCGCCACATGGTTTTACATTTGAAACACGCCTCAAGCATCATTTATCCTAATGGAGAAAGCTTAAACTGTCAACATCTAGCTTCTCTTGTTTAATTTATCTGTTATCATGTTTGTGTGACAAGTTACACGATTTTTCAAAGTTTTGACAAAAGAATTTCCCTTCTTATCATAACCTATTTCTTTCTTATAATTTCCTTAATGTAACGTTTAGGCTGCATTAGTTTGCATATATAAAGACTCTGTCTTGAATTAGCATAGCCCAAGCCCCAAGAGACAAATCTTCCTCCTCTGCTTTCTCCACAATCTTAAGGTAGCCATGACATATTACATAATATGCCAATAATCTAAACATAAGACAAATCTTCTATAAAACGGAAGACTTAAACAAAATAACGAATCTAAAGTACTAGTTAGCAGCTTAAGGAAACACACGAACTAGT
Organism: Artemisia tridentata subsp. tridentata; assembly: GCA_021014915.2. NCBI lineage: Eukaryota > Viridiplantae > Streptophyta > Magnoliopsida > Asterales > Asteraceae > Artemisia > Artemisia tridentata. Next base: position 86,953,653 of record CP139502.1, on the reverse strand, counting down.
TCATAACTACATAATACGCATAATGCACAAACAAAATATTACTAAAAAATACACATAACTAAGTCAGGCATTTCGTCAAACACTTGATCTACACATCCAATCCACAATACTTTTAGCAAAAAAACACACACACAACTAAGTCAGGCATTTCGTCGAACAGTTATTCAACACAAACAAAAAATTACTAAAATCCTAAATAACTTCAACAAATTAATCACATACTATGAATACTTAAGCTGAATAATCACAAATAAGCTAAACATAAGCTAAACATACAAATGAGCATTAAGAGTTGAATGAATAAGCTACCTCAGCAACAGCAACAACTGAACGCCTCAACCGATCTCACCACTTCACGAATCTAACTAAACACCTCAATCGATCTCACTTCGCTTCACGAATCTAACAAAACATTATATTGAGATTATTAGGGCACAAAACTAATAAAGTGATCAATGAATTGAATTGAATTGAGGAGCAAAATTTAGGGTTAGGTGATGTGAGAGATGAAGAAGAACAAGTTAGTTGAGAGAAAACAGAGAAACACACATTTACTGTGTGTGTTTTGAAAGAGCGGTTATTAAATTATCGCTTTTATATGGACAAAGGTGCCATTCCAGTATAAAATATGAATTTAATCTCAGCCTTGAGATCAAAATGAATGGAAGGTATGGATTGGTCCCTTCGTATGTAAGCAATATTTCGTCCTCAAATGATCTTTTATCATAAACTTATGTCTTACTTTTATAGTTTATATGGTGCATTTTTAAACAATTTAAAGTTTCTTCTAGACATTTAGGTTAACCTAAAACCATTATCCGCCAATTTTTTGCTGTTTGATGAAATAAGAAGTGAACAAAATCTTGAATAACATAATTTGATCCAATTCGGATATGAAGTATATGTTAAACCACCACAGTGATTACTAGTAATATAGTTTACTTTTCAATCGCTTTCATATCATCGCCATATTTATTTATCTTATTTTCACTCACTCGTCACTAAAACACTTATAAGAGTGGCTTTCTTCTCACCATTTACATTAATTACACTTACACGCACACATACACACACAACACATGCAACACAGTCACGCACTTACACAAAGAGTTGCTCGTCTCACCGGTGAGACGGGCAGCCAGCTCACTGTCACTCTCCAAAATTGCTCCTCCCGCACATGAGCTTTGACGCCGTTTTGTAAGATTTAATAAAGCACAAATCATCACCTTGGCCATTTTTCTCATTGTTAGAGAAACACATTTGTTTGGAACAACGAGTAGAAACAAATGAAAAACACCTAACTTTGAAGATATCAAGATTTAAATCATTAATAATTTGGTTCATAAACTATTTTAGTCATATTCAAAAACTTTATTGGACCTTACTGAAAAGCAGAAATAGATGGATGGACATGTAGAGTAGGAAAGTGAAGTATCATAATACAATGTAGCCCACCCTAGTTAATTGCTCTATCATCTCCATCCTACTCATAAAACACCTACACAACAGAAACTTTTTTTCACATATTAAATTCGCTATGATACTCATCAATCATCTTGAAATGCGTTATATGTTGATATTCTGTATTATCATGTGATATTATATCAATTTTATTAGGGAAATAATCACCATACTTAATTTTGTATTGAGACACAAACAACAACTTGTGTATTACTAAACAGTTACGTATATATTCTGGTTTAACCGCTCGACACTGGATTATTTTATTACAGTAAAAAAAGAAAAAGTTCCAGTCTTTGTCCGTACATATATGTGGTGATGAATTTGACTTATGCATACCGAATCACTTAAGGGTGGAGATATAAGGGTATGTTGACTTGACCAAGCTGCCGCCGCTGTACTGTCTGCTTTAAAACTTATATATTTTGACTAAAATAGGCGGACCCCATATGGTAGGAAGGGTCCGGTTAGTGTGACCCATCACTTAAATGTGAAATGGGTGATCTTATCCTAACACCTCCTATACGAGCTGTTTCAATGATTGGTTGCTGCCGTCACTTGTATTGGCTGCTTTACGAATTGTACAATTTGACCAAAATAGGGGGCCTCGCATAGTAGGGGGTGTACCCCTAACACAACTCATGTGAAATATCATGATTGTAAAAAGGCCTATGATATACAAACCCCCCCCCCCCCTAGGATGTCAAATCAGGGGGGTGGCACACTATTTGGGTCAAAGATTCTCTTTTGAGACAGTATATCACAGTTTTTTGTCAGTTTCTGTTCCGTATTTCTGACAGTTTTATAGTTTTTGTCAGTTTCTGTTCCGTATTTCTGTTTCGCACTTTCAGGTTTATAGCTTTTTGATATAAACAAAATTATAAAAATAAAAAAATAAAATTAAAAAAAAAATGAAAAAAAATGTGGGGGGGGGGGTGTGGATTTCGGTTTTTAGGGGGGGGGGTGGGGTGGGAATAAGTCAGCCCTTGTAAAAAACATAAACTTAGCAATTATGTGTCAGCGTGTCTTGGTCTTGCTTTATAAGCAGCCCTGATGTCGTGTTTAATCATCCAAGAGGACTGATACGTACTAGACTCGCTTCTTAAAAAATTATGAGAAAATGATCAAATTAAGACTTAGGGGCCGTTTACTTTCAACTTAATGTCCTGTTTGGTAACAAAACTGACTGGAAACAGGAAACTTTGGTGTTTCTTTTTAACTTATTGCAAAAGAGAATCCTTAATGTGGAAGGGGGCAAAATTTGATACTGTTTCTATTCAGGACGTCTTAATACGATTTTTTTCCCGAACTAGTGTAGGTGGAAAAAATAAATTCGAAAAATTTAGAAAACTTCGAAAAAATTTATAAAAATTCAAAAAAAAATTAAAAATTCGAAAAATTTATAAAAATTCGAAAAAATTTATAAAAATTTTAAAAAAATTCAAAAAAATTTAAAAATACAAAAAATTTATAAAAATTGAAAAAATTTATAAAAATTCAAAAAATTTATAAAAATTCAAAAAAATTTATAAAAATTCGAAAAATTGATAAAAAATCAAAAAATTCGAAAATTTTATAAAAAATTTATAAAAATTCAAAAAATTTATAAAAATTCAAAAAAATTTATAAAAATTCGAAAAATTGATAAAAAATCAAAAAATTTGAAAATTTTATAAAAAATTTATAAAAATTCAAAAATTTATAAAAATTCAAAAAATTCGAAAATTTTATAAAAATTTATAAAAATTCAAAAAAACTTATAAAAAATTTGAATTTATTAAATTTTTTTTCGAATTTTTATAATTTTTTTTGAATTTTTAAAAAATTATAAATTTTTACAAATTTTTTGAATTTTTAAAAAATTATAAATTTTTATAAATTTTTTGAATTTTTTAAAAATTTTTATAATTTTTTATTAAATTTTCGAATTTTTTGAATTTTTATAATTTTTTTGAATTTTTAAAAAATTATAAATTTTTACAAATTTTTGAATTTTAAAAAAATTATAAATTTTTATAAATTTTTAGAATTTTTTTAAAATTTTAATAAGTTTTTTCGAATTTTTATAATTTTTTTATAAAATTTTCGAATTTTTTGAATTTTTAAAAATTTTTTGAATTTTTAAAAATTTTTGAATTTTTTTTAAAATTTTTATAAATTTTTTCGAATTTTCATAAATTTTTCGAATTTTTATTAATTTTTTCCACCTACACTAGTTCGGGAAAAAACTCGTATTAAGATGGTCAATTAAGCATAAAAAAGAAACAACATATATCCACACAGGACCTAACTAGAAACAGTACACATATATCCACACAGGACCTAACTAGAAACAGGAAAAAAAAGAAACAGCCCCTTAGTGTGATTTAGGATAAAGATCAAATAAAAAGACAAATATACGTACACTACGTAAAAAGTTTTTTTTTTTTTTAAAGTTCTCGAAAAAATCCATAATAATTTCAAAAGATCGGGTATGTTGATGCATGAAAAAGTTGTGAAGGAAGTTTTTCTAAAAATGGTTACTTTATCCGAAAAAAGATTATAAAAAAATACGTTTTTGCATTAAATCGCTTTTTTGTGCATCAAAAATTCGTTTTTGCACCCAACTTCTTTTGACTTTTTTCATTAAAATAACATTACGCATCTAACTAAAACAAGTTGAAAATTTTGTGCATCAAAATTTTTTGCGCATCAAAATTCATTTTTTTTGTGCATTAAAAAAATATATAAAAACTCAAAATTAGAAAAACTTCTTTCACAAAAGTTTTATGCACCAACATACCCGATCTTGTAGAATTTTTTTAGATTTTTTCGCAAACTTTAAAAAAAAAATCTTTTTATGTAGTGTACGGATATTTTTCATTTTATTTTAACTTTACACGTGTGATTCATATTAATGTTTTGTGTAAAATTATATATAGATTTGGAGTACGTTTTGGTGGAATGGGATGAAGCTGGAGCTGGAATTAGGGTTGTATAACATCTTAATTTTTATGGATTTGGTTATTGTTTATGAGAAATTAGAAAAGCCTTACGGTTAGTATTTAACAGGAATAAGAACCAAGAATGCAAATATTTATCGAAAAAAGACCTCTGGCTTAACGACTTAACGGTAGGGACTAACGGTGCAAAAGTGTAGTCAAGACATGAAATTACAAAAATGCCCTTGGCTCCTTATAAACCCTTATGTCCAGAAATTTGTCCCACATTAACACGTGTTATGTACGTGTATTATCAATGGAAAATGAAGGGAAAAAGCTAGAATCCTTCGAGGCATGGAAATCATCCCCATGATGATTTTAGGAGAACTTTTGGAGTACTTAGGCTAACCCTAAGGAGTTACAAGCTTCCTTAACTAATCCCCATCAAAGGTAAGTATGAATATTCAATTTTGATTTCAAGTTCATATAAAGAATTTGGGGGTTTGGGTTAGTAAGTATGTTAGTAATGGATTTAGTCATGTTTATCATGTTTCATACATGTTTGATGATCATAGACCAAGTTAGCATGATTTATGGATTATGGATAATTATGTTGCTAAATTTGTGATGTTAATGGTTAGAAACCATTAATTAGTTCGTATTAATGATGATGATGTTACAGCTTAGTTATAACCTAAAAGAGGTATCTGACACAAGGCAATAAAAGAAATAAAGTTAGTGAATTTAGATAAAGTCCATATGAAATATGTACTAAGTTGTGAATTAACTATAAAAGTATAGGTATTGGTTTATGTTGAATTTTGTCGGTATTGGTTGAAGCACTATGTCAACAAACTCCCTTATGGCGGAGAAAACCTTACACAACTTTAGCTTACACCGGCTTAACGACACAAAGCTAGATGTCGGGTTCTAATAGTAGCTAGAACCAATCTCACAACTTCTACACGACTTCTTCACGACTTATTCACAACTACTTCACGACGGCTTCACGACTTCTTCACAACTACTTCACGACGGTTTCACGACTTCTTCACAACTACTTCACGACGGCTTCACGACTTCTTCACTACGGCTTCACACCTTCTACACGACGGCTTCACAAATTCTAGACAACGACTTCACAACTTCTACACTACTTCTTTACAACACAACCACTTACTTACACTTTGATCTACTAATTACAACTACACAAACACCTTATCAAATACTTTACATAATTATACAAATATATGAATTGAGCTACAATACTTCTTCTCTAGATGTTGAAGAAGTATTCTTCTTTTGCACTTGGATGATGAAAGCTTGGATCACTTGGAAACCAATGCTTAAGAGAATATGATCAAAGGATTTTAGAAAGGATTTACAAGGATTAGAGAAGATTTAGAACAGAAGGTTTGGGGTGCAAAAGGTGCGGAAAAAGTCCAGAGATGAACCAGTATTTATAGGCAAATCTGAGGGGCTAGAGGAGCGGGGCGGTCCCCTTAAATAGGGGGCGGTCCCCTTAAAATTAAGGGGGCCGCCTAGTAAAATTAAGGAGGCCGCCCAACTGGAACGTTGCTCAGATTTGTCTTTTTGTGGGGAAGGTTTTTCTGGAACATTTTTACCATTTTTGGTTGAAAATTTGAATTCATAAATTTATAAAGGATTAAACATTTTTATTTAATACCAAAAATGATTTTCTAAAAGATATAAAATGTTTTGGTCATTTTATAAAAAATCTAGTGATTAAGAAAATGTTCCTTTGATCATATAATGCATTAAGCATTTGTTTATTCATACGTTAAGTGATTGAGTTGTTAAAATAGATATTTACAACTAAATACTTGTTTACGTCATAATTTTTCGTTTAATGATTTTACATTTTGTGATTATCAAAACGTAGAGATATCGAAAAATATTAATAACGTGTTTAGGCATTATTTATATCAACAATCTCCCCCTTTTTGATGATTACAAAATCTAAACACATTAAATTGAAAAATTAATTTTTAGACAAGTATTTAGTGAGTTTATATCTACTTCTCCCCCTTTTTGTAGAATCAAAAAGGTTATGCCGACAAGTTATAGATATGAAATTTGTCGGGACGAGAACTCCCCCTTGATGTGTGCTCCCCCTTGTTTGAGAGCATAATGGAAACGAGATATGGAATACTTGCAAGAAAAATATTAGAAGCACAAGCATATATATAGCAAAAATAAGCAAGCATATAAAAGAAAGACATTCATTAATTAAAAGTGTTGTGTATAAATACACAACCAAGTAGAGTACATCATAGGTGAAACATACAACATGCAACAAATAATACAATTAATGATACTACATAATCATCCCAAGAGTACATGATCCGGCATAGAGCTTGCAACCAAAAAGGATGGATAAAATTATTGTTGGTGAAACATTTCATCTAGTTTGGAGAGAATGGAGGAGGTGGTGGTGAAATAGGTGAAGATGGTGGAGGTGGTGGTGGAGGTGGGTTGGTTAACATGTGCTCAATGCATGAGAACATGTATTGCATCTCATCCCGAAGACCAAAGATGATGGTTCGGTTATGAATGCAACAAAGGCAAGTGTCTCCATGAGCTTCAAGGAGACTCCAAGGTATGGGATTAACAAAGAGAGGTGATGGAATTTGTGAGGATGAAAAGTGAGCATCAAGAGGTGTGATGGGTGATAGGGAAATGGCAAGCTCGGTGGATGGAGGTTCTTGAGTGGGAGGTGGTGGTGATGTTGTTGGTGGTGGTGTTATTTGTGGTGAGGAGAGGTGTTTGTTGATGTAGTCATTGATGGATGAGGTTGAAGGTATGGAAGAAGATGAGGTACCATGGGTGGAAGGTGTTTTGGATGGTGCATTAGGTGCACTTGGAGATGAGCATTTAGGTGGTGGTGATGGAGTGGTGTTGTCTTCTTTAGTAAGATCAATGAAAAGTTGTTTGGGTGGTATGATGACCAATTTTTGTTTCTTAGAGGTCTTGGAGATGTAGGATTTTGGTGATAGCATGGTGTTGTAGGTTGATGTTTGAAGGAGATGAGGATTGATGAAATGAGGGTTTATCATTTGGAGGGAATTTATAATATGAAAGTATGGTTGGTTTGGGTAAGGTTTTGAGGTTTAGTAGTAATATTCTTGTGGGAAACTAGAAGGGGGGTTGAATAGTTTACCGATTTAAAATTCTTTTAAAAATCTTGTTTTAAAAGTTGGCTATTGGAAACTTTGATTCGAACTCTATGTGTAACCAATCAACACCAATATGAACTACACACTAAACTAACTAATAATAAACTAATGAAAGTAAAGAGTAGAGTTGGAAAGATCAAACCGAGACAAAGGATTTATAGTGGTTCGGCTACGAAGCTCTTCTTCGCCCTACTCCACTCCCCGAGTACCACACTCGAGAGTTTCAAGCACTATGTCAACAACCTCCCTTCAGGCGGAGAAAACCGTACACGTCGCTTATCCTATTACCGACACTAAGCTAAATGTCGAGTGCTAATCTTAGCTAGCACCAATCTACCAAGGTCCACGTGACCAAACACTCAAGCCCAGTGGCTTCAAGAGATCACCAAGATCTCGACACGATCACAAAGATCAACTCTCACTTCACTCTACTAAATCTAACTACTCTAGATCCTTTGACTACTCAAACACAAGCCCAATGGCTTCAAGAGATCTTCACTATCTCTTAAGATCACTATGATCTTCACTCACACTCTCACAAAAGAAAGATAATCTTGATTTATGCTAAGATACAACAAGGATGTAACAAGTGTTACAAAACCTAACCACTACAACTCTTGTCTTCTTGAAGATCTTGAGTTCTTCTCTTGCTAATGAAGAGGGATGACAACACCTTGTATCTACTTGGATACTTGTGTTCTTCTCTTGCTAATGAAGAGGGATGACAACACCTTGTATCTACTTGGATACTTGTGTTCTTCTCTTACTAATGAAGAGGAATGAAGAGGATCACTTGAAGGATGATTGGATCACTCTTGAACAAAAGAAAAACTAACCTAATTGATCTAAGAAAGAAAGTGTGAAGAGAGTATTCAACTCAGAAAGTTTTGTGTGTGTAAGGATGCCTAAAAACTGTGAAAGGGGTGGGTATTTATAGGCAAAGAAAATCTGAACGTTACAGAAAATTTTGTACGGACGGCTCCGTTAAATTTAACGGAACCGTGGAGCCGTCCTAGACTAGGACGCTCCAAATTTTGTCTTTTCTGGTGAAAACTTATTTGGGGAAGGTTGGAGCTGATTTTGGGGGGGGGGGGGAAAATAGCTGTTGTGATTTTCAAACTTATTTTTCCATTAAAACATTTCTTAATATTTCAAAAATAATTTGTCATGTGTATTTTTGAAAAAATGTTTTGTCCCATTTAAAATGTGAATTCTCAAAACATAAATTCACTTCTTTGATCACTAGTTCAAGTTGTAACTTTGTTCTAGAGTGATTTGCGTAGAAACAGGATCTTCCGATTAAAGACTTGTTTACGTTGATTTTAACGTATCGTGATTTCACATTTTGTCATCCTCAAAACGTGAAGTAATCGAAAGATATAAATAACGTTTTTAGAACATTATTTGCATCAACAATCTCCCCCTTTTTGATGATGACAAAATATAAACTCATGTTAGGTTAAAATTAGTTTTAACAAGTTTTTAATGAGTTTACTCCCATTTCTCCCCCTTTTTGTCTAATCAAAAAGGTGACGAAGGCTCCCCCTTGATGTGTACTCCCCCTCATTTGGGGAACACAAAGGAATCGAGCAATGGTTCTTGCTACAAAACAAAGTTAGAAGATACATATACAATATCTAACAAGTAGCACATTATGACAAATATCCAACCACACAAGAAGAAAAGTAGCTAGGAGCTAAAAATGATAAGGAACAACCCTCATAAGAGCCCATTCATTCATTAAAAGAAAATAAATGTCATACATGGATATGACTTCATGGAAACATAAAAGAGACAATGATAAGCATAAATCCCTAATGACTAGAGGCATGTTTCATTTTCAAGAGGGCTCCTAAAGACCTATTGTGGGTTAGGAGGTGGTGGAGATTGGGGCCCCATTTGGGGTGGTGGTGGTGTCAAGAGATGTTCTATAAAGTAGAACATGAAATGAATTTCGTCTCTTAAGAAGTAGATGAGGTTACGGTTATGGAGACAACATAGGCAAGTAGCACTATGTAAATCAAAGGGATGTGGTTGATTGGGTTGTGCCATGATAGGAGAAGGTGATTGTGGTAGGTTTGTTGGAGGTGAAATTGGCATGGCATTGTCCAATGGAGTTAAGGGGGATGGTGTGTACTCCATTGATGATGTAGTGTAGAAGGATGATGAAGATTTTGTGTAGGTAGAGGATGTTTTAGAGGGTGCATAAGGTGGTGATGGTGAGTATGGAGTGGTTTGGGAAGGTGGTGTCATAACTTCATCATCTTTTGTGAGATCTACAAAGAGTGGTTTTGAGGGTGGTTTCACGGTTATCCTAGGTTTCTTGGAGATGTGAGAGGTTGAACCATGTGTGGAGAACATGGTGTTTGTGTGATGGGAGGTTGAAGGTGAAGTGCAAGATAAGCTTGCAAGGGTGAGGCCTTAAATAGGCAAGTTGGGTGAAATTTGAATTAAAGTTGATGGGAGTGTCCTATGGTGTAGGAAGGGAATCCTAGGGTGTGTTAGGTTTGCAAAAATTTGCAGGTTTGAGGTTAGGGGTGTATGGTTTTTGGTAGGAACAGTAAAAATCCGTCAAACAGGGGTACGGTTCCTTTAAATGACCCACGGTACCGTTAAATTTAACGGTACCGTCCATATTTAATGGTACCATGCCACTGTTTGCAAGAAGATTTCTGTGCAGGCTAGTTCTGGGCAGCTAGGGGGATGTTTTCTAGGGGAACTAATTCTGGAAATGATAGTGCCTCAACTCACTAGGTACTTGTTTTCCTAAAGTGTCCCATCTAAGCTACAACTAGCACATAAAGACTATCATGTAGTTTCCTAGGATAATTATAAGCATGCAATTAGAAGGGACAAAATAGGCTATCATCCAAATGTCACATAGATAGATTAGGTAAGGAGATAGTTAAGCATGCAATAAATCAATTAGCATTCATTCATAGATAAATCTTAATAAGAAACATAGATTTCTTCAAGACTTATGACTTGAGCATTCCCCCATTCTTGGCATACTCTTGTCTTGAGCATGAGTCTCATTTTCATGATTTTGATCATCAAAGGGTGCATAATGGGTGGAGGATTCGGAAATGAGGATTGATGAGACATGTGACTCGTTTATGGGTTGCATGATGGGTTTGACAAGGGAGTATTGAGGACCGTTAAGGTAAGGATGTAGGTTCATGAAATGGTGATAGAGACGGGTTAGGAACATCCCATAGGGTATCAATTTATTCTTGTTACCCTTGAGATGGACAATTCGCTTAGCGAAGAAGTAAGCGAGGTTGTATGGTTGTTGGGTTAGGAGACAGTAAATCATATGAGCTCAACACGCCGGGAGTTGCTCACGATTTCCTGTGAGACTTAGAACATTTTCTCGCAGGATGACTGCCCAAGAAAGTAGTTCATGACGAACCTCTTCCAAACGAATTTTCATTGGATTAGGGTAAGAGGGGTACTTAAAAGTACGGATGAGTTTGGTTAGTTCTGTTGGAGAGGGTATGTAGGAACAGTACGGACTATTCTCCTCACGATAGTGAAAGAGAGACTCAAGACACCAATCTTCAGTATAGGCACATTGCCCATGATTGGGTATTCGAAGGATCTGAGCAAATTGCTCAAGAGTTAGGATGAATTTGAAGTTTTGAACCCAAAACCAAAGTGACAAGGATTGATCCTCGTTACGTACGAGTTCAACTTGTTGAAAGAACTCCAACACAAAACGAGGACAAATGTGCTCGTTAATGTGGAGTAGACAATCGAATCCTATAGCTCTAAAGGAAGTGTTGATGTCCCGATGATAAATTAGGGACGGATCAACGACACGGCCTTCATGAAACCGACGGGTTTCAAGATTAACATAGGCACGAATGTGGTTACCGGGAGTTGTGGGTTCTTGTGATATTTGGGGTGTGTAGGTGTCGGTTAGGAGATGATCAAAATCATATTCATGAGACATTTTTGTTTCCTTTAAAAAAAAATTTTAGGAAAAATTAGTATGAAGAATAGTTGCATTATATACACATGCCTAGTGTGTGCCTATATGCAAACTATGTGGAGGTGCGGCAATCTCGACCCAAAAGAAAATAATGAGATTACCCAAACACTCCTAATTTTACTTTTGCTCAAGCAAATAAGTCGAAGAATACATATTGATTATGTAGTTCGATCATGATTTATGAGATCTTGTATGCATGGGAAAGTGTTTTAGTTTGCATCAACAATGCACGAAAAGAACAATTTCATGGTCCTAGTTTCGTGAGATTTTGAAAACGATGTAATTGGGGTGTTTTGGTAACCTCAATGTTTTGGTACCAAAGATTTTGAAATGTTTTGGTGTTGATGACTTCTAATTGAAAATTTCCTAGATAAAATTGAAAAACCCCAATTCAATTTTCATCAATGCATAAACCCTAGACCCAAAATTAAGAAATTGGAGTAAGATGACTTACAATTTTTGTTGAAAAAGGTTGAGAATTATTGAGGATCTTGAAACTCAATGTCTTGAATATGATCTTGAAGGGGTGTAATTAAGTGTTGGGTGTGAGGTTAAGTTATGACAGCAGTTGCTGAGGTTATGAGGGTTTGGAATGAGTGGTGTGGAAAAGGGGAACTGAAATACGGAATGTTCCAGATGCACGGTTCCACGGTACCGTTAAATTTAACGGTGCCGTGCCACATTTAGTGGAGCCGTGTATCTGCAGGGATGGTTTCTGTCCCATTTTGATGTTTGACGAATAAGTCTCGCTGTTTTAGAGAGACTCTATGACACGAGGAAGGAATTTATACCTAATAAATTCCTTTGGCTAGGGAAACTAAACTAGACTTAACGAGACACACGAGATGACTTCAAGAGTCATGAGGTTTATGGAACATGTTCCATCATTCCTAGACCTAGACGAAGGTAGTTAAAGGATTCTCGTTTGAGAGGTTTGGTAAGGATGTCTGCGATATTGTCCTGAGAAGGAACTTTCTCAATAGAAATATTTCCTTTCTGAACATTATCACGAAGGAAGTGGTGGCGAATTTCGATATGTTTAGTACGGGAGTGTTGAACGGGGTTCTTGCTCAATTCAATAGCACCTTTATTGTCACACATAATGGGGACGTCATCTAAATGAATGTCATAATCTACAAGGGCTTGTTTCATCCATAGTGCTTGTTGACATGCCTTTCCGGCGCTTACGTACTCGGCTTCGGTTGTGGAGATAGCAAGATCCGTTTGTTTCTTGGAGAACCAAGAAGTTAAGCAACAACCCATGAAGGTACAAACGCCACTCGTACTCTTTCGATCCACATAATCTCCCGCATGATCAGAGTCAGCATAGACAACAGTTTCTACACCGGTCCCCTTGGGATAGAATAATTCCAAGTGTATAGTGCCTTTAATGTATCGGAAGATACGCTTAACCGCTTCAAGGTGAGAGGTTTTGGGATCCTCTTGGAAGCGAGCACAAAGGCAGACACTAAACATGATGTCAGGCCTACTTGCCGTGAGGTATAGTAAACTTCCTATCATACCTCTATACTTAGTGCTATCCACGGACTCACCTTCTTCATCTTTCGTGAGTTTTATTTCCATGGACATGGGAGTTTTCATGGGCTTAGACTCTTCTAAACTAAACTTCTTAAGCATCTCTTTACTATACTTAGCTTGATTAAAGAAGATGCCATCTTCCATTTGTTTAATTTGTAAACCAAGGAAGAAATTTAATTCACCCATCATGCTCATCTCAAACTCGTCGTGCATGATTTTTGAGAAATCATTGCACATTTCTTGACAAGTTGATCCGAATATAATGTCGTCGACATATATTTGAACAATGATGAGATGTGAATTTCTTTTCTTTGTGAAGAGTGTGTTATCAACCTTTCCCATGGTATATTCATGTTCAATCAAGAAGGCTTTTAGTCTATCATACCAAGCTTTAGGAGCTTGTTTAAGACCATAGAGTGCTTTCTTGAGTTTATAAACATGATTCGGACATTCGAAATCAACGAATCCCGGAGGTTGCGCAACATACACCTCCTCGTTGATATAACCATTAAGGAACGCACTCTTCACGTCCATTTGGTATAGCTTAAAGTCTAAGGCACATGCATAGGCAAGGAGTATTCTATTGATTCAATCTAGCTACGTGCATAGGTTTCATCATAATCTATTCCCTCTTGTTGGTTGTAGCTTGTGCTACAACTTGCCTTATTCTAACTACGACGCCATTTTCGTGAGTTTGTTTCTAAACACCCATTTAGTTCCTATGATTGTTTGATTTCTAGGAAGAGGTACTAAATCCCAAACTTGGTTTGCGGTGAATTGATTTAGTTCCTCCTGCATGGCAACTATCCAACTTTCATCCTTAATTGCTTCACCTACATTCTTAGGTTCTACGGTTGATATGAAACAAAAGAAGTTACTTTTGTTTTGTGCTTGTGACCTAAGGGTTCTTTGGTTTAGGTTACCTATGACATTTTCAATAGGATGGTTTTTGGATTCCTTAATGTTGACAATTTCGTCAACTTCAACTATTTCATCCTCAATGTCATCTTCTAGGGTTTCTTGCCATTAGCCTTAATGGCTTCATCTCATCTAAGTCATCATCAACCAATGGTGATGTCTTAGATTGTGGAGGACTTTCATCGAAGGTCACGTTGAGTGATTCTTCGACTTTCGAGGTTTCTCTATTTAGGACAACGTAGGCTTTACTATTTTGGGAATAACCTAGGAATACACCTTCGTAAGACTTTGGGTCAAACTTGGTGAGGTAATCTTTAGTGTTTAGTATGAAGCATTTGCTTCCAAACACTCTAAAGTAATCAAGAGAAGGTTTTCTTCCTTTCATGATTTCATATGGGGTTTTTCCTAGGATAGGTCTAATTAGAATCCTATTTAGAATGTAAGTTGAGGTGTCCACCGCATTACACCAAAAATTTTGCGAAATTGATTGTTCATTCAACATCGTTCTACTCATTTCTTGTAGAGTACGATTTTTCCGCTCAACTACCCCATTTGATTGAGGAGTGCGTGGAGCCGAGAAATTGTGAGTAATACCATTAGCATCACAATATACTCCAAATTGCACTTCATTATCAAATTCCCGACCATGATCCGTCCTAATAGAAACTATTGTACATCCTAGTTGATTTTGGACTTTCTTACTAAAGATTTCAAATTCCTCAAAGGCTTGTGTCTTATTCGTAAGAAATCTAGTCCAAGTATACCTAGAGTAGTCATCAACTATTACTAAGGTGTAGAGATTTCCTCCGTAGCTCCGTACGGCGGATGGACCGAATAAGTCCATGTGAAGTAGTTCTAGGCATCTAGAGGTCGAGACCATATTCTTACCTTTGTGACTAGAATGAGCTTGTTTTCCAACTTTACAAGCGTCACAAAAGTGTGTGTCGAACTTAATCTTAGGCAGGTTTCTAACTAGTTCCTTAGATGCCAATGATTGTATAAGACGCATATTGGCATGACCTAGTCTCCTATGCCACAGGGTGGTATGATCATCTATAGTTGCTAGACAAATCTTATCTTCAGGCTTATTTCCAATCTTCATGACAAATAAGCCGTTTTTCCTAACTCCTTTGCCTATGGTTTTCCCATTCTTAATAATCTCACTACCCTCTTCAGAGAATATGACTCTACACTTGTTATCTACCATTTGACTAATGCTAAGTAAGTTAAAAACCTAAGTTATCTACGTGCTCAACATTTCTAATAATAAGAGAGTCTTGAGTAATCGTACCTTTGCCTATAATGTTGCCCTTAAGTTTTCTACCGAAAGTAACATTACCTCCGTTGTATGCCTTGTATGATGAGAATAAACTTCGGTTGCCCGTCATGTGGTTAGTGCATCCACTATCCTTGACCCATTCGTCAGGCTCCAAGTCAATTCCCAAGCATATCTCATTAGAAGCATGAGCCATTAGACATGTTTCGTCCTTGGGCTTCTTTTCTTCATCATCACCGCTATCACTCCAGGAGCCTCCTATGAGAGCTCGTTGATTGTTGACTTTCGGTGGCTTGGGACACTCTCCTATGAGGTGATTAGGATCTCCGCATCTAAAGCATTTCCTATCACTCGTCCCTTTCTTTTCAGCATGGTTCTTTTGTGATGTCTTCTTCTCATCACGAGGTTGCCTAACGAACCTACCTCTTCTCCTAAAGAACTTTTTAAAGTCCCTAACCGCTAATGCATATTCCTCATCTTCACTATCGGAACTCGAACATTCCTCATCACTAGACTCCTTCTTGGCTTTCAATGCTAGAGATCTAACTCTCTCGCTTTTGCCTTTGACTATATCGGAGTCTTTTTTAATTATCATCTCGTGAACTTTCAAGTTTCCTATAAGTTCATCGAGTAACAACATCGCCAAGTCCTTTGACTCTTCAATGGCGGTAACCTTTGCTCTCCACTTAGGATGTAGAGCCCTAAGGAACTTCCTAACATAATTCTTGCTAGAGTAACCTTCATCAAGAGCTTTAAGACTAGTAATAATAGTATTGAATCTAGCAAAAGCATTATCTATATATTCATCTTCCGTAATGGAAAATTGTTCATATTGTTGAACAAGAAGATCTATCTTGTTCTCTTTGACTTGGTTATTACCTTGGTGAGTGACTAACAAAATTTTCCAAATATCTTTTGCCGTATTACACATAAAAATTCTTTCAAATTCCTTTTTAGGCAAAGCATTATAAATCATCATTTTAGCCTCATTATTTTTGGCTAATTTCCTTTTAAGTTCATCACTTTGTTTATCATAAGAAACTATTTCATCCTTTTTAGTTTTCGAATTCATTTGAATAGGTTGAAAGTCGGCCTCGGTAATAACATGCCAAAGATCAATGTCTTTTGGCTTCACATACATTTCGAATCTTGTTTTCCAATAAATAAAACAATCGGTTTCGAAAAGTGGTGGTCTTTGCATAGATTACCCTTCTAGATATTTGTCGAAATCCATTGATCGATTCAAGTTTTAAAATACAATATACTTTAAAATCTTGACTGACGTGGCTTCTGATACCAATTGTGGGAAACTAGAAGGGGGGTTGAATAGTTTACCGATTTAAAATTCTTTTAAAAATCTTGTTTTAAAAGTTGGCTATTGGAAACTTTGATTCGAACTCTATGTGTAACCAATCAACACCAATATGAACTACACACTAAACTAACTAATATAAACTAATGAAAGTAAAGAGTAGAGTTGGAAAGATCAAACCGATACAAAGGATTTATAGTGGTTCGGCTACGAAGCTCTTCTTCGCCCTACTCCACTCCCCGAGTACCACACTCAAGAGTTTCAAGCACTATGTCAACAACCTCCCTTCAGGCGGAGAAAACCGTACACGTCGCTTATCCTATTACCGACACTAAGCTAAATGTCGAGTGCTAATCTTAGCTAGCACCAATCTACCAAGGTCCACGTGACCAAACACTCAAGCCCAGTGGCTTCAAGAGATCACCAAGATCTCGACACGATCACAAAGATCAACTCTCACTTCACTCTACTAAATCTAACTACTCTAGATCCTTTGACTACTCACACACAAGCCCAATGGCTTCAAGAGATCTTCACTATCTCTTAAGATCACTATGATCTTCACTCACACTCTCACAAAAGAAAGATAATCATGATGTATGCTAAGATACAACAAGGATGTAACAAGTGTTACAAAACCTAACCACTACAACTCTTGTCTTCTTGAAGATCTTGAGTTCTTCTCTTGCTAATGAAGAGGGATGACAACACCTTGTATCTACTTGAATACTTGTGTTCTTCTCTTGCTAATGAAGAGGGATGACAACACCTTGTATCTACTTGGATACTTGTGTTCTTCTCTTACTAATGAAGAGGAATGAAGAGGATCACTTGAAGGATGATTGGATCACTCTTGAACAAAAGAAAAACTAACCTAATTGATCTAAGAAAGAAAGTGTGAAGAGAGTATTCAACTCAGAAAGTTTGTGTGTGTAAGGATGCCTAAAAACTGTGAAAGGGGTGGGTATTTATAGGCAAAGAAAATCTGAACGTTACAGAAAATTTTGTACGGACGGCTCCGTTAAATACCCCACGGCTCCGTTAAATTTAACGGAACCGTGGAGCCGTCCTAGACTAGGACGCTCCAAATTTTGTCTTTTCTGGTGAAAACTTATTTAGGGAAGGTTGGAGCTGATTTTGGGGGGAAAAATAGCTGTTGTGATTTTCAAACTTATTTTTCCATTAAAATATTTCTTAATATTTCAAAAATATTTTGTCATGTGTATTTTTGAAAAAATGTTTTGTCCCATTTAAAATGTGAATTCTCAAAACATAAATTCACTTCTTTGATCACTAGTTCAAGTTGTAACTTTGTTCTAGAGTGATTTGCGTAGAAAGGGATCTTCCGATTAAAGACTTGTTTACGTTGATTTTAACGTATCGTGATTTCACATTTTGTCATACTCAAAACGTGAAGTAATCGAAAGATATAAATAACGTTTTTAGAACATTATTTGCATCAACAATTCTAAACTCAGTTGGGTTATTAAGAGAAAGGTAGCTGAGACTAGAGAAAAGGGGTCACAAGATGCAAAAGAAAACAGTGAAATTCACTGTCCAGATGGCCGGTCCCCTTAATTGTAGGCCGGCCCCCTTAAATTTAAGGGGACCGCCTAGCAAAATTAAGGGGGCCGCCCATCTGGTGTTTTCCCAGGCGACCAAAATTGAAAAATTTCCAGAAAAGGGTCAATTTTTGGGGTGTGTTTGCAGCAAGCTCTATTTGAACCATGTACACTAGGAATGATCCAATAGTAACAATAATATATTAAGTAATAGTGTACATATATGAACTAGCAAAATCATGTTATAAGCATATCATAGGCATATTATATTGAAGAAACTAGTAACAAAGTTCTAACATGATAGTAGTTAAACATCTAGCACAATGTAAGATATAACAAAATGAATATCAAAATAATAACACTACACATAATTGTCTAATAACATATCATCAATGTTCAATTAAATCCACACCAAATAAATCTATTTCTTCTTTCCAAGAATCTTCCTGAAGACCTTTCCTATTGACTTGAATCCACCTCGAACTTCTTGATGCATTTGTTGAGTGGTGTTTAGCAATGAGGTTTGTCTTTCGAAGAGGAGTTGATCGTTTTGTCGGGAAGGAGAAGGAACTTGATAGTCGGTGTAATCAAGTTCCGGAAGATTATTAACGAATGTCGTGGGTGATGGGGTACTAACACGTGATGTGTCCTCCTCCTCATCATCATCATCTCCTCGATGAGATGTAGAACCACGAGGTGGGAGTGAGAAAGAGCTACGAGATTTTCCCTTGTCACTTCGGGATTGACGAGGTTGGACACGAACAAGAAGACGCAAGACCGGTTGAACGAACTCATAAATATCACTCTCAAGATGAGGGTAATGTTCCATGACATGATAAAAAAGTCGAGTAAGGAACATACCATAAGGAAGATTGGCATTGGGAGTGTTTTTAGCGGATATGATTCGATGAACAAAGAGATAAGCCAAATTGTATTGTTCTTCCGCAACAACACAATACAACATGTGAGCAATGCTCGCCGTGAGATGATCACGGTGACCACCGGTACCGAACGCATTCTCGCGAATGAGTTCTTCCCAACGCTTCATGTCGAGGCTTAACTCCTTGAGGAGGATTTGGTTTGCATGGATGTCGACATTTTTCGACTTAATCTTTCTGCTAGTCGTACCACGTTCTAGCTCAAGAAGTCGACGAATGTCGTCGAGAGTTGGTATCTCAGAATAGTATGGACCTCCTTGAGGTCGATGTTGTTCAAGAGAAGAAAGATCCCACTCATTTGAGAAAACGGCTTGACCGTTGTGGGGAATTTTGAGAATTTGACCGAATTGAGCGAGACTAAGAGTGATGAATTCGTTTTGGATCATGAAGGAAATGAGGATATAACCATAGTCATCGGTTTGCACCGTAACTTGGCTATAGAAGTCAAGAACAAAGCGAGGAACAATACGCTCATTGATTTTGTAAAGACAATCGAGACGAACATTGGAGAACATTCGTTCGATATAGTCGGATTGATAGAAAGATGGATCGACAATTCTCCCCTCATGAATGTTTCTATTTTCGATGGAACGATAGAAACATGCAATAGTGGGAGATATGCCGGGAGTGGCGGAGACTTTTGGAATGTATTGTTTTGTTTTGGAGACATCACCAACCGTGGCTTTAGGCATTTTCACCTAAACAAGATAACTACAAGAAAATAAGATTAAAAAAAATGCATATGTGACATATACTACTCATGTAGAACGCAAACATACTTCGACTCAAAAATTTTAATCCTAAGAAGTAGTTTGCAATGTTCCTTATTTTTAATTTTTAACTCGCTTAAAATGTATTTTATGATGTTAAGGAGTAGTTGTAATGATATTTTGATAAAGAACCAAACGTATCCAAATGCTCCTTTATACATCATAAGCCTCTTTGAAATGTGGCTTGACAAACATTAGATTGTATGTCTAGCTATTTCTTACGAGTATTTCTGCTAAGTAACTTATTAAAAAGATGAAAACGTAGATTTTGACTCAAAAATGTCTTTTAATTTATTATGCCAAACGCTTCCTTTTCTAGACAAATAATGACTAATATTTCAATATACATATGAATTATGTATCTTGATGACTCAAAATTATTAGTTTCATGTTTATAAACTTGTCCATTAGTTGTGAAATTCATTTTGACTTAATCTTGACAATTTTATGACTCAATCCAAACACCCTCTTATGTTTATAAAATCATTTTTCATGATTTGAAAAATATATTTTTAGGATTAAAAGTTGTGATATTATAATGTGGTTAGTTATAATAAGTGTTTATGGCATAATTCAACAATGTATAACAAATTTTGAATGAGAGTGTTTGGTTTTTCAAAATTTTGGCATGAGGGTTTTAGATTACTTAGATTCTAGGTTAATTAAGTACTCTAATCCTATGGGAAGCATTTGGCAATGAGTATCCTAGACTTAATTTCAACATAAGTTCGAATTTAAAAATTTTAACTAAAATATCAAATTGTGATTAGACTCGAAATTTGATGAAATTAGATGAAATGTGTTTTGGAAAACTTACAATATATGTTGCTAATCGAGATATAAGTGTTTGCCCCTTGCGAATTTAGCCCGAATTGGTGATTTGGTAAGTGGTTTTGATGGTTTTTTTGGGTGGTTTAGTTCGTTCACAGCAGGTCGCAAAGGAAGGGTGTGTGAGAAATGGAGTGCTTGGCAAAAGTTTTAAGAGGAAAATTGTTTTTGGTAGCAGCAGATGGCCGGTCCCCTTAAACATTAAGGGGGCCGCCCTCGTTAACTAGCCGGTCCCCTTAATTTTAAGGGGGCCGCCTACCAAAAATGAAGTTTTTCGAATTTTGTTTCTGACGGCAAAATAATTATATGTATATAGATAGATTTATAATATATCAAAAATACGTTGGTTTGTATATGCACGAGGAAGGAATACTTGACACATTTTATTAACATTTCGTTAAAAAATATCTTGAGAATTTTGGATAAAATAATCAAGACGTCAAGTCGACAATGATTTTGAGGAATGAGAGGGAGTGTGTATATTTATATATATGTATATTACATGGGAAATTTGGATGTTGAATGGTGTCGAGAGATGATGAGGTAGAGACGGAGATAAGTGCTGACGGCGTCGGGAGTTTGTTTCATCCATAGTTTTCTTTGCGCGAAGGTTTAAATTCTACTTCTATGTTTATCCACTTAACTCACTTCTCTTCATCACCATGAGTTTTATGATAGTGGACATAGAAGATTTCGTGTTGAACGTTAAAGTCCAAAAGAGCAAAGGGGGAAGAAAAGGTTCGAGGACGAACAATTTCTTTTAGTTCTAGATAGTCAACAAATGACGTATCCAGGTTATGAGAGGATATGTATATATATATATATAATAATATATATTATATATATATTTTATATATATATATATATAGTAATATATATATATATATATATGTATATATAATTATAGTATAATATATGTATTTATGTTTAGATATATATATAAGAAGAAAACTCACTAACAAACACATAAGTATTAGCTAAACTTAAGCATTTAAGACTAACGGGGGCATGCAATAAGCTAGTTCATTAATCTAAGCATATAGTGGTGAGCATGAAAGAGATGCGTACCTTTTTGTCTTCAATGTGTGATCTTCAAGCACTTCAAAGCGTATATATTGACTTATAGAAGTCAATCATGAATGAGATACCGACTTTCCCGATGAGTAGACATTCTAGCCACTTGGTCCCCATGGTCTAATTGGTCCATAGTTGTTTGAACCAAACATGGTTTGCAATTGACTAAGATGCATATATGGTGGAAGTATTCCCCAAGGATTGAAACTTGGTGGACTTGAATAATTCCACATTGGGTGACTATTATTTTGGCGGTTTGGTCTATTTTGGTTTCTTCTAGGTTGAGGAGTTTTAGGCCGAGGGTGAGGACTAAGTGGTCTTCTAGGAGGAGGTGTTTTTTACCTTAATTTTGGTTTAGAATATTCTACTTCGGTTTTTAAAGATGGTTTGTAGAAAATTTTTACTTCCTCATTACTAGCTATGGGTATTTTTCTATCTTTCATAAGTATATATTTAGGTTTTGACTCTAAAGATTTTTGCTTATTAGTTTCACATTCAAACTTTACATTTTTAGTTTCACTAGTTGAAGCCTCAGTTGAATTAAATCCTAAGCCGGTTTTATCTCCTGATACTCTTTGAATACTTATTATTTTCCTAAGTGAATTACTACTATTTTCGAATTTGTCAAGTTTACAAATTTCTTTCTTAAGTTTTTCGTTTTCATTTTTAGTCTCTAGACATGTTTTACATTCTTCAAAAGCTTCTTTGCCTTTTTCTAAGTTGTGTAGTTTAATTTTTAATTCAAGTATTTCGTTTTCTAATTGGTTATTTATGCGTTTTAGTGATTTATTTTTAGTCATTACTTTTTGACCTAGTTTGCATAACCTATTATATTCACTATCTAAGTCTTTTTCGTCTAATGATAAATATTCATCACTAAAGTATTCGGTTTCGGAATGTACCTCACTTGATGTCTTAGCCATAAGACACTTCTCCTCCTTTGTGGTTTCTTTCTCGTCTTCGTCACTATCACTCCATGCTCCTCCAACAAATGCCTTTTGATTTTGCTCTCTTGACATCATTGGACATCTTCCGATGAGATGATTTGGATCACCACATTTAAAACACTTCCTCTCGCTCTTGCTACCTTTGTCGTCTTTGTTTCTTTGGAGTGCCTTTCTTTCGTCATGTGGTTGTCTAACGAATTTTCCTCGTCTTTTGAAGAACTTCTTGAAGTCTCTTACGGCCATGGCATATTCTTCATCATCACTTTCGGAGGTTGAGCTATCCTCATCACTAGATTCCTTCCTAGCTTTCAATGCAATTGACTTACTTTGTTTTCCTTTGACCATCTCGGAGTCTTTCTTTATTATTGCTTCGTAGACTTTCAAGTTGCCGATCAACTCATCAAGTTGAAGAGTTGACAAGTTCTTCGATTCTTCAATCGCCGTAACTTTAGCTCGCCATTTTGGATGAAGAGCCCTAAGAAATTTCCTAACAAAATTCTTACTAGAAAAACTCTCATCAAGTGCTTTTAAACTTGTGATGATTGTGTTAAACCTAGCAAAAGCATTATCAATTGATTCCTCTTCCGGAATCGTAAATTGTTCATATTGTTGAACAAGAAGATCTATTTTATTATCTTTGACTTGACTATTACCTTGGTGAGTTATTAGTAAAGAGTTCCAAATTTTTTTTGCGGTTTCACACATAAAGATTCTTTCGTATTCTTTACGTGTTAGCGCATTATAAATAACCATTTTTGCTTCATTATTTTTAGCAAGTTTTCTTTTTAGATCATCATTTTGTTTTTCAAAAGGTACTATCTCATCCTTTTTAGTTTCTGGATTATTTTGAATAGGTAAAAAATCATCGTTAGTAATAACATGCCAAAGATCTAGATCTTTTTATTTCACATAAGTTTCGAATCGATTTTTCCAATAAAGAAATCCATCACTTTCAAATAGTGGTGGTCTTTGCATAGATTGCCCTTCTAAATATTTTTCAGATTCCATAGATCGTTTCAAGTTTTAAAATACAGTTTATTTTAAAAATCTTGTTTGACGTGGCTCTTGATACCAATTGTGGAAAACTAGAAGGGGGGGGTTGAATAGTTTTACGTCTTTTAAATTTTATTGTGAAAACTTTTGTTTACTTTTTAAAAACTTCGATTCGATCTTATGTGACTTCAACTCTTAAACAATATGAACAAATATAGACAAATGTAAATAAGTAATGCAAGTAAAGTAAATGAAATGAAATGAAAGATAGGGATGGAAAGATCAAACCACAACACAAGGATTTATAGTGGTTCTGCTACAAGGAAACCTTTCTTGCCCTACTCCACTCCCCGAGTCACCTACTCGAGAGTTCTCTTCACTATGTCAACAAACTCCCTTATGGCGGAGAAAACCTTACACAACTTTAGCTTACACCGGCTTAACGACACAAAGCTAGATGTCGGGTTCTAATAGTAGCTAGAACCAATCTCACAACTTCTACACGACTTCTTCACGACTTATTCACAACTACTTCACGACGGCTTCACGACTACTTCACAACTACTTCACGACGGTTTCACGACTTCTTCACAACTACTTCACGACGGCTTCACGACTTCTTCACTACGGCTTCACACCTTCTACACGACGGCTTCACAACTTCTAGACTACGACTTTACAACTTCTACACTACTTCTTTACAACACAACTACTTACTTACACTTTGATCTACTAATTACAACTACACAAACACCTTATCAAATACTTTACACAATTATACAAATATATGAATTGAGCTACAATACTTCTTCTCTAGATGTTGAAGAAGTATTCTTCTTTTGCACTTGGATGATGAAAGCTTGGATCACTTGGAAACCAATGCTTAAGAGAATATGATCAAAGGATTTTAGAAAGGATTTACAAGGATTAGAGAAGATTTAGAACAGAAGGTTTGGGGTGCAAAAGGTGAGGAAAAAGTCCAGAGATGAACCAATATTTATAGGCAAATCTGAGGGGCTAGAGGAGCGGGGCGGTCCCCTTAAAATTAAGGGGGCCGCCTAGTAAAATTAAGGGGGCCGCCCAACTGGAACGTTGCTCAGATTTGTCTTTTTGTGGGGAAGGTTTTTCTAGAACATTTTTACCATTTTTGGTTGAAAATTTGAATTCATAAATTAATAAAGGATTAAACATTTTTATTTAATACCAAAAATGATTTTCTAAAAGATATAAAATGTTTTGGTCATTTTATAAAAAATCTAGTGATTAAGAAAATGTTCCTTTGATCATATAATGCATTAAGCATGTGTTTATTCATACTTTAAGTGATTGAGTTGTTAAAATAGATATTTACAACTAAATACTTGTTTACGTCATAACTTTTCGTTTAATGATTTTACATTTTGTGATTATCAAAATGTAGAGATATCGAAAAATATTAATAACGTGTTTTGGCATTATTTATATCAACATAAACCAAACGCGAGGTGAGTTACAGAACTAGTAGCAAGTGTAATAGTCTTAATGAAGTAAAGATATTAGTAATGAAAAAGGTGCTTAGAAAATGCACCATTAGTCAAGGCACAGGTGCCCAAGTGACGCACCCTTAGATTTGTAGTGTGCCTAAGAGATTTATAACGAGGAACTTCCATTCATGACTTCCTCTGTGGAGTACAGTATTTGTATAAGTACATAAGACATCCTTCGTTGAGTACATGCTTAAATAGTACCTATGACGTCCTTCATGGAGTATCCGTGCACGCATCCATAACGTCCTTTGTGGAGCACCCGTGATAAATGCACATAAGACATCATGTGTGGAGTACTATGACATCATGTGTGGAGTACTATGACATCCTTCGTGGAGTACCCCGCGCACGCATCCTTCATGGAGTACTTGTGCTTGAAATAGCACTCATGTCAAGTAACAAACCATATATGAGTACTCGTCGGCTAGGGAATTCCTAACATGTAGTATGATGATTAGATATCGTGTAGTTTGGCCGTTCAGAAAAAAAAGAAAAAAAAATCGTGTAGTTTGTAGTAGTGATTGGATATCACGGTATGTAGTATGACGATAGATCGTAATATTAGTAGAAGTGAGATTAGATATCACGTTCCAATAGTATGACAACTAGATGGCATATTCATTAGCAAATAATGAGATAGCATTATGTAGTAGAAGCCAAGTAGCTCATAGTTATATTAGTAGCATTAGTCATTAGCACATGCCATGCTTAGTACATTTTTCGTACACTCACTAAGTCGTATGACTTACCGTTGTTAGTTTACCTTTTTGTAGGTTGAAGATAAGGAATTGGGGCAAACGGATAAATGAAGGTATACGAAGGGAACGGTAATGCTCGTGGGGAACTAGGCGACAAGCATTTCACCCATACTCTCGTACTAGCTTGTTAACGTCCCAGAATATTATGAATAAATGTCTTTCAAATTCATATTTGCATTAGTCAAGTTTTAGTGTCAAGTTGTATGTTTATAGGTCGAATATGGGTTGTTTGGGTTATGATGAACACCGGTACCTTTTGTTTTAATGCTTCCGCTTGTTGTAATGGTCATGGTCTTGTACAGAAATGTTTTCTCTATCAGTATATATATATATATATATATATATATATATATAATATATATATATATATATATATATATATATATATATATATATATATATATATATAGGTATTCTATAAAGTATATTAATAGAAAGTGAGAAAAAAATTAATAAATGATAAAAAAAGTTTAGGGTAAAAATGAAAATCCAAAATCAAATGCGGTT
Source organism: Artemisia tridentata subsp. tridentata (assembly GCA_021014915.2). Taxonomy (NCBI): domain Eukaryota; kingdom Viridiplantae; phylum Streptophyta; class Magnoliopsida; order Asterales; family Asteraceae; genus Artemisia; species Artemisia tridentata. The sequence goes on along the minus strand of CP139502.1, from coordinate 86,927,132 downwards.
AAATTTATATATTAATAAACACACTCTTGCGTCTCATCGTTTCTATATCAATTAGCACTCTCTCAATCCTCTCTCTCTCTCTCATCTCTCTCCTCGTACTCCTCTTATAATCAAACACACCAAACACACATCTCTAAATCAAACACGCTCACCAACCACCGTCACACACCACCATCGTCGTCCGCCGTCACCTCACAAATCACTTATCCCGTCCTGTCGCCATCGTCTCTCTCCCGTCACATTACTTCACTCAAAAACCACCATCAAAAACACAGATCATCAACAAACGATCAAAAACCGATCCAAAAAATCAAAAAAAATACTTGTTATTCAGTGGAATTGCAGCTCAATTCACGCAGTTATCCACTTTCACGGAGTTATTCAGTGGAATTGCAGCTCAAATCGCAACTCAAATCACGCAGTTATTCAGGTTATATGTAAATTTCATTAGTCTCATTTTAAGCTTGTTTCTTTCTTATTTTTTGAATTTGTGTAAAATTAGGGCATCTATAATGATTTTGTAGGTTTGAAAATAAGAAGTTGAGAGCCACTGATTAGTTAGACTATTTTTGAGTTATTTGACATTTTAGGACATCACTGTGCAAACAGATGATAATTTCGAGTATTTTTGAATTATTTGAGCATATGTTCGTTAAATTAGAGCATCCGTTGTTTAATTTAATTTAGGGCATCAGTTGTTAAATTCGGATGAAAGTAAGAATTTGTTTGTTAGAATAAATATCATCTTTTTGTTTAATTTAGGGCATCAGTTGTAGAATATGTATGTAGATGTAGAATAGTGTATGAAAGTACGTGTTAGAGCATCTATTAGTATAATTAGGACATTTGTATTATGTGCTTGGTGCATCTATATTATGTGTTACAGCAACTGTATGTGTTTGGTGCATCTATATTATGTGCATCTGTTAGTATAATTAGGACATATGCCGTAATGTTGCAGCATCTATATGTGTTAGAGCAACTGTATGTATGAATGAGGCGTATGTATTATGTGTTTGGTGCATCTATATGTACACGTATGATCAGTGCATCACCATTACGGCATCTGTTAAAGCACACGTATGATCATTTCTTAGAGCGTAATTGAATAAGTACTTTTCTGTAACGTATTTCTGTAACATGAGTTAAATGGTGTGTTTCAGTAATGTACTTTTCATGGTATGCTTATTTTCAGTCATGGTATATGGTAATCTGTTTGTATCATTGGTGTATATGATATGTATAATTAGTGCGTAATTGAATAAGTAGAATAGGTACATTGATTGAAGCATTATATTATAGAATATAAGGGCATCTGTTTAGTTTAATTGGTGCATCTGTTTAGTTTAATTGGTGCATCTGATTTGTTTAATTGGTGCATCTGATTTGTTTAATTGGCCTAGTTTATGGTTTTCCGACATGTAGTTAAAAACATGGCTAATTTGAACTATTTTTATGCTAAAAACCAGTGGTTTGTTTTTAAGATAATGTAGGTTACTGCCATCATTCTTGAAGGTGAGTGTTCTATGTCATATTATACACGAGCAGAGCATGTGAGCTTTTGTTAGCAGAAGTCAAGTGTGAGGCACGAATGGTAGTGACAATCTATTTGTAATCTCATTGGTGGGCTAAGTGGTTGTTGTTGTTGTTGTTGTTGTTGTTTCTGCTGTTAATCTGTGCGTATTTGTAATCTGATTCCTACTGATGATATTTCTGTAACGTGAGTTAAATGGTGTGTTTCAGTAATGTACTTTTCATGGTATGCTTATTTTCAGTCATGGTATATGGTAATCTGTTTGTATCATTGGTGTATATGATATGTATAATTAGTGCGTAATTGAATAAGTAGAATAGGTACATTGATTGAAGCATTATATTATAGAATATAAGGGCATCTGTTTAGTTTAATTGGTGCATCTGTATAGTTTAATTGGTGCATCTGATTTGTTTAATTGGTGCATCTGATTTGTTTAATTGGCCTAGTTTATGGTTTTCCGACATGTAGTTAAAAACATGGCTAATTTGAACTATTTTTATGACGATACTCCAAGTATTTTATGGATATTATGTTAGTTGGTTAGTTAATTCTGTTGTGGTGTGTTTCTGTTCGATATTGTGTTGGTTAGTTAGTTAATTTCAGTTGAAGATGTGTTTTGTGCGTAATTAGTCATTTGGATTGAGACGTAAAGGCGTAAGAAGTCAAAGTGTTTGAAACTGTAAGTGAATTTAATATCACAATCTATGATGACAAAATGGGTATGTTTATATTGTTTAAATTGTGATAAAGAGTGTTTGACGAGATTTGATATATTTAGGATTTATATTGAAAATACGAACATATAAGCCAAATTGGTTTCTGATTATTGTTCTAAAAATTCAAATTTGCAATTGATGATAATCAGAACATTATCTTTGCAGTTATTGTGAGTGCTTTAAAGGTGTACTATTTTGTGCTGAATTGTGTTCCTGTCAAGAATGCTACAATAGCCTTGGTTATAAAGATACTGTTTATGAGGCACGTAAAAGGATACAATCTCAAGATCCACTTGCGTTTTCCTCGAAGAATTGTCCCCTTATACTGTCTCCAACAACACACAATGTAGTACGTAATCACCTATAACATTGACTTCACTTATTACTTAACTGATATATTGTTGAACTTAATGGTTGATTGTTAACAAGAGGATGAAAGTCAGTCGAAACCAATTGAGTTAAAAGACAGAAAAGGTTGCAACTGTAAGAAATTACAATGCAGAAAAAACTATTGTGAATGCTATCTGGTTTATTCTCGGCCTTTTTCATTAATTTCTATTTTCTCGGTCAATATGTTTTCTGCTAACTTTTTGAATCTATCCGATAGGCTTGTGTTGGATGCGGTAGTGAATGTCGATGTGAAGGATGTGAAAATCTTTTTGGCATGAAAGGAGGTAAAATAAAGATGCATATATTACTAGTTTAAGCAAAATTCTCTTATAAACAATTAAAGTAACTTGTTAATACAAATATCGTCCTAAAAACGTTATTTATATTTTACGATCTTTGCTTTATTTTGTTAATGACAATTATAAGGTTTATCTTTAGCAAAGCATAAATATAAGTTAAAGTCTTTTACATTTATAGTAACAAGTCTTTTAAAACACATTTACACATTACATGATCACTAGAATTCACATTGCATATATACATTTTACATTTACATGTTTTACTTTTATTTCTTAAATTAGAAATATTAAACATGACATCATGGCATACCTCATTTTGATATCTTTAGGATATCTTGAGGATTTAGGTGATATCTTGTATAGATCTTCAAGCTAAAGAGTTGACTTTGGAAGATATGAAAAGATTGTGCAAGATATGGAAAGATATGGGAATATCTTAGCTGTCTGGTTCCCGCGGAACCAAACACCATAACTGGCGGATCCCTTAGTTTGGTTCCGCCAAATCCGCCGCTGTTGATCAGCTTTGCTATAATAGCAAGCTGATCATTCGGGACAATCATCACTTACATAGCATAAATTATATATTCATTCATTTATACATTACTAACCCATATCATTCATTCATTTCATTCTTAGTGATCTTCCTTTTTGTAGCAAAAGAGATCAAGCATCAACAAGCTTCAACTCACTGTTGCAAGTCTTGATAGTTAGATACTGATTGACTAGTTAGTGTTTTCACATATTTGTTCTACCTTTCATTCAGTAAAGTCGGTTAGTGTTTTAGACCTCAAAAGACATAGAGTAAACGGGAGTAGTTGCACCCTTGTAAAGAACTCGACATATAGCTTAGTGTCGGTAATTGTATAGGCGACGTTAGGTTGGTTCTTCCTTGAAGTAGAACTCGGTATTTAGCTTTGTACCGGAAAAAGTTGTAAGCGACGTGTATTAAGGTTTTCTCCGCCGAGAAGGGAGTTTGTTTCTTAGTGAAGAAAAACTCTCGAGTTAGAGGCTCGAGGAGTGGAGTAGGGCAAGGAAGGGAGTTCTTGTAGCCGAACCACTATAAATCTCCGTGTTGTGGTTTGATTGTTCTTTTCTCTACTTACTTACTTGTTTGTGTGCAATTACCTTGAAATCACAATAAGTCACAAAGCGAATTAAAGTTAAAAACGGCAAAAACTATTCAACCCCCCCTTCTAGTTTTCCACAATTGGCATCAAAGCTACGTTACTCAAGATTTTCAAAATATATTCTATTTTAAAACTTGAAGCGATCAATGGACATTGAAAACTTTAAAGAAGGGCAATCTATGCAAAGACCACCACTATTTGAACCAAATTGTTTCATATATTGGAAAAACCGCTTTGAGACGTATGTGAAGTCAAAGGACATAGATCTATGGTATATCATTGTAGAGGGTGATTACAAACCCATAAGTAATGATATATCAAGTGGTCGGGATATGGGTACTTCTCTTACTCGTCACAGTGATGAGCAAAAGAAGTTGATTGCCAAAAATAATGAAGCCAAAATGATGCTTTATAATGCCTTACCTAAGAAAGAATATGAAAGAGTTTTTATGTGTAAAACGGCTAAAGATATTTGGCAATCATTGATTATCACTCATCAAGGGAACTCACAAGTCAAAGATAACAAAATTGATCTTCTTGTTCAACAATATGAACAATTTGTAATCTCTGAAGATGAGACCATTGATAGTGCTTTTTCTAGGTTCAATACTATTATTACATCTCTTAAAGCACTTGACGAATCTTTTTCTAGTAAGTATTTTGTCAGAAAATTTCTTAGAGCACTTCATCCAAAGTGGAGAGCAAAGGTGACAGCTATTGAAGAATCCAAGGATCTTTCAAGCATGACACTGGACGAGCTCATCGGAAATCTCAAAGTTCACGAGATGGTGATGGAAAAAGACTCATAAATAGTTAAAGGCAAGAAGGAAATGATGAAGTCTATTGCCTTAAAAGCTAGGGTAGAGTCAAGTGACGATGAAGAGTCTAGCTCAGATAGCGAAGATGAAGAGTACGCCATGGCCGTTAGAGATTTCAAGAAATTCTTCAGGAGACGAGGAAAGTTCGTAAGACAACCTCGTGAAGAAAAGAAACCTTTCCGGAAAGACCGTGATGATAGGAAAGGAAAAGTAGATAGAAAATGTTTTAGGTGCGGAGATTCCGGTCACCTAATAGGAGAATGTCCAAAGCCTCCAAAGAACAAGTCTCAAAGAGCATTTGTTAGTGGAGCTTGGAGTGATAGTGAAGGTGATGACGACGAGCCTAAGAATGACGAAGTTGCTCTTATGGCTAGTGACTCTAACGAGGTACTCTCTGACTCATCCTACTCCTCTATTGATGATGATACAGTAGAAATTGAATATAACAAACTGTGTGAAATTACCCTTAAAATCATAAACAAAAACAAGTTCTTAAAAACCAAAAAGGAATTTTTGGAAAACAAAATATATTGGTTAAAAGAAAAAGCCTTAAGATTAGAAAAGGGTAAAAATGTTAAGGAAACATGTGTCTCATGTCAGGAACTAAAACTAGAAATAGAAACACTTAAGTCCACACAGGAAAAACTTATCAAACTCAATTCTAAATTTAAAAGGTTTGATAAACACATTAGTTGTATGGATGATATAATGAAAGATCAAAAGTTTCAACTTGATAAGACCAAGCTACATTTTATGAAACTAAGAAACCTAAGTGACTTTGAGAAACAAACAGTGAAAGTACAAGAACCTGTTCCAACTGAGTCAGACACCCACGGATCCGACGGATCCAAAATTTTGGATCCGCCAGTTATACCAAAAGGATCCGCAGGTACTGTTGATGAACAGAAGGTTCGTAAATCAGATCGTACTGAATTCGTTAAGGTCACTAGAAAACCTAGCACTAGTACAACTGTTAACAAACAAAAACCATCAGTTTCCATAGGAAAAGGTCAAGTTAATAATGAGTTTAGGACTAAAACGGTTCAACAGAGACCTAGAACTGGTTTTCCCAAACACCCCTTTCCAAAGAGTAATCACAACTCACAGAGTCATTATCAAAGTAATTGGAACCAAAACATGTCTAGGAACTTTCAAGGTCCCAACTACATACCATGGAACACTTGTCCACCATTTGCATACATGAACCATGATAATGTTATGTTTAACCCAAACGGACCCATGAGATATTGGGGACCAAACGCTTGAGTTTTTCTTGAACTTAGGTGTGCTTAAAAGTTGAGTTAGAACCAGATGAGTGGATTAAAGATAGTGGGTGTTCAAGACACATGACAGGGACCAAAAGCCTTTTCTCATCCTACCAAGTGTACGACGGAGGTAATGTCACATTCGGTAGCAAGCTTAAAAGTAAAATCATCGGAAAAGGTACAATCTCTCATGACTCTCTCACCATTGATGATGTTGCTCATGTAGATAATTTAGGATTTAACTTGCTTAGTATTAGTCAATTATGCCGCAAAAAGTATAACGTCCTTTTCAGTGAAAATGGAAGTAAAATACTAAAAGATGGCATAACCGTAGGAAAAGGTGTTTTGAAGAATAACGTTTATGTTATAAAATTAGACAAAACACCTAAAGACAAACTTTGTCTCACCTCTCTGGACGAAAACTCAACTCTATGGCATAGATGCTTAGGTCACGCTAATATGAGGTTAATCCAATCCTTATCATCTAAGGAACTCGTTAGGAACCTGCCCAAGTTGAAATACGACCAACACTTTTGTGATGCTTGCAAAATTGGGAAACAAGTTCATAATAGCCATAAGGCTAAAAACATGGTGTCTACATCTAGGTGTCTAGAATTGTTACATATGGATTTGTTTGGTCCATCCGCTATACAAAGTTACAGGGGAAACTTCTATACTTTGGTAATAGTAGATAATTACTCTAGGTATACTTGGACTAAGTTCTTGAAAACTAAAAACGAGGCATTTGATAAATTTGAAATTCTAAGTAAGAAAATTCAAAATCAAATAGGAAATAACATTGTGTCTATTAGAACCGACCACGGTCGTGAATTTGATAACGAAATCCAATTCGGAGCTTTTTGTGATGCTAATGGCATAACACATAATTTCTCGGCTCCTCGAACTCCTCAATCTAACGGTGTAGTTGAACGCAAAAATAGGGCAATTCAAGAAATGAGTAGAACTTTGTTAAATGAACAAAACAGACCTCAAAAGTTTTGGTGTCACGCCGTAGATACATCCACATATATCCTAAATAGAGTCCTAATTAGACCATTCTTGAATAAAACACCATATGAGCTTTATAGAGGCAAAAAGCCTACGTTAGGATATTTTAGAGTTTTTGGAAGCAAGTGCTTCATATTAAACACTAAGGATTACTTCACCAAGTTCGACCCAAAGTCGTATGAAGGTGTATTTCTAGGATATTCACAAAATAGTAAAGCATATATTGTCTTGAATAAAGAAACATCAAGAGTCGAGGAATCGTTAAACGTAACATTCGACGAAAGTCCACCTCCCTCTAAGACATCACCTTTGGTAGATGATGACTTAGTTGAAAGTCAAATGGTTGAAAACCATGAAAACATAGAGAATGACAAAGAAGACGAACTGGTAAAAAGAGAAATTGTCAACATCAAAGAATCCAAAAGTCATCCATTAGACAATGTCATAGGAAAAATTAACGAAAGAACGTTAAGGTCAAAAGCCCAAAACGAAAGTAATTTCTTTTGTTTTGTTTCAACCATTGAACCTAAAAATGTTAATGAAGCCATAAAAGATGAATCTTGGGTCATAGCAATGCAAGAAGAATTAAATCAGTTTATTAGAAATGACGTTTGGACTTTAGTCCCACAACCTCAAAATCAAACCATAATTGGAACTAAATGGGTATTTAGGAACAAAATGGATGAAAATGGAGTAGTGTCTAGAAACAAAGCTAGGCTAGTAGCTCAAGGCTATAATCAACAAGAAGGTATAGATTACGACGAGACATTTGCACCCGTCGCTAGGCTTGAGTCAATTAGAATATTACTTGCATATGCATGTGCACACGACTTTAAACTATTCCAAATGGATGTTAAAAGTGTTTTTCTAAATGGTTTTATTAATGAGGAAGTGTACGTTGCACAACCTCCCGGCTTTGCCGATTTTGAAAAACCAAATCATGTCTACAAACTTAAGAAAGCATTATACGGACTTAAGTAAGCACCAAAAGCTTGGTATGATTGACTTAAAACTTTCCTAGTTGACCATAAGTATACCATGGGCCTAGTAGACAACACTCTTTTCACCAAGAAAAAGGGATCACATATTATCATAGTCTAGATATATGTGGATGACATTATATTCGGTTCAACTTGTCAAAAGTTATGCGATGAATTCTCAAAAATCATGCATGATGAGTTTGAAATGAGTATGATGGGGGAACTAAACTTTTTCTTAGGACTCCAAATAAAACAATTAGAAGATGGGATATTCTTCAACCAATCTAAGTATATCAAGGATATGCTTAAGAAATTTGGTCTTGAAGATTCAAAACCTATTAAAACACCAATGTCCTCGGAAACTAAACTCACTAAGGATGAAGAAAGTGAATCCGTAGATAGCACTAAATATAGGGGAATGATTGGTAGCTTACTTTACCTAACGGCTAGTAGACTAGACATTATGTTTAGTGTTTGTCTATGTGCACGCTTTCAAGAAAATCCCAAAATATCCCATCTTGAAGCCGTTAAACGGATCTTTAGGTACATAAAAGGCACTACACATTTAGGATTATGATATCCCAAAGGAACGGGAATGGAAACCATAGTGTATGCCGGCTCAGACCATGCCGATGATTATGTTGATAGGAAAAGTACAAGCGGTATTTGTACTTCTGTAGGACATTGTCTCACCTCATTGCTTGCTAAGAAACAAACAGCCCTCGCAATATCAACAACTGAAGCCGAGTACGTGTCAGCAGGAAAAGCTTGCCAACAAGCATGATGCGTGCGCGTGTCGTTGCGGTTTAGCAGTATTAATGCCTACTCAAGTTTTAAATTTATATTTAGCCGACTTATCAATAACACACACACTTAACGAGCAGTGTACCCGGTCAGTATGAATATAATGGTAAGTAGAGTGTCGATCACTAAGAGTGGAACGTATTATCTAGTTATTCTAATCAGTATTTAAATATCCTAAGTTAGCTGTACAACCTAATCTAACGCAAGGGGGTTCAGCCTGAGAGACTGGCACGGTTTGGTTATGATTAAATAGTAAACTAAACTAATGAGCACGAATCAGCGATTAGCACACACGTACACAGATAGATACTCGAGACAATAAGAAGACCTGTCCTGATAGTTAAGTAGCTTGTCACTTGTTTTATTGCTAGTTTTATATGAAGTGTATATAATTAAACCTTTCTCGTTGGCTCTAATCTTATCGGCGAGTAAACCCTTAATGATTACTTATGTCTATCCTATTTATTAAGCGTCTCTTAAATAGGCGAGGAAGGGGCATGGCGACCCAAGCAATGCTCAGCTAGACACAGAGGTTATCAATGCACTAATAAAAGTCACCAAAGACATCAACATATAAACTTTAATTAATGGGAAAGCAATTTTAAGGGGTGCGCATGATTTTCCGTAGTCACATGACATCAGCCCATCAATCCTGATGAATTAAAGTGTACTAATACAATAAAACAAAACTACTTAATGAATTGAATACATGCAGGACCTTCTTACAGCTCTTGTATCTTCGTTCAGGGTGTGTCTTGTGCTGCTAATACGTCTGAATTCGTCTCTGGTTTGGTACTCGTACGTATGGTATCTTGCACTGTTCAACCCCGAAATTCGTCTGACTTTGGGGTATTTATAGTTTCTGTCTGAGGGTTAGATGTGGCGCATAGGATAAGTAGATGCGGCGCATTGACTTAACTTCGCGTGGGGTCCAAGATTAATATATTCAGGAATATTCGTACACCGCCTTAAGATGCGGCATAACTCCATTGCTCTATGCGGCGCATGTCCTTTGCTGTCTTGGATTGTAACTTGTGAAATCTTGATAGTGATACGCCGTATATAAGAAGTATGTTGTGGCGTATCTGGAGCAGAATGATCTTGATCTTGTACATTTCATTAGACTCTTAACATCTTGCTTGTTTTGCTCCATAATTAGTCCAAAATCGCCAAGTTTCACATAATACTTGTTTTTACCTGAGAATTACAAAAGTAAACATTAACGTATCAATTCTCATATATAATATAATAAAACAAGTCAAATAAATATGATAAATGATGATAATAAAATGTACTTATTTGAGTTTATCAAATATCCCCCCACTTGAACTTTACTTGTCCCCAAGTAAATCTTAGAATTAATCTTATGAAAATGTATCCTAAAAGATATTAGGATTTATTTTTATATTTAAGCATGTATTCGTTTTGTCATAATTGCACAACCAAACACTTAACGAATTAGAAATAAAATAAAATATTTCGATAAAAGCAAATCTAATCGTTTAACTGTCCAGTCGTGACGAATATTCTATCATAAGCTTGGCAAGTATACGCATCTCCCCCACTAAAGCCAAGGAATAACAAGTCTAAAGCGGTAAAAAGGGTTTGTTGGTTGAGGGTTGATCATCCTTTTTAATCTCTATCGATCTCATATTCCAGAAAAGGCGACAAAATCACAAATACATGATCGAATCCACGACCACGATACTTGCAATTGCTCAAATCCTTAACTCGAATAGGCTAAAGATAGGACCAAGTAATCTTCACCAATAATATTATATCAAAAAGGGCGACAAAATCATAAATACATAGTCGAATCCACGACTACGATACTTAAGATTGCTCAAATCCCTAATCTCAATAAATCAAAGGTTTGGATGAAAAATGATATAGGGTATGGATAATATTTGGGATACAAATTGGTGTAAAATGAAAAATAAACAAAACAGATAAATTAAAATCCTGAGTGTGGTTAATCACTATCCCAACCATCCCATGAATAAGACTCATATCATTGAATAACTCACGCTTTAACACTTGAAACACACGCTTTAGGTAGACACGAATTATACTCAACAAGATCTCATTCAAAGAATAATCCTTAGTTGGCGTTCCCATAACGGCCAACTCCCATTCAATCCATAAATATAATATACAACAAATAGTGGTGATATCGCCCACTTAATACAAAACTTTACATAAGTTGGTTAAAATAAACATCCAACTTTTCCTTTTTTTTCTTTTTCTTTTCTATTTTTTCCTTCTTTTTTTTTTTTTTTTTTTTTTTTTTTTTTGACATCAACATATATGTGTAAAATTTCACAACTTTACTATCACTATTTTTCCGGATAATTTTTCCATACTCTTCATACTTTCAAAAATAACTGTAATAGTGAAAGTAGTAAACACACGAAAAATAAACTCAAAGATATACAATATTTACTTTCATACCAATTGCATTATGCAATTTCCTGACTCAACCAAAGATAATGAATTACGCACGCGAACACAGGTAATGTAAGGAAACACACTTTGCCTAAAGCAATTAACCACGGATTTTAATCTACAGGGTAGGCTAAGGTGTAAGGGTGTATCGAAATATTATAACAAAGGTGTAAGAAACGAAAGGAATGGCTCTGAGTGTTTTTCTAGAGGTATCTTACTCTAAAAGTGAGAGTAACAAAGGGTTTATACGGGGGTTAACTAACCAATGTAGTTAGTTAATATCACATAACATATAAAGGCTTTTTGGGTGTAATCCTAGAAATTTACCAATTTAGACAAGTCATTCCATTTATATAGATAATACTTATTATGGTGGTCTCGAATAGTATACAAGCCAAGTTCTAAAGTTTACAAGTCACCGGCACACTCATAGATTTGTGAATTTTGATAAGTTCACAATTTTTGAAAATAATGCTATGTGTGCAGCTATGTGATGAAGCGAAAAGTGTACCGCTTTTAAGGGGTCATTTAAGCCCTAAATCGTATTTATTTGATCAAATATTGCCCTAAATCGTTCCTTTTGTCATTTTAGGTACTTTTGAGGAGAAATCTGGAAAAGGAAGCATTTTGGACGTTTTAGGAGCATAAAAGTGAAGAAAACGGCAAAGTCTCAAAATTATGCTGAAAAGTACCTTTGACGGCGTCAGATATTGGTCCAGACGGCGTCATGGCTTGGCAAAAGTGGTGGATATGAAAATTACTCATGATAAGCCAGAGAATTTTACATGAAAAATCTGACGGCGTCACCCTTTAAGATGATCAAGGCCATCACGGCTTAAGCTAAAGAGGGACGGCGTCAAGCTCAATTCTGACGGCGTCACCCCTTGATAGGCCAGAGAGGATTTTGGAGCATTAAAGAGGGACGGCGTCAGGAAGGCCATCCAGGAACCCTAAAAACGGCGAGGTGACGGCGTCAGGATCTATAACGTGACGCCGTCCGCCCTTAAACTCTATATATAGTTTTGCAATTTTTTGTCATTAGTGTGGAACTTATTGTGTGTAATTTTGGAGGAGAAACCCTAAGACGAATTTCTGCCATTTTTAAGGGTTTTCATACCCTTGGATCTCCCATGTTTAATTGAAGATAAGTAATCGTTTAATCATTCAATATGTATATGTGTTGTTTGATTATATCTCGTTCTTGTCTTTTGATTAACATGCTAGGCTAGATTTATCTTGTGTTTGCTTAGATCTAATGAAACCTAACTATTGATTATTGGTTATTAGTGTGTTATTAATTGTATTGGATGATTGTTCATCGATGTTAGGCTTAAGAAAACTGGCTAACTTCCTATTCGGTAACTTGCTTGAACGTCTTAAGAAACATGAACCAATGCGTACTAAGGTTTTTATGGTTGTATTTAATGCATGAGCGAATTCTAGTGATCCCATGTTAGGAGCTTCTTAGCCGGCTCGACATAGGAGTGAAGTAGGAGCTTATAGAGTTGGGGAAGTACGTACGCCACCCCACGATTGGTATTAAGGAATACACCCGTCATCCACGCGATTAATACACATTAATCAACCGGTAAAAGATAGTTAGGGAGTAAGGAAATCTAAGTAAACACATTTCTCTCCATATAAGTTTTACCAATCTTTTCATTTTCAGTTATTTTATTTTATTTGCATTCGTAGTAATTTGGGTTAGTTGACTAGCAACTAATTCCGCCCACTCCTTCAAACCCGAGATTTTACTTGCTTTCATAAAATTATAAAAATACAAAAAAGAATCTTCCCTCACCCTTAGACCTACTAAAGTAGTTTTTCATACCTAACGAACACTATTCCCTGTGGAGAACGATCAATCCCCCGTACTTACCACTACACTATACTACATCTGTCAGGTACACTGCCTGGTGGGGTTGTAAGCCTCTTGAGATCCCTCGAGAGGTAAAACCTGTTGTAAGGTTGCAAAACCACGCATCAAGTTTTTGGCGCCGCTGCCGGGGAATAGTTATTGTTTAGGTTGAATTTTTATTTTATTAGGTCTACTCACTAGATTCCTTTCTAGTGAGATTTTTTATTTTATTTTTCTAGGATTTCTTGTAGTCTATCTTTTTCTTTGTGCCCTTTGTTTGTAAAACCATTTTCATTTGTCACTATGATGGATGAAATTCCATTTAGATCATTGACAATAGAGGAACAATTATATTTTACCAATAGATTTGTTTCCTATCATTCCTATGAATTTTTGTGTGATCTTTGTGATTTCCAAAAGGAGTTAGGGGTAAGGTTAGATGGGTTTAATGAATTCTATGCATGTGAGATTTCTATTAGACGGGCATTATCTGGATCAATTCCTTTTAGTCAGGCCCTTTGGATGAATTTTGAGGAAAGCTTCCTAACCATGACCCATAAGTGGAACGAATTGGTGGATTCGTATGAGCAAAGAGACCTAGTTTCTAAGAACATGGACTTAGAATCAAACCAAGATTCTGAGATGGTTAGTGTTGAACTACCTAGTTGCATGAGTGGGATAGATTTCACCAAAACACATGATGAACATATAGGTGATTTAGATACTATGGAGAATGAGGTTAGAAATGCAAGCCCACTAAGTACCCCACAAGTCCTACCATCATTTGAGGCACACACACCGCCCGTGACTTACCCGGAAGAAGTTGAGGAGACTATAGGAACCCCAATAGAGGTAGAGCCCTTGGACCAAACACAACTAGAAGAAATAGGTTTGAATGCTTTTAGTGATCACAACCTTTCTTTTAGTCCTATGGAAGTTCCTAGTTTTGATGAACCGGAGCCTAAACCAAAACCGTTACCTAATCTTCCATCCTTAGATGTGAACTTAGGAATTGAATTAGGTCCCGATCCACCCATCAAACCATGTAGTCCGGGTAATGTTAAGATTAAGGTAGTAGACTCTAGGCCTTGTAGAGAGGAAGCTAACATAGGAGTGAACCATGACCTTACATACTTACATCACCCATTTATGATTGATCACAAGAAACATTATGGGTTTAAACCGGGTTTATTAGGTCAAAGTGGATTCTTAACTTGGAGTCTCTCGAAGTTGATAGAAGATGATCCTTTTCTAGGAGAAAATCTTAATCCGCCCACTAACCCAATTGAATTAGGTAAGGTTATGATGATAGGATCCCGCACCTTTGAGCATATAATTCACCTGTCACTCTTTCCTCACGTGGCATATTTCCACCCTAAGGGTGTGTATCGCTACTTTCACCCACACTTAATCCTAAGTGTAGGGAAAACCTCCCCTATTTCCGTTAAATAAGGGTAGAGTCAGGCTCGTGACTCGAACAAAAACAAGCGCTTCTTGGGAGGCAACCCAAGCTTTATTTGCTTTGTGTGTTTATTTATTTGTTTGTTTGATTTTATTTGTTTCCGTATGTATGTTTAATTTTTATTATTATTGATTCATGTTCAATACTAAATTGTGAAAATGCTTTATCTTGTTTTTAACTTCGTCTTAACTACATATAAAGGTATTTTGCAAAAGTTAAGTGTAAGGGAAATCCAAATCGGTTTATTAGAACAAATGAACATGAATCATAACAATAATAAATTAACATACATATTAGTATTTGTTTGAGTCAAATGCTTGTATCGAGTCATAATGATGTTTTGCAGGAATTCCAGGAAGTAAGGTATAGGTTTTTCCAGAAATTTTTCGGAAACTTAACATGAGAATTCTGTCAGATCATTTCTGACGGCGTCAGGTTTTAATTTTCTAAAATTTTTGAAAGTTTTGTTTTCATAAAAAGTTTTTATTAAATCTCTAACTTATAAACTCCAGGAATCTGCAAAATTATCATTCCACAAGCATTATATCCTTATATAGATTTATCCCGCCGATGTTATGCAGGTTTTCGTGTTTGTTTTCTCAGGTTTAACAGGTTATTTTGGACAAGGAGATGTATGTGGAATCAAGCTTATGGCGATGCATTAGTCTTGGAGCTTCTACATTCTCTTGGAAGAAGATCTAACCATGTTGCCACATTATCCACCGAGCGAATCAGGAGAGTATTTGATTTCATTCTTTTACTTTTTTCTTTTACATCGTGTTATTTGAACATTGGGGACAATGTTCATCTTAAGTGTAAGGGGGGGTAAAAGTACGATACTTTAGAGAATACAATTGCACTTGATTTTTGTTTGTTTAATAGTAGATGTGTAATAAAACTGAGAGAAATACCTGTTAGGGCAATTTTAGTGCCAAATTTAAAATTTTTTACAACATTTAGGAGTGAAACTTTGATCTTAATGAGCGTCTCACGGATAGGAGTTATATGACTAGCACAAAAACCGTACCACTAAAAAATTTTCCACCCCCAAATATGTGAGGTTCGCCCCTAGAATTGGTAGGAAAAGCATTTATGCTATGATGTGTGTACCGGTAGCACTTAGATTCTAGAACTTGCGTTAGGACCATTCCGAGGCCACAAGTGAGACTACATTCGTGTAGTTAGATTTACTACATGATAAGAGGCATTAGGATTAACCCATTGTTTTACACCTGTGTTTTTGTTATAATTACATTGGCTACATTGGTCAAGTAATTCTCCCACACCCTTTGCGTTGTACTCATTTTTAGTACACGATACCCCTAGTACACCCCTCAGAGCCTATCTTTTCGTTTCGACCTTTAAGCATTTTACTTAAAGGAAGAATTTGTTTACACCCCACTTAAATGTACACCCAAATCGCCTTAGCCTACCTTGTATGCACTCATTTTTAGTGCATTATTGTGACAACATTTGTTTAAACCCCAAGTTAATTATCTAATTGATTACATGGTTGCTAAGTCGAGTCATATCCTTGTACATATTGTTTTGGGACGATTGGGACTCATGGGTAAAGTACTAGTGTAATGGAGTAATGGGGAAGAACAACATTATTACCCCCATATGTGCTAAATATTTTAAAGGTACTCCAAGTTTTTCAATTATCTTAATTCGAGTCATTAGAATAGTTATTTGTAAAGTTATGTAAAAGTTCAAGTGTAAGGGGAATGCAACGCCCCTATGATGTATTATTTTGGATGGTAGGGCAAAAGTGTATGCAAAAAAAAAATAAATAAATAAAAAATAAAAAAAAAAAAAGAAAAAAAAAAAAAAAATCAAGAAAAATACAAAAAAATGAGAAAAAGAAAAATAGAAAAAACATACGGACTACCATCCCGTTTTATTTTATGTTTTTGTTATTTTGTTTTTAGCTTAAGATTGAGTCGAGTCTTGGCTTAGCAACATTGTATAGTACATGTAATTAATCAAGATCTTTAACTCGCCACCAGTAAAATATCCCTTATCCAACAAAACCGTGTTTATCATATCCCTACACCTCACGTTATAACCCATGTAAAAGCCCTCTTTGATAGTTTATCTTAGGTGCTTACGCCTAGTGGAGAAGGTTTTCGATCCTTGCCCAAGCCTATGGTAATCTATTTGCTATGACAGGTAGTGAGAGATATTATCCGTTTTCATTTATGAGATTTATTTTGATGACACTTGAGAGATGTGAGTATCTAAACACTACTTGTGAGGTGCTAGTTTGTAATCTCCGTGCTTATTATGATTAAAGTGGAACGACTATTTGTTGTAATTACTTTTATATTAGTGTTAAATGACCCCTAACTTGTATTTTGATTAGAATAAACGCGCATTTGCTTGAGGACAAGCAAATCTCAAGTGTAAGGGTATTTGATGAAGCGAAAAGTGTACCGCTTTTAGGGGGTCATTTAAGCCCAAAATCGTATTTATTTGATCAAATATTGCCCTAAATCGTTCCTTTTGTCATTTTAGGTACTTTTGAGAAGAAATCTGGAAAAGGAAGCATTTTGGACGTTTTTGGAGCATAAAAGTGAAGAAAACGGCAAAGTCTCAAAATTATGCTGAAAAGTACCTTTGACGGCGTCAGATATTGGTCCAGACGGCGTCATGGCTTGGCAAAAGTGGTGGATAGGAAAATTACTCATGATAAGCCAGAGAATTTTGCATGAAAAATCTGACGGCGTCACCCTTTAAGATGATCAAGGCCATCACGGCTTAAGCTAAAGAGGGACGGCGTCAAGCTCAATTCTGACGGCGTCACCCCTTGATAGGCCAGAGAGGATTTTGGAGCACTAAAGAGGGACGGCATCAGGAAGGCCATCCAGGAACCCTAAAAGCAGCGAGGTGACGGCGTCAGGATCTATAACGTGACGCCGTCAGCCCTTAAACTCTATATATAGTTTTGCAATTTTTTGTCATTAGTGTGGAACTTATTGTGTGTAATTTTGGAGGAGAAACCCTAAGACGAATTTCTGCCATTTTTAAGGGTTTTCATACCCTTGGATCTCCCATGTTTAATTGAAGATAAGTAATCGTTTAATCATTCAATATGTATATGTGTTGTTTGATTATATCTCGTTCTTGTCTTTTGATTAACATGCTAGGCTAGATTTATCTTGTGTTTGCTTAGATCTAATGAAACCTAACTATTGATTATTGGTTATTAGTGTGTTATTAATTGTATTGGATGATTGTTCATCGATGTTAGGCTTAAGAAAACTGGCTAACTTCCTATTCGGTAACTTGCTTGAACGTCTTAAGAAACATGAACCAATGCGTACTAAGGTTTTTATGGTTGTATTTAATGCATGAGCGAATTCTAGTGATCCCATGTTAGGAGCTTCTTAGCCGGCTCGACATAGGAGTGAAGTAGGAGCTTATAGAGTTGGGGAAGTACGTACGCCACCCCACGATTGGTATTAAGGAATACACCCGTCATCCACGCAATTAATACACACTAATCAACCGGTAAAAGATAGTTAGGGAGTAAGGAAATCTAAGTAAACACATTTCTCTCCACATAAGTTTCACAACCTTTTCATTTTCAGTTATTTTATTTTATTTGCATTCGTAGTTATTTGGGTTAGTTGACTAGCAACTAATTCCGCCCACTCCTTCAAACCCGAGATTTTACTTGCTTTCATAAAATTATAAAAATACAAAAAAGAATCTTCCCTCACCCTTAGACCTATTAGAGTAGTTTTTCAATCCTAACGAACACTATTCCCTGTGGAGAACGATCAATCCCCCGTACTTACCACTACACTATACTACATCGGTCAGGTACACTGCCTGGTGGGGTTGTAAGCCTCTTGAGATCCCTCGAGAGGTAAAACCTGTTGTAAGGTTGCAAAACCACGCATCACTATGTAATTTAGACTTTAAACAAAAACATGCTAAAAATTTTAAATTTTGATATATTAAGCGCATTTTAAGCATATTTTGAAAAAGTTTAGGACAAGTAAGTGTTCTAATTCTCCAATCCCCCCACTTAAGTTAAACAACGTCCTCGTTGTTTGTATCAAAGATTAAAAACTGGAAAATAAAAGAATTAGAACAGAAAAACTCCCCTGAGATTTGCTCGGTATGATCCTCCATTATTCGTATAAGAGCAAAAATCAACTTTCTTGTGGATGAGAACGTTTAAGCTTCATAAATGATGTATCCACAAGAATGCAGGAATCTATAATACCATTCAGACTTTAACACACCTGAGTTAAGAAGGTTCAAACTTGCATAATACATTAGTAGTTAGTAAAAATAAAACTAAAAAATTAAAATGAAAATCATCAGGTCAGTCGATACGCCGTATCTTATGGAAGAAGATACGCCGTATCGAGCCTGGAATAAATACGAATCAGAATAAAAGATGCGCCGCATTAAAATACTGACAGAAAGTTTTAAAGTCAAAAATAAAAATGCAGAAAATTAAATAAGATATGACCAGTGCAGGTGATGCGTCGCATCTTAGGATTGAGATGCGCCGTATCTTCTGCAGGTCTGACAGACTCGACACAGAACAGAAAAGTAAAAATTTTTCTTCCGGGTTGTCTCCCGGTCAGCACTTGTCTTTATTCCAGAGTCTTCAAGTTAGACTCACGTTCAGCTCCTTATTTTGTTCTTGTTACGTGCCATCCTTCTTCTTTCATCCGAAAGATGTTCCCGTATAGCTCCGCAACATTTTCTTCCGTTCGACTTAATCTAATATATTTTTTGGTCTTCGTCGCGACATATTCCTCATCAGGTCCCAAAGTGTATTTGATGACTTCAAATTTTTCAGAAATTATCATGGGTGGGTTACTATAAGTGATCCCAAGTAGTCGACATTTTCTCTTGATGAATTCTTCTTCGTCTTTATCAACAAACTTGAAATAAGGATCCTTATTCAAATAGTCATCAAGTTCATCAATCAATTCTCCTTGCGACTCATCGTTATTATCATAGGGATCATAATTAACCACGTTAAAGGATTGATAATAATCTTGAATCTCATCCCACTCTCTTTTCAATTCCCATTGCAAGCGTCGACTAAGCTTTGTGTAATCATCAAATTGTCCATGCACCCATTCCCATAAAGTAGTGTCCGATGCTCCCTTAAGTTCTTTTAAGTAGTTGATTCTACCTTTTTCTTGCAAAGCCTCTGCTCTACGTGGGCAGTCTTCAACTTTTTCATACCAATCATCGTCTTCAAAGTATACATCGTTTCCAACCCGTTTCATTCCAATTATACTTCCCCCATTACAGGTTCCATCATTCTTATAATCACAGGTTGGCCATTCACTAAATCTATCCTTGAAGCAAAAAGGTTTACAAGTGTGATCAATATGCCCAAATTCCCATGGTTTATCCCAAACCCATGGTATTTGGTCATTCCATTCGTAGTACCAGGTGTTTTTGAACTCATCATAAGTTTTGAATCCTGGTAGATCTCCAGTTAGCACATCAGCGTCGATTTGAAGAAGGTAATTAAATTCTTTGAATTGTTTGCACAAAGGTGTCTCATAATTGAACACATCAATGTCTATGCTGAATAATTCTTCAATGCCTTCCTTGATTGTTGAATTGTCATCTGACGATCCATTGTTGCTCTCTACTTCCTCATCTTACCCTCTCATCCAATATACCTATAACACATCTTTAGTAGCTCGGTCCATGCTCTTATGGTTATTGAACTTACCAGCTAACCAATTTGAAAAATCA
Source organism: Artemisia tridentata subsp. tridentata (assembly GCA_021014915.2). Taxonomy (NCBI): domain Eukaryota; kingdom Viridiplantae; phylum Streptophyta; class Magnoliopsida; order Asterales; family Asteraceae; genus Artemisia; species Artemisia tridentata. The sequence goes on along the minus strand of CP139502.1, from coordinate 86,906,678 downwards.
ACATTGTTAGGATCGTGGTTAACGTCAAAGCTAGTGTTACCAATCATGTTCCTTCTTATCTCCATGAACTCATTAAATTGTCCTTTAAAACTTCGTGTCAACCACGAGGTCACAATCCGTTTGACTTCATTCATAGGAGCCAATTTGGGATTGCCGTATTTAAGTTCAAGCCACTCTTCTAAAGAGATATCCATCAACCTTACCAACTTTCCATGAAATAGTATCTCCGATTCAGCATACATTCTTTCGTTATCCAGATAGCTTTTATCTAATCCCCAATACTGTTCGGAATAAGGCATATAAGAAGTTTGTATAGGTTGGACTTCATAGCTTTTGTTGCTCGATTTGTTGACTGCATTTGCTGAGTTCATGTATTCAATTTGGAATTTCCCATCTTTTTCTTCGATAGTAGTCCAAGTTAATCCTTTAGATTCAATGATGGGCCATAAGAGTAACAATTCATCTTCAGTGTAGCTCATTAGTAAATCATAAGAGAATATCCCATCTTCAATATTGCATAAGCGTTTGAATTCCATATAAGTAGCTTCAAGAGGGGATTCCCAAGAAAATAAATCGGCATCAATTGTGAGTACATTGAAGTTGACATCTTCATAAACTTCCATTGAGTAGACGGGCATGTTGGTTTGAGATACGGATTTGAGTAAAGCATCGATCGTAGGTAAGTTGCTAGTAATAGCATTGAAATTTTCGAATGAATCCGAAAGCAAGAGTTCCTTTTCCAATTCTGAGCTTTTAGTAATGCTTAATGCTGGGAACTTGCTCAAGCTAACTTCATAGTTATCACACTCCTCATCACTTTCCAGAATTAACGGCTTTTTGGTGCGGGACTTTTCATTGTGCTTATCATCCATAAGTTCCTTAGCAAGATATCCGTTCACTGACATGTCTTCCATAGCAAAACCTGTCATCATAGGTAAAATCGTCAGTAGGATTTGTTCGCTAGAAGAGAAATTAATGAATTTAGAAACGGATATAAAGAATAAAAATAACTGATATCTGCAGATGATGCGCCGTATCCAGAAAGTTGGATACGCCGTATCTTATTACGATAAAATTTAATCAGACTTTTATTCAGAAAATAGATACGCCGCTTAGAATTAGAATGCGCCGTATCAGTTTTAAATTATCAAAAATCGTTTATATTTATTAAAATTAAATGCGTCGTATTAACAAAAGCTAATGCGCCGTATTTTCGTTACGTTTCAAAATACAAGATTTTTGATTCAGAAGATGCGCCGTATCGATAAAGATCGATGCGTCGTATCTGTTTAATAATTCGAAAAACTGTTTTTAATTTAAATAATAAATACGCCGTATCTGCAAAAACAGATGCGTCGTATGGCGTTATCGTTTAGAAAAATTTCTTATTAAAAACAGAATACGCCGTATCTTGGGGAAAGATGCGTCGTACTCGAATTTATTAAACGCGTTGTATTTTATAAAAATTAAACGCAATACGCCATATCTGTGAAAACAGATGCGCCGTATCGTTTGTATCAGCACAATACAACGATAGCAGAATGCAGAAAAATAGAAAAACAAAAAACTAAAATAAAAATAAACAAAAAGAAACAAAAATTAAAGAAAATAAAAACACACAAAAACAGAAAATATGCAAATAATACAATGAATGCAATTTATCTAATATATAACAGGGTTACTGGTTAGAATCTAAAAATTAAAAAGAAAAACCTAATTAAAATACTAATCAAATTAACAGATAATAACAATTCACTCCCCGGCAACGGCGCCAAAAACTTGATGCGTGCGAGTGTCGTTGCGGTTTAGCAGTATTAATGCCTACTCAAGTTTTAAATTTATATTTAGCCGACTTATCAATAACACACACACTTAACGAGCAGTGTACCCGGTCAGTATGAATATAATGGTAAGTAGAGTGTCGATCACTAAGAGTGGAACGTATTATCTAGTTATTCTAATCAGTATTTTAATATCTTAAGTTAGCTGTACAACCTAATCTAACGCAAGGGGTTCAGCCTGAGAGACTGGCACGGTTTGGTTATGATTAAATAGTAAACTAAACTAATGAGCACGAATCAGCGATTAGCACACATGATGAGGCGAAAAGTGTACCGCTTTTAAGGGGTCATTTAAGCCCGAAATCGTATTTATTTGATCAAATATTGCCCTAAATCGTTCCTTTTGTCATTTTAGGTACTTTTGAGGAGAAATCTGGAAAAGGAGGCATTTTTGACGTTTTTGGAGCATTAAAGTGAAGAAAACGGCAAAGTCTCAAGAATCGGCTAAAAGTTACTCTTGACGGCGTCACAATTAACATGGGACGGCGTCATGCCTTGGCAAGAAAAGTTGGATGTGAAATTTACTCATGACGGGCCAGTGAGTTAGCATGAGAATTCTGACGGCGTCACGCTTTAACTAAATCAAGGGCGTCACGGCTTAAATCATAAGGGGACGGCGTCACGTTCATGATCCGACGGCGTCAAGCCTTGATAGGCCAGAATGGATTTTTGAAGAGCTAAAGAGGGACGGCGTCAAGAAGGTCACCCGGGAACCCTAAAAGCGGCGAGGTGACGGCGTCACAATGCATAAGGTGACGCCGTCAGATCCAAAAATCTATATATAGTTTTCTAATTTTTTGTCATTAAGGGAGAGCTTAGTGTGTGGAATTTTGGGATAAAACCCTAAGACGATTTTAGCTACTTTTTCAGGGCTTCTTGCCTTGAGATCTTCCATGTTTCATTGAAAGATAAGTTATCAATTAATCATTCAATATGTCTATGTGTTGTTTGATTCTATCTTATGCTTGTCTTTTGTTTAACATGTTAGGCTAATTTTATCTTGTGTTTGCTTAGATCTAATGAAACCTAGCTATTGATTATTGGTTGTTAGTGTGTTGTTAGTTGTATTGGATGATTGTTTATCTATGTTAGGCTTAAGAAAACTGGCTAACTTCCTATTCGGTAACTTGCTTGAACGTCTTAAGAAACATGAACCAAACGCGTACTAAAGGTTTTTATGGTTGTATTTAATGCACAAGCGAATTCTAGTGATCCCATGTTAGGAGCTTCCTAGCCGGCTCGACATAGGAGTGAAGTAGGAGCTTGTAGAGTTTGGGGAAGTAAGTACGCCACCCCACGAATGGTATTAAGGAATACACCCGTCATCCACGCGACTAATACACACTAATTAACCGGCAAAAGATAGTTAGGGAGTAAGGAAATCTAAGTAAACACATTTCTCTACACATAAGTTTCTCACCACTTTTCATTTTTGTTATTTTATTTTATTTGCATTTGTAGTAATTTGGGTTAGTTGACTAGCAACTAATTCCGCCCACTCCTTCAAACCCGAGATTTTACTTGCTTTCATAAAAATATAAAAACATAAAAAAGAATCTTCCTCAACCCTTAGACCTAATTAGAGTAGCCTTTCATACCTAACGAACACTATTCCCTGTGGAGAACGATCAATCCCCCGTACTTACCACTACACTATACTACATCGGTCAGGTACACTGCCTGGTGGGGTTGTAAGCCTCTTGAGATCCCTCGAGAGGTAAAACCTGTTGTAAGGTTACAAAACCACGCAATCAAGTTTTTGGCGCCGTTGCCGGGGAATAGTTATTGTTTAGGTTGAATTTTTATTTTATTAGGTCTACTCACTAGATTCCTTTCTAGCGAGATTTTTATTTTTCTTTTTATTAGATTTCTTTAGTCTATCTTTTTCTTTGTGCCCTTTGTTTGTAAAACCATTTTCATTTGTCACCATGGCGGATGAAATTCCATTTAGATCATTAACAATAGAGGAACAATTACTTTACACGGATAGATTTGCTTCCTGTTGTTCCAATGAATTTTTAAGTGATCTTAGATATATACAAGAGGAGATGGGTATAAAGTTTGATAGGTTTGATGAATTATGTGCATGTGTGGCTTCTATTAAACAATCATTGTTAGGATCAACTCCTTTTAATAAGACCCTTTGGAAAAATTTTGAGGAAAGCCTCCTAACCGTGAACCATAAGTTTAATGAATTAATGGGTTCGTATACATCACAACTTGAGGAAACAATTGAGAAGGATTTAGCCGAACATGAGCATATTGAGCAAAAAGACCTAGGTTTTATGATCAATGACTTTGAATCTCAAGGAACACATGATGAATCCTTTAGGCAAATTGAACATAGTAATCATGTTATCGGGGAAGATTCTTATGAATCGGACTTAGAACTTGAAATGGCTAGAGAAGGATTTGAGATACTTAGGAACATGTTTGGGTTAGATTCTACTAAAACACATGATGTGGATATAATTGATATAGAGACAAGGAAGGATGAGGTAAATAACACAAACCTACAAAGTACCCCACAAGTCCTACCATCATTCGAGGCACACACACCACCCGTGACTTACCCAGAAGAAGTAGAAGAGACTATAGGAACCCCAATAGAGGTAGAACCCTTGGACCAAACACAACTAGAGGATATAGGTTTGAATACTTGTAGTCATAACCTTTCTTTTAGTTATATGGAAGTTCCTAGTTTTGATGAACCGGAGCCTCAGCCAAAACCGTTACCTAATCTTCCATCCTTAGATGTGAATTTAGGAATTGAAAAAGGTCCCGATCCACCCATCAAACCATGTAGTCCGGGTAATGTTAAGATTAAGGTAGTAGACTCTAAGCCTTGTAGTGAGGAAGACAATATAGGAGTGAAAAATGACCTTACATGTCTACATCACCCATTCATGATTGATCACAAGAAACATTATGGGTTTAAACCGGGTCTATTGGGTCAAGATGGGTTCCCAATTAAGAGTCTCTCGAAGTTGTTAGAAGATGATCCCTTTTTAGGAGAAAACTTTAATTCACCCATTGACCAAAGTGAACTAGGTAAGGTTATGATGAAAGGAGCACACCCCTTTGAGCATATAATTCATCCACCAATCTTTCCTCACGTGGCATACTCCTACCGAGCTGGTGTGTATCGCTACTATCACCCGCACTTAACCCTAAGTGTAGGGAAAACCTCCCCTATTTCCGTTAAATAAGGGTAGAGTCAGGCTCGTGACTCGAACAAAAACAAGCGCTTCTTGGGAGGCAACCCAAGCTTTATTTGCTTTGTGTGTTTATTTATTTGTTTGTTTGATTTTATTTGCTTCCGTATGTATGTTTAATTTTTATTCTTATTGATTCATGTTCAAAACTAAATTTGTGAAAATGCTTTATCTTGTTTTTAACTTCGTCTTAACTACATGTAAAGGTATTTTGCAAAAGTTAAGTGTAAGGGAAATCCAAATCGGTTTATTAGAACAAATGAACATGAATCGTAATAATAATAAATTAACATACATATTCGTATTTGTTTGAGTCAAATGCTTGTATTGAGTCATAATGATGTTTTGCAGGATTTCCAGGAAGTAAGGTATAGTTTTTTCCAAAAATTTTTCCGGAAACGTAACATGAGAATTCTGTCAGATCATTTCTGACGGCGTCAGGCGTTACAACCTGACGGCGTCAGGTTTAATTTTCTGAAAATTTTTGAAAGTTTTTTTTTCATAAAAAGTTTTTATTAAATCTCTAACTTATAATCTCCAGGAATCTGCAAAATTATCATCCCACAAGCATTATATCCTTATATATAGAGTTTATCCCGCCGATGTTATGTAGGTTTTCGTGTTTGTTTTCTCAGGATTAACAGGTTATTTTGGACAAGGAAATGTTTTGGATCAAGCTTTTGGCGATGCATTAGTCATGAAGCTTTTACATTCTCTTTGGAAGAAGATCTAACCGTGTTACCTCTTTATCCACCGAACGAATCAGGGGAGTATTTGATTTCATTCTTTTACCTTTTCACTTTTACATCTTGTTATTTGAACATTGGGGACAATGTTCATCTTAAACATTGGGGACAATGTTCATCTTAAGTGTAAGGGGGGGTAAAAGTACAATACTTTAGAGAATGCTATTACGCTTGATTTTTGTTTGTTTAATGGTAGATGTGTAATAAAACTGAGATAAATACTTGTTAGGGCAATTTTAGTGCCAAATTTAAAATTTTTTACAACATATAGGAGTGAAACTTTGGTCTTAATGAGCGTCTCATGGATAGGAGTTATATGACTAGCACAAAACCGTACCACTAAAAAATTTTCCACCCCCAAATATGTGAGGTTCGCCCCTAGAATTGGTAGGAAAAGCATTTATGCTATGATGTGTGTACCGGTAGCACTTAGATTCTAGAACTTGCGTTAGGACCATTCCAAGGCCACAAGTGAGACTACATTCGTGTAGTTAGATTTACTACATGATAAGAGGCATTAGGATTAACCCATTGTTTTACACCTGTGTTTTTGTTATAATTACATTGGCTACATTGGTCAAGTAATTCTCCCACACCATTTGCGTTGTACTCATTTTTAGTACACGATACCCCTAGTACACCCCTCAGAGCCTATCTTTTCGTTTCAACCTTTAAGCATTTTACTTAAAGGAAGAATTTGTTTACACCCCACTAAAATGTACACCCAAATCGCCTTAGCCTACCTTGTATGCACTCATTTTTAGTGCATTATTGTTACAACATTTGTTTAAACCCAAGTTAATTATCTAATTGATTACATGGTTGCTAAGTCGAGTCATATCCTTGTACATATTGTTTTGGGACGATTGGGACTCATGGGTAAAGTACTAGTGTAATGGAGTAATGGGGAAGAACATCATTTATTACCCCCATATGTGCTAAATATTTTAAAAGTACTCCAAGTGTTTCAATTATCTTAATTCGAGTCATTAGAATAATTCTTTGTAAAGTTATGTAAAAATTCAAGTGTAAGGGGATGCAATGCCCCTATGATGTATTATTTTGGATGGTAGGGCAAGAGTGTATGCAAAAAAAAAAAAAAAAAAAAAAAAAAAAATCAAGAAAAACACAAAAAAATGAGAAAATGAAAAATAGAAAAAACATACGGACTACCATCCCGTTTCATTTTATGTTTGCTTTATATTTTTGTTATTTTGTTATTTCGTTTCTAGCTTAAGATCAAGTCTAGTCTTGGCTTAGCAACATTGTATAGTACATGTAATTGATCAAGATCTTTAACTAGCCACCAGTAAAATATCCCGTATCCAACAAAACCGTGTTTTCCTTTTCCCTACACCTAACGTTATAACCCATTTAAAAGCCCTCTTTGATAGTTTATCTTAGGTGCTTACGCCTAGTGGAGGAGGTTTTCGATCCTTTCCCAAGCCTATGGTAATCTATTTGCTATGACAGGTAGTGAGAGATATTTTCCGTTTTCATTTATGAGATTTATTTTGATGACACTTGAGAGATGTGAGTATCTAAACACTACTTGTGAGGTGCTAGTGTGTAATCTCCGTGCTTATTATGATTGAAGTGGAACGAATATTTGTTGTAATTACTTTTATGTTTGCATTAAATGACCCCTAACTTGTATTTTGATTAGAATAAAAGCGCATTTGCTTGAGGACAAGCAAATCTCAAGTGTAAGGGTATTTGATGAGGCGAAAAGTGTACCGCTTTTAAGGGGTCATTTAAGCCCGAAATCGTATTTATTTGATCAAATATTGCCCTAAATCGTTCCTTTTGTCATTTTAGGTACTTTTGAGGAGAAATCTGGAAAAGGAGGCATTTTTGACGTTTTTGGAGCATTAAAGTGAAGAAAACGGCAAAGTCTCAAGAATCGGCTAAAAGTTACTCTTGACGGCGTCACAATTAACATGGGACGGCGTCATGCCTTGGCAAGAAAAGTTGGATGTGAAATTTACTCATGACGGGCCAGTGAGTTAGCATGAGAATTCTGACGGCGTCACGCTTTAACTAAATCAAGGGCGTCACGGCTTAAATCATAAGGGGACGGCGTCACGTTCATGATCCGACGGCGTCAAGCCTTGATAGGCCAGAATGGATTTTTGAAGAGCTAAAGAGGGACGGCGTCAAGAAGGTCACCCGGGAACCCTAAAAGCGGCGAGGTGACGGCGTCACAATGCATAAGGTGACGCCGTCAGATCCAAAAATCTATATATAGTTTTCTAATTTTTTGTCATTAAGGGAGAGCTTAGTGTGTGGAATTTTGGGATAAAACCCTAAGACGATTTTAGCTACTTTTTCAGGGCTTCTTGCCTTGAGATCTTCCATGTTTCATTGAAAGATAAGTTATCAATTAATCATTCAATATGTCTATGTGTTGTTTGATTCTATCTTATGCTTGTCTTTTGTTTAACATGTTAGGCTAATTTTATCTTGTGTTTGCTTAGATCTAATGAAACCTAGCTATTGATTATTGGTTGTTAGTGTGTTGTTAGTTGTATTGGATGATTGTTTATCTATGTTAGGCTTAAGAAAACTGGCTAACTTCCTATTCGGTAACTTGCTTGAACGTCTTAAGAAACATGAACCAAACGCGTACTAAAGGTTTTTATGGTTGTATTTAATGCACAAGCGAATTCTAGTGATCCCATGTTAGGAGCTTCCTAGCCGGCTCGACATAGGAGTGAAGTAGGAGCTTGTAGAGTTTGGGGAAGTAAGTACGCCACCCCACGAATGGTATTAAGGAATACACCCGTCATCCACGCGACTAATACACACTAATTAACCGGCAAAAGATAGTTAGGGAGTAAGGAAATCTAAGTAAACACATTTCTCTACACATAAGTTTCTCACCACTTTTCATTTTTGTTATTTTATTTTATTTGCATTTGTAGTAATTTGGGTTAGTTGACTAGCAACTAATTCCGCCCACTCCTTCAAACCCGAGATTTTACTTGCTTTCATAAAAATATAAAAACATAAAAAAGAATCTTCCTCAACCCTTAGACCTAATTAGAGTAGCCTTTCATACCTAACGAACACTATTCCCTGTGGAGAATGATCAATCCCCCGTACTTACCACTACACTATACTACATCGGTCAGGTACACTGCCTGGTGGGGTTGTAAGCCTCTTGAGATCCCTCGAGAGGTAAAACCTGTTGTAAGGTTACAAAACCACGCAATCAACACACGTACACAGATAGATACTCGAGACAATAAGAAGACCTGTCCTGATAGTTAAGTAGCTTGTCACTTGTTTTATTGCTAGTTTTATATGAAGTGTATATAATTAAACCTTTCTCGTTGGCTCTAATCTTATCGGCGAGTAAACCCTTAATGATTACTTATGTCTATCCTATTTATTAAGCGTCTCTTAAATAGGCGAGGAGGGGGCATGGCGACCCAAGCAATGCTCAGCTAGACACAGAGGTTATCAATGCACTAATAAAAGTCACCAAAGACATCAACATATAAACTTTAATTAATGGGAAAGCAATTTTAAGGGGTGCGCATGATATTCCGTAGTCACATGACATCAGCCCATCAATCCTGATGAATTAAAGTGTACTAATACAATAAAACAAAACTACTTAATGAATTGAATACATGCAGGACCTTCTTACAGCTCTTGTATCTTCGTTCAGGGTGTGTCTTGTGCTGCTAATACGTCTGAATTCGTCTCTGGTTTGGTACTCGTACGTATGGTATCTTGCACTGTCCAACCCCGAAATTCGTCTGACTTTGGGGTATTTATAGTTTCTGTCTGAGGGTTAGATGCGGCGCATTGACTTAACTTCGCGTGGGGTCCAAGATTAATATATTCAGGAATATTCGTACACCGCCTTAAGATGCGGCGTAACTCCATTTCTCTATGCGGCGCATGTCCTTTGCTGTCTTGGATTGTAACTTGTGAAATCTTGATAGTGATACGCCGTATGTAAGAAGTATGTTGCGGCGTATCTGGAGCAGAATGATCTTGATCTTGTACATTTCAGTAGACTCTTAACATCTTGCTTGTTTTGCTCCATAATTAGTCCAAAATCGCCAAGTTTCACATAATACTTGTTTTTACCTGAGAATTACAAAAGTAAACATTAACGTATCAATTCTCGTATATAATATAATAAAACAAGTCAAATAAATAGGATAAATGATGATAATAAAATGTACTTATTTGAGTTCATCAAAGCACTGTAGATGAAACAAGCTCTCGTCGACTATGGAATTGAGCTCAACGACATTCCCATTCTTTGCGACAACAAAGGAGCTATCGACCTCAGCAAAAATCCAGTCCAACACGCTAGAACCAAACACATAGAAATACGACACCATTTCCTACGCGACAATGTTCAGAAGGGAAACATCTCAATCGAGAAAGTATCCTCAGAGGATAACATTGCCGACATCCTCACAAAACCTCTTAAGAGAGAACCCTTCAATTTTCTTAGACTTGGTTTAGGATTAATGGAACCTAGTGAGTAGATGAAACCATAGCTTAAACCTTAGATTAGCCAAACACGGCATTAACCAAAACCTGAGTTTGGTCCTGCGGAACCAAACGACAACAAGGGCGGATCCCTTGTTTTGGTTCCGCCGGATCCGCGGCCTACTGAGCCAGTTTTTAGTATATTAAAACAAACACCCTTTACTGTACATCACATTCCCCAAAAACATACACCTCACTGGAATTCGACCCTTATCATACCAAACTCAGAAATTAGGTCATTCTTCACCACAAATTTGTGCTTAAAATCATCTTTGTAAGTATCCTAATTATATCTAATTCCTATTCTGAGTCTAGGATTTCTATTTCTTGCACAAAAATCAAAACTTGGGGTTTATGCATATTTCTTGCAAAATCATGAAGCATATTTACTTAATTGCAAATCAAATCATGTTTTTCATAGTTAGGAATTGCATCTTGTAGTACATTATCATTATTCATCAAAAACCCCATGAGAAATTTTTATCAAAATCTTCTCACGACAAGGAAATACGGTTTTTGAACATTGTTCATACAAATACAAAAACGTTATGTTTTCAAACAACACTTGCATAATGTCTCTTGAATGCTAAAGAGAATACATAACTAATATGTATTTTCGGGTACATTCAAACGTAGCTACATTGAATTAGGAGCGTTTGGGTTATCTCACATTTTCGTTATAAAACTTGCATAAATAAATTTTCATGCATCAAAAGGAGTCGAGATAACCGCACCTCCACATTGTCCCCATGTAGGCACACACTAGAAATTAATATACGTATTTTTGATAGTTTTAACTAAATTATGAAATTTTTGTGTCTAGGATAATCATGCCTCCCGCGACAAATTATGACCATAAGGACACCCTCAAATACCTACCTCAACACCACAAAACCAAAGGACTCACCGAAGATCAAGTCAAAATATTTAAGGCATTAGAAAACGTTATGTTCACGAAGGTAGAACCGTAGACACGTCATTTTTAGAAGAAACCAATATCCGTGAACAATTAGCCTCTATCCAATTTGATAGTCTTCTCGACATAGATAAACCCATTATTCCTAGGTTTATACTTGAATTCTATGCTACTGTAAGTCTTAGCACAGACGACTTTGGATTCATGAACATTCATTTCAAAGTAAGCCAAAACCAATTCACCTTTCCTTTAAACCAATTTGGGGAAGTTTTAGGTATTCCAAGTCAAGGAACTTGCTTTTATTCGGACAAATGGTCATTGTCCATCCTAGATTCCAACCTTGATCGTATCCATCCATACGACACACCCCTAACTTCCAAAGAAATTATCCGTGAACATCTCTTCAATCCTAGAAACAACCCAACTAGGACAAGCCGGGGTAAACAAGTAAATCAAGATCCATTAGCCATGGAGCTCAATGAGCTTAAACCTCAATTTAAGAAGTTGGAAGAAGTTCTTAGAGCCAACGTCATTAGCACCGTAGGAAATAGGGACCACGTCAATGCAAGCCTTTGCTACATGATGTATTGTGTGTCTACTCACCAACAATTCAACTTAGCCTACTATATTGCCAAAAGAATGGCAGATATTCCAGTCCTAGGTACCACCGCCATGTCATATGGGATGCTTCTTACACGTCTGTTCAAAGCCTCTATTCCTATTCCCTGAAATGCTAGTGGTTTCCTTCCTGACTACACCAAAATTCCACACACCTTTGTTCCTCTCAGTGATCATAGGGTAGCCGTAGCAAGAGAAAAATGTGCTCATCCTCCAACCTCATCATCATCGGCTAGTGAAGAAGATGGTTTACCCAATTCTAGGATTCCTCCACCCGAATACATGAGTCAACTTCCTTCCATTGACAATCAATCCGAGGAGCATCGACAAACAAAGGGAATGATGAAGAATCTTGGCCGATGGATCATGAAACTCAACAAAAAGATGAACAAGAAGTGAGATTTAAGGAGTGTTTGGTTTAAAACATTTTCGAACAATTAGGTGTTAAACTTGTGTGTCTTTTAGAATATTACGTTGACCTAACATAATGTTTCAGGGTGATAACACTTTTTGTTGTCATTTTTCCATGCTTAAGCCACCGTTTGGCTTAACCTTCTGTTATGGTAAGTTATTATCATCGGATTAATCTATGTGTAAACGTGTGTTAGACCCTGTGTTTTTAGAATTTTTCTATCTCATATTAGTAGTTACATATATTTTAGGAGAATTTTCGGGATTTGAACGGATAACGAAAAATTCGACAAGTCCTCTGTTAAGAATTAGGATTTCCATATGGCGGATATGGCGGAACCAAAATTTGGGTTCCGCCTGTTGTATTCTTTGGCTCCGCCAGTCCTCTACCTGCGGAAACCGCGGAACCAAAATTTTGGTTCCGCCTTTGTTATTGTTGATCCGCCTAACACCAACAGTAACTTTTTCAAATTTTTCCCGACTAATCTAGATTCTTAGATAAGTTATTAGGATTCTTTTACTGATCATTAGGATCATTAGAATGATTTAGAAACACTTAGTACCATAAGAAATAAATTTCCCACCAAAATTTGAATATTCAAATTTTGTCTAAGTTACCTTTCTCTAACACCTAAGGATCCCTTTAATTGGTTCCTTGGAATCCGTGAATCAATCACATTACAAACTTTTCTGTCACCTTCTGTACTCACTGATCATCTTCATGTCAACTCCATGGATTGGCCTTGATAAAATGACAAAACAACTTTTTCTTGTTCCAAGTTATTGGAAATCAACATTCCTTTATGAAACAAATCCAAACACCAATCTCCATAAACCTTAGAGACTATAAATTAGAAGCTTTAGATTATCTAAACTCACATTTCATCATCATTCCTAACTACATGTGCATTTCTAACCACCTTCACTATGCATAAATCAAACAACTCCCACATGTCCAGACCACACAGAAGAACAGCTAGAATTAGTGTTAGACCATACTGGCTCATAAATCCCATTTCTAATGTAAACTTCCCTACTATATCCACTACTAATACAACATCCATCGTAACTCCAGTGGTGAACATATCATCACCCTCTCCAACTCAACCATCTAGATCACCATCACCTACCATAACTCCAATAGGTTCTACACCATCACCTACTCCATCTCAACCAAGATCACCATCACCTACAACAACACCAGTGGCTAGCACACCACCACCCATACCATCTCAAATGAGAAAATCATCATCACCTCCACAATCATCCAACTTTCAACCAAATGATTTACTTACCACACTCCAAACCATTGATGAATCAATGTGGCTCAACCAACCAAACACTCAAGGCAATAAGGAACTTGATCCTCTCAACACCTCTTCAAATATGATGAACTCCAACTTACGTGATACAAAGGATTTAGAATCCATTTGGCTTGCCTCCATCATATCTTCCTCAAACCAAAACAATCCTCCGCAATAGGATGTTATATTTTTATGCTTATGGGTGATCACTATTTGGCATAATATCTTGGTTTGTTTGATTTACTAACATTATTGTATGCTTGGTTTGAATTCTCATAATGATTTGACCACTTATACTTAGGTGCATTTTCTTATCAGACACGTATTTTTGACATTTTAAAGTCAAACGGGTTGAACTATCATGCTTGATTGACCTATACATATGCATTATGCTACTTGGTTGGATTGATTCATAACTAACCTTTGTTTTGTAGCTTTTCTCAACCTTGCATCATATACGTTGGTACCCTAGCAACGGGGAGTATTGATCGAGGGGGAGTATATCATATACTAACTTATTATTTTGTAGCATTTCTCATCCTTGAAACGTATACGTTGGTACCCTAGCAATGGGGAGTATACATCGAGGGGGAGCATATCATATTCTAACCACTTGTTTTGTAGGATCATGCATCATACCCTTGGCACTCCAATTAGGGGGAGTATAATCCAAGGGGGAGCTTTAAAGTTCTCAAAATCATTGAAACAATCTTGGTACTCCAATTTAGGGGGAGTAATAACCAAGAAATGTTCACCACATTCCGCTACGAATATCTTCTTTTTGTTTCGACAAAAATGGGGAGATAGGATTAAGTTCATACCTCACTGTGAACATCACTGTGATCATCACAGTACATATTTTTTTTACATCACAGTACATGTTTTTCATGCTTAAAAAAGGTTTTTAAACTTGCATAAAACTAACTTAATCTATATTTTTAAAAGACTTTCACTTTACTTATTACATTGCTTAAAAATAAACTTTATGTTTTGTCATCAACAAAAAGGGGGAGATTGTTAATACAAATATCGTCCTAAAAACGTTATTTATATTTTACGATCTTTGCTTTATTTTGTTAATGACAATTATAAGGTTTATCTTTAGCAAAGCATAAATATAAGTTAAAGTCTTTTACATTTATAGTAACAAGTCTTTTAAAACACATTTACACATTACATGATCACTAGAATTCACATTGCATATATACATTTTACATTTACATGTTTTACTTTTATTTCTTAAATTAGAAATATTAAACATGACATCATGGCATACCTCATTTTGATATCTTTAGGATATCTTGAGGATTTAGGTGATATCTTGTATAGATCTTCAAGCTAAAGAGTTGACTTTGGAAGATATGGAAAGATTGTGCAAGATATGGAAAGATATGGGAATATCTTAGCTGTCTGGTTCCCGCGGAACCAAACACCATAACTGGCGGATCCCTTAGTTTGGTTCCGCCAAATCCGCCGCCTGTTGATCAGCTTTGCCTATAAATAGCAAGCTGATCATTCAGGCACAATCATCACTTACATAGCATAAATTATATATTCATTCATTTATACATTACTAACCCATATCATTCATTCATTTCATTCTTAGTGATCTTCCTTTTTGTAGCAAAAGAGATCAAGCATCAACAAGCTTCAACTCACTGTTGCAAGTCTTGATAGTTAGATACTGATTGACTAGTTAGTGTTTTCACATATTTGTTCTACCTTTCATTCAGTAAAGTCCGGTTAGTGTTTTAGACCTCAAAAGACATAGAGTAAACGGGAGTAGTTGCACCCTTGTAAAGAACTCGACATCTAGCTTAGTGTCGGTAATTGTATAGGCGACGTCAGGTTGGTTCTTCCTTGAAGTAGAACTCGGTATTTAGCTTTGTACCGAAAAAAGGTGTAAGCGATGTGTATTAAGGTTTTCTCCGCCGAGAAGGGAGTTTGTTTCTTAGTGAAGAAAAACTCTCAAGTTAGAGGCTCGAGGAGTGGAGTAGGGCAAGGAAGAGAGTTCTTGTAGCCGTACCACTATAAATCTCCATGTTGTGGCTTGATTGTTCTTTTCTCTACTTACTTACTTGTTTGTGTGCAATTACCTTGAAATCACAATAAGTCACAAAGCGAATTAAAGTTAAAAACGGCAAAAACTATTCAAACCCCCCCTTCTAGTTTTCCACATAACTTATTAGTGTGATTGATAGTTATATTTACCAAATCTTATTTGTTGCATTTCAGAGTACAATGTTAGGAATACAATTATTCTTGTGAAGACTCGGTTACCCCGAGTATCTGTTAGCATTAACTAACTCGCATGATTATTAATAATATTAGTAATAGTTTAGATATTAAAGTAATCGTGGAGTGGGTTGGGTCTTTACCCACTGTCAGCTCACTCCACAGCCCACTAGGGGAAAATATGTTAGAAGTATAAATACCCCTTCCCATGTGTGGGAAGGGGTGAACCTTTTCACTTCATTAATCTTACATCTTACTTTCTCTCTCTAAAGGTTCCAATCTCTCTCTACTTCTCTTACTAGAATCGTCTGAAACCACAAGATCCACACATGTTATGTTTATGAATATCCTACAATTGGTATCAAGAGCCTTGGTTTGATCTTTTGGTGTGTGGGTATTCGAATTTTATTATTTTTTTTGTGGTTTCTTTCTTAGTTCGACTGGTTCGAACTTGGTTGTGGTTAAAATCGTTATATTCTTGTATTGTTGTATTTACAAAAGTCTCTAGTATTGTGTCTAGTTAATCCACGGTTCACTTGGTGATTTACTTGAAAGTTTGAAGATTTTTTCTTCATTGCGATTTGAGTTTTGGTAGTAGGTTGGTTGTGGTTGGATGTGTGAAAAGCTTGTATTGTCTTGATTAGGATAGCGGTATAAGCCTAGTTTAGTGGTTGGATTGCTTGTTTCATTCGCCTATTGGGTGTTTGAGCAATTTCGTGTTGTGGTTTGGGTTTTTTCTTGGTCGCGATTTGACGTTCTGAACAAGGTTCTTGGTTGCGATTTGAGGTGTTGTTGGGTGGTTCTTGGTTTCGATTTGATATATTTTATTCTGTGATTTGACGGGTTGAGTGTAAATTACGATTTTGCAGGTGTGATTTGACGTCTCACCCAAAAGTGGAAAAAGTCAAATGACAGTGACTGTTTTGTCTTTATGTGACTTACGAGTTGACAAGTTGCGATTTGGGATTGCGACTTGATAGTTGCGATTTGAGTTATTCTTGCTGTGATTTGACTATTGAGATTTTGTCAAATCTTGCGATTTGAAGAAGTGTGTTTTGAGCCAGCGATTTGAGTGTGCCTGCGATTTGATCTTTGAGATTTGACTTACCGTTGACTAATTGCGATTTGATTAATTGTGATTTGACAAGTTGCGATTTGACTTGTTGCGATTTGACGGATTGCGATTTAACCTTGTTGCGATTTGACATTGCGAGTTGACACTTGCGATTTGACTCATTGCAATTTGGTTAGTTGCGATTTGACTTTTTGCGATTTGACAAGCTGTGACTTGACTTGTTGCGATTTGATCAATTGTGATTTGACTTCTGTAACTTAAATCTTTGAAGATCTTCATTGTAGTTCACTCTTGCTTTGTCATTTACGGTTTCTTTTGTTGATTTTAGAAAATCCCGCGAAAGATTCAATTTCTTGGTTTAAATCACAAGAGTTGTAAAATCCCGTCTACATCATGACAAGCACTGCGTCTGATGACATCCAAGCTGCAGGGTCCGATACCCGCCCTCCTATGCTAGATAGGACTGATTACGAGTCATGGGCTCAAAGAATTCGACTCTACTGCTTGGGTAAATAAAATGGGTTCAACATTCTCAAATCAATTGATGAAGGACCATTTCAGCTGGGCACCACTCGTGATGCTATGGCTACTGCTGAGGATGGAACGGTAA
This sequence comes from Artemisia tridentata subsp. tridentata, assembly GCA_021014915.2. Taxonomy (NCBI): domain Eukaryota; kingdom Viridiplantae; phylum Streptophyta; class Magnoliopsida; order Asterales; family Asteraceae; genus Artemisia; species Artemisia tridentata. Next base: position 86,889,189 of record CP139502.1, on the reverse strand, counting down.
CTCTGGGGATTGATAGGCCACGTGAATACAATGATCTGAAAGAGGAAGAAAAGAAGCGGTATGATGCTGACATCCGAGCTTCCAATATTGTAATTCAAGGCTTGCCCAAAGATGTTTACAAACTCATCAACTTCAACACGGAAGCCAAAGCCGTTTGGGACAACGTCAAAATGCTTCTGGCTGGATCAGAATTGACAAAAGAAGATCGGGAGTCACAACTGTATGATGAGTTTGAGCATTTCAAGATGAACCCTGGTGAGAACATCACTGATTACTATGTGAGGTTTCACAAGCTGGTAAATGACATGAGAATCATCAAAATGACTATGCCAAACATCCAACTCAACTCCAAGTTCGTAAACAACATGTCACCGGAATGGGACAGATTTGTCACGGCATTCAAGCTCAACAAAGGTTTAAGGCAGACCAATTATGAACAGCTATATGCTTACCTTCAACAGCATGAAAAGCATGTTGTTTATGATCGTCTTCTCAGAGAGAAACTTAATCCAACCACAACAACAACAAATGATCCACTTGCATTGGTCTCACAAGTTCAACCATTCAATCAACCACAACTTGATTCAGGGTATTCGTTCACTGATCAAAGGATTGATGATCTTTCCAATCAAGTCTCCTTGCTTGTTCAACAATTCCGAGCAACACTTCCCCAAACTAACAATCAACTTCGAACTTCCTCAAACCCACGCAATCAATCAACTGTGGAAGATGGAAGAATTATTGTTCAAAATGTTCAGGGGAGATAAAATATTAATCCAAGGAATGTTGGTAGGGGAAATATGCTAAACAGAGGTGGAAATGTCAACCAAGGACAGGGGAGGCAAGTAAAGTGTTACAACTGTGGTGGGTTGGGACACATTGCTAGGAACTGCAATCAGCCCAAGCATCCTTAGAACTCTGATTATTTCAAGGACAAGATGTTGCTGATGCAAGCTCAGGAAAAGGGAGCAGTTCTGGATGAGGAAGAACTTTTGTTCCTTGCTGGTGAAGGGGGAAACACATTTGATGCAGACGTGGATGACCAACCGGTTCAAGATATGGCCCTCAATGACCAAAACATCTCCCAAGCTGAAGATTGTGATGCATTTGATTCGGATGTTGATGATGAGCCGACTGCTCAAACCATCTTTATGGCCAACCTATCCTCTTTGGCATCGTCATCTCATCAGGCTGGTTCTTCCAATTCATCCATCATATCTGAGGTACTAAAGCTATATGATACACATAACATGATAGATGAACAGAAGATTCCTACAGAAATACAACAAACAGACGATGTTGATTCAGATAATGCTAATATGGGAAACAGCAATGTTATTCCATACGAACAATATGTGAATCACAGCGACATGCCTGATGTATCAAGTAGTGGCTCTTCTGTTGTAAATAATGCATGTGTTGTAGATAATGCTAATGTGGTAGATAATGATTGTGAGTGGCATGAAAACACTGTGTGTGTCCCAGATGATACTTTGACTACTAGGCTTAATATATATAAAGACCAGGTAGCAATTTATGAACAACGTACAAAATTTGAGCTAACCGCACGAGAACAGAAAATGGATAGTCAGATGCGTACATTTGTAACTGAACGTAATTTAAGGGAAGAAACATTAAAAAAGGAGTTAGATTCTTTAAGAAAGCAACTTAATCAAACTGTTAAGCAAAAACAGGAGATTCAGGAAAGTGTAATTACACTAAAACAGGACTTCAAAGAAAAAGAATCAAAACTCCTAATTGATTTTTCCAGACTTAAAACGTTGAAAAACAAGATTGAAAACAAGTTGTACACACAAGACCAGACCAGGCAAACTGCTCAAATGATGCAAAAGCATAAAAAGTTGTGTGATAAACATAGTGAATATAACGTAGGAGAACCTAAATTAGCTCTTCTTAGGAATGCTAAGGTAGCCCAACCTGCGTTATATGATGGAAATGAAATGCTTAAGACTATTCATGTCCCACCTGATGTGTCTTCCTTAGAAGAGAGTAATGAAATAGAGGACAGAAACAGAGAGAGATTAGCTGATAAAATGAAGGACCCGAAATGTATAGCCAATCGAGTCATAGTTAAACCCCATAATTACTATGAGCAAAATCGTTTGACTATCTTTGCACCTCAAACTAAGTTAACGCCAGAACAAATATTTTGGTCTTTGGACATAGAAAAGAGAAAGGCTGATGCACTTAAGGAAAACACTCCACCCCTTAGGAAAATTGCGGTTGCCACGGTGTATCCTCCCAATACACCTAGGCACTTAGTTCCATTAACTCTTCCCACAGCATGCAATACTCTAATTAGCATCTATGTTCTATGCCAACTATTTGCTGATTTTGATAAAACATGTAAGAAGAGAATTACACCAACAGGAATTACCGAAGGGGAAAGGGTTTGAACTAACAAAAGAGTGCTACTTAACTGAGGTCATACCATTCTTTAAACTTCTCAAGGAACATTTTGAGGGCATGCAAAAATCCCTTAAAACTGAAGTAAATGAAATGAAAGTAATGTTTAAAGATATGGAAAATGAGGTGGCTCAAAATGCAATAGAACTTAAGAGTCGTGAGATTGAGCGAAAGAATATTCTCATCACCAATGAGAATTTGATTGCTAAAAGTGTTGCCCAGGATGTGTTTTATACTGCTACTGATGCTACACTAATTGCCTGTCATTTTCATGAACTGTCTATTGCACTGAATGCTTCCCAGAATCGTGTTGTTGAGCTTGAGGGGGAGAATTGGAAACTGCATGAAAAAATTCAAAATGATGACCATGATAACATGGTTAAACGTTTTTCAAAACTAGAGGTTGATTATCGTAATTTGGAACTAAATTATCAACACTTAGATGAAAGATGTAAACTCTCAAATGCCAAGACATCTTCGGATGCTCCTGAATTTGATACTTATTTTGAATTAAGCAAACGCGATGAAAAAATTCAAGCTCACAGCAACACGATTCGACAATTGAGGGCTCAAATTGCCCAATTGAAATCAAACAAGAGTGATGTGTATGGCTCCAATAAACCGTCGTCTTTAGATTCTCAGAATTTTCACTATCAAGACACCGTCAATAAGTTACACCATGAAAATGAGTGTTTTCGAGCTAAAAATTCAAAAGTCAAACAGCATTTCAAAAGAGTTATATGACTCAATCAAAGTCACACGTAATAGTCATAATGAAAAGATAACTTCTTTGTTAAATGAAATCGAGAATCTAAAGACTCAGGTAAAAGGGAAAATACCAACCATCACTGGTGATAATGTTGTTCCAAAGGTTTCTGCTTGTAGTAAGTATGCTGTTGATGTAGTGCCTATTCCTTTTCCCCTTAGAAAAAATAGGTCTGCCCACCAAGTATATCTCAATCTTCTTAAGGATAGCCTTGACACCTTGCGTGAGATCGTAGAGGAGGATAGAATAGTAAAACCACTTGATAGTGTTGTTGCAGATGCCTGCTACATTGCTAAACGGTCTCAGGAACTTTTAGAATATGTCAGTGGCACAGATCCTAAGATCGATAACACAAGAGATAGATTTCCTGCATCATTCCACACAACTAAGAACAAGCATGTAACCTTAGATGCACCACCAAGAACATCAGAACCCAGCACATCAAAATCAGGAAAGCGAATGACAGTAAAACAAACTAATGTTCCCACCATTACTTCTACAGGAGTAAACTGTGACACCAAAGCTAGCGGGTCAAAGTCTAGAGACAATGCAAGGAAAGGTAGGACTGCGCCAGCTAAGAGTGTTCACGAGAAGAAAGTAGAAGCCCAACCTAGGAAAAATAAGTTTGCAATGAATGGAATGAATCGTGTTGATTCTAGTATTAAAAGTACTGTAATTAATTCGAATTCTAATGCTGTCTGCAAAACATGTAACGAATGCTTAATTTCCAGTTATCATGATGATTGTGTTGTGTCATTTTTGATGTCTCATAAACGATCCCAAGATAAGAATGTTAGGAAGACTGAACTGAGTAAGCAAATTTGGAAAACGACAGGAAAAATATTTGCTAATGTTGGTTATCAATGGAAACCCACTGGAAGGAAATTCACTTTAGGTAATCAGTTCCCCTTAACTAGATTGAATGTTCGTAAAGTAGTGAATGTTAAGGAATGGAAGCCGACTGGTCGAATCTTGCCTTTAGTGACACAATGCCCTGCCACTAGGTCAACTGGTGCTTCTAGTGATGTTTCCACTGTAAATGCAATAGCATCTAAGAATCCGGTTATTCCAGAATTTGTTTGTGCTAACCAAACGGACCCCAACTGCACGTGGGGATCCACATTTTTCAGTTATCCATCGTTGTCTGTTTTCAAATGCAGGTCGTACAAATCGTCCTTTGGTATTTGGACTCAGGCTGCTCAAAACATATGACTGGGGATCGCTCACGGCTCAAGAACTTTGTGAAAAAGTTTATCGGGACAGTTAGATTCGAGAATGACCATTTTGGGGCAATTATGGGTTATAGAGATTATGTTTTTGGTGACAGTGTAATCTCCCGGGTATACTACGTGGAAGGACTAGCGCATAACTTGTTTTCTGTTGGGCAATTTTGTGATTCCGATCTTGAAGTTGCATTCAGAAAACACACTTGTTTCGTCAGAGAGTTGGATGGTATTGATCTTCTTAAAGGCTGTTGTGGCACCAATCTATACACCATCTCTATTGAAGAAATAATGAGGTCCTCTCCTATCTGCTTGCTTTCAAAGGCCTCAAAGACCAAATCTTGGCTTTGGCACCGTCGTTTAAATCATTTAAACTTCAGCACCATAAATGACCTTTCTCGCAAAGACCTTGTACGAGGCATGCCCAGATTAAAGTTTGAAAAAGATCATCTCTGCTCCGCCTGTCAACTGGGCAAAAGCAAGAAACATACCCACAAACCCAAAACTGTCAACACCATCTTGGAAATTCTTCACACCCTTCATATGGATCTGTGCGGACCCATGAGAGTGCAAAGTATAAATGGGAAGAAATATATTCTTTTGGTAGTCGATGACTACTCTCGGTTTACATGGGTGAAGTTTTTGAGAACCAAGGATGAAACTCCAGAGGTTATCATCAAACTGATCAAACAGTTGCAAGTGAGACTTAACAAAATTGTCAGAATCATCCGTACAGACAATGGAACTGAGTTTGTTAACCAACAACTCAGTCATTTCTATGAAAGTATTGGCATAACACACCAGAAAAGTGTTCCACGCACTCCTCAGCAGAATGGTGTGGTTGAAAGAAGGAACCGTACTCTGGTGGAAGCTGCAAGAACCATGCTAATATTTTCCAAAGCACCGATGTTTCTTTGGGCAGAAGCAATTGCAACTGCATGTTACACTCAAAACCGATCCCTGATTCATACTATTCACAACAAAACAACTTATGAGCTGATTCATGGCAAGAAGCCAGACCTCTCTTTTCTTCGTGTGTTCGTTGCACTGTGCTATCCGACAAATGACAGTCAAGATCTGGGAAAGTTGAAAGCTAAAGCAGACATAGGTTTCTTCATTGGGTATGCACCAGATCGCAAGGGATACAGAATCTACAACAAAAGAACCCGACAAATCATGGAAACTATTCACGTTACATTCGATGAGCTGACTGAGCAACCGGCTCCTGGACAAACTAGTTCTGGACCCGCTCCTAATCTTTTGACACCTGGACCAATCAGTTCAGGTCTTGTACAGAATCCCACGCCTGCAGTTCCTTATGTACCACCTACCAGTGAGGAGCTGAAGAAGCTGTTTGATTCAATGTATGATGAATATTTTGAGCCACCAACTGGTGATGCTGCAACCGAAGCACCACCTGCACCTCCGGCTGCTGATGCTCAAGTTCAAAACAACTCAGATGGTCCATCAGTATCTATCTCAGTCAGTCAGGAAGCTCCATCTGTCAGTCATTCACCATCATCATTGAATGATCAGTCTTCTTCGTTACAACAAGGATCTGCAATTGGTAATTCTTTTGAGGTGAATCCATTTGCTTCTGTTGATGATGTTCCATTCGAGAATATATTTGCTCCTGAATCTTCTACAGATACGTCTTCTTCAGGGGATCTTAACTCGGTAACATCAGTTCAATACCCTCAACCACATGATCATCTCAGAAAATGGACCACCGATCATCCTATTGACAACATCATAGGAAATCCTTCTCGTCCGGTATCCACAAGAAAGCAACTTGCCACCGATGCACTGTGGTGCTTCTTTAATTTTGTACTCTCCAAAATCGAACCCAAAAATTTCAAAGATGCTATGTCTAAAGACTGCTGGTTTCAGGCTATGCAAGAAGAAATTCATGAGTTTGACCGACTTGAAGTATGGGAATTAGTGCCCGCTCCAGATTGTGCAATGATTATCGCTCTCAAGTGGATCTTTAAAGTGAAACTTGATGAGCGTGGTGACGTTCTGAAGAATAAGGCTCGACTTGTTGCAAAAGGATATCGTCAAGAAGAGGGCATAGACTTTGAAGAATCATTCGCTGCTTATGCTAGAATTGAAGCCATCAGAATCTTTCTAGCTAATGCTGCCAGTCAGAATATGATTGTCTACCAAATGGATGTAAAGACAGCATTTCTGAATGGTGATCTAAAAGAGGAAGTTTATGTCAGTCAACCAGAAGGATTTGTGGATCCTGATCGTCCTACTCATGTCTACCGTTTGAAGAAAGCTCTATATGGGCTAAAGCAAGCACCCAGGGCGTGGTATGATACTTTATCGAAGTTTCTTCTGGCTAATGGCTTTTCCAAAGGTGTTGTTGATCCTACGCTATTCACAAGGAAATCGGGCAAACATCTACTTCTTGTTCAGATCTACGTAGATGACATCATATTCGCCTCGTCCGATCCTAGGGAATGTGACAGGTTTTCCAATGAGATGAGCTCTAAGTTCCAAATGTCTATGATGGGACAAATTTCGTTCTTCTTGGGTTTACAAATCTCCCAAAGTCCCGGAGGCATCTTTATTAATCAATCCAAATATGCTAATGAAATATTGAAGAAATTTAGATTTGATTCAAGTGATGTTGTTGACACCCCTATGATTGAGAGATCGAAGTTGGATGAAGATCTCTCTGGGATCCCGGTTGATCAAACAAAGTTTCGAAGCATGATCGGATCCCTGATGTATATCACTGCTAGTAGGCCAGATCTATTGTTTGCTGTATGCATGTGTGCTCGATACCAGACCAAGCCTACCAAGAAGCATCTGGAAGCAGTAAAGCATGTCTTTCGATACCTTCAAGGGACTATCCACATGGGTCTCTGGTATTCTAAGGACACTGCCATGGCACTTACGGCCTATGCAGATGCAGATCATGCAGGGTGTCAAGATACTCGTCAAAGTACATCAGGAGGTGCTCAATTATTTAGGAGATAAGTTGGTTAGTTGGTCGTCTAAAAAGCAAATGAGTACGTCTATATCTTCTACAGAGGCTGAATACATCGCCATGTCTGCGTGCTGTGCTCAAATCCTTTGAATGAGATCACAACTATCGGACTATGGTTTTGCATACAACAAAATACCTCTGTATTGTGATAACAAAAGTGCTATAGCTCTTTGCTGCAACAATGTCCAACATTCCAGATCAAAGCACATCGACATCCGACATCACTTCATAAGGGAACAGGTTGAAAAAGAGGTGGTTGAACTTTACTTCGTGAGGACCGAGTTTCAGTTGGCTGATATCTTCACTAAGGCACTTCTGAGAGAAAGGTTTCAATTTATTCTCCCGCGACTTGGCATGAATAGTTTGACTCCAGAAACACTCAAGGGCCTTCAAGAATAAAACGAGGAGTAAAGGATTTGCTTCACATATCCTTGTAGATACTTGTGTATATCTTATACCAAAAAGAAAATAGAAAAATATAAAACCTATAAAAACCATAAAAAATCAGAAAAACAAAAATTCCAAAAATAGTTCCTCTAGGCATGTCTTATGTTTATCGATAACATTTACAGACCTAGAAATGTCATTCAATAATGACACGGTTCTTTAAATGAAGCTCGAGCAGAAGTTATATTTTCTGGTTAAAACATGTCTAATGGCTTGCTATTTCTTTAGATAGCAACCCGCGTTTCAAAATGGGGAAAGCACGTCACCAAAAAGACGGTTGTTCCTCCCACTGGGTGAAGTTCACCCAGGCATGGATAACTTAATATCCATGTTTTCCCGATTTGATGTACGTTTCAGTGCATCATTTCTTGTACAAGAAGAGAAATCTTCTTTACACCAAAAACTCCTTCCGTTCTATGATTCTTCAGGAGAGTTTTGGTGTTTCACAAGGAGGTAACTGGATTTAAATTTTACAAATTCTTGTTGCTTAATTGAATGGATACAGCTCTTTAAATAGAAAACGGGTCATTAATTGAGGGGGAGATTATTTGTTCAAATTTCTGACACCTTTTTAAACTTTGTACAACATCAGCAGTGACACTCTCTCTTGGTTTGAGGGGGAGCATAGTATGCTACATCATCAAAATATCTTAAATCTGACCACATTTTCTCCCACATTTTCTAACTTATTTAAATCAATTGGGATCACAAATCTCAAAAGGTTTGAAATTTTTGATAGGGGGAGAGAATGTGATTTAAATATGAAACCTGATGAAAATGTGATTCTTTAGTCTTAAGTGTAAGCTCTCCCATATGTGCTAAACTCTTTTGTATATCGATGCACATATTGAGGGGGAGAAAATGACACGACAGCAGAAAGGATGCAACATCCCATGTGACTCAGACTTTACCAATGAATTAACAAAACACAAACTGTCATTAATTGAAAGGACGTATCCTGGCCGGGTAATAATTTCAAGTTGGTTTAACCAGTGATGTAAGCGTGTCTCGAAGAGGATGTGTCTGAGTAGAGTGTACCATTTTGAGAAACTTTCAATGGATGTGACCAGGCCGGGTAATAATTTCAAGCTAGTCTAACTAGTAATGTAAGCGTATCTCGAATCGGTCATGTTCACTGAAAGTGGATCAATTCAAAAAGTGCGAACTCCACCCAACATGTGCAAATTTATAATATAATCATCCGAGCACATGTTAAGGGGGAGCATTTGAAAAGCATAAAACTCTCAAAGTGTTAGCAAAATGTGTTTAATAATCATAAACACTTTGAGATATTTTTCAAGGATTTGGTTAACGGCAACATAGGATAGTCATGAAGTTATAAGGTGGCTAAGGTAGGGAAACCGTCCTATGATCCGCCAGAGCCAGAGGGATCTACCCAAGGACAATACCAAATAGTTAGTATTAGACAGTCCTTAGGTATGATTATGAAAAAAAAAAAAAAAAAAAAAAAAATGAGTAATATGAGAAAGGAGAAAGAAGGGGTTGAAGAATTAAAAAGAAATGAAATGAGAAAGGGTGAAAAGAAATAGCCCTCCAATTATTCAACCTTAGGGTAGAAACCGGGTTCAATTCATATGCTACGGGTGGTTACTAAGGTAACACCGGTATTGAAGACAAGACGTCATGGACCCAGTGACGCACTGCACTAAACCTTCTAAACCACTCAACTTCTCTTAAAAGGACTTGTTTCATTCTCACGGGGAACCCTGCATAATCTATCGACCGCTCATTACAAGTTATGTTGATATTGAAACAGGAGACACTGCTCCAGTCTCCGACTACCAAAATTGCACTTATCGAGTCTAGAGCCACGAGATGCATCACACGATCTCAATAGGAACACATGTCACTTCTAAACTGGTTGTTCAACATTAAGGACACCATGTGTAAAATCATGAGTCCTACGCAGATCTTAGTAATCTGCCAGAACATTTATGAGAGAGCTTGCAAATGTAATTCTCAGTGATTGAATGGGAATTCCTGCCAGGGTCAACATCAAATAGCCCTGAATGCAGGTCACTTCGGTAATTCCTTGAGGATTACGCTTAGTGGTCGCGGCGGTTTCAAACGGTCTACAGTCGTGGAGTGAACTCCAGCGACTCACCTAATTGTTGATTTACTACGGTAGATCTTGTAAGCCCTCTGTGGGTTTTCGATTTAGGAACGGCCTTGGTAAGGATTAGAGAGAGTTTTCACACTATGCTGTTAACAATCTCAAAGTCCGAACCTGTAAGTACCGGACGTTTTATTGCTAACTGTCGTATGCAGGAATTCCTGGCGGTTGTAGCTGATTGCAGAAAATATGCCAATCCATTACCACATGCTCACACTACACCATCATTGTATTCAAAGAAGTCATGATAAACTAAAAGACCTTCAACACTACTTCTGCAAACTCTGATGCTGAAAATCAAGACCCAGAATAGTGTGTGCATGTCGGTTCAAAATCACAATATCACATGGAGACGGTGCTGCATGATGACTTGAAGATATATGTTGGATGATATTCTCAAAGAATCCTCAAAGATCATCCAAGACAAAAGATCAGTCATCAAAAGTTCGCTGCTGAATGCACAAAGATTAATGACTTTGAAGAATCAAGAACAATGAGCTAGGAAGTCATAATCATATGATAAAATGCTATAATTCAAAACATTATTTCTGGTGTGACCTCCCTTAGGGGGAGATTGTTAGGAATACAATTATTCATGTGAAGACTCGGTCACCCCGAGTATCTGTTAGCATTAACTAGCTCGTAGGATTATTAATAATATTAGTAATAGTTTAGATATTAAAGTAATCGTGGAGTGGGTTGGGTCTTTACCCACTGTCAGCTCACTCCACAGCCCACTAGGGGAAAATATGTTAGAAGTATAAATAACCCTTCCCATGTGTGGGAAGGGTTGAACCTTTTCACTTCATTAATCTTACATCTTACTTTCTCTCTCTAAAGGTTCCAATCTCTCTCTACTTCTCCCACTAGAATCGGCTAAAACCACAAGATCCACACATGTTATGTTTATGAATATCCTACATACAATATGCATAATGAATCTAGCAGAACAAGAGCTTTTAACGAGTCTAAACGTTATGAACCTCAATTTCAACATTCAGAGTAAGATGTTTATTATGAACTTTTAGAACTCATGATTATTTTTCAGTTGAAGATGCGTTATATACGCATGCAAGGGGAGGTATGCTAACAGCTGGGACTATTGATTTTGAACGTCGTTAATTGATATATGATATAAGCTTTATGTATTATACTGAGATATTTATGTATTATGCTGAGTCGAGAAAAGTTGGATATTAGGGCATTTATGAGTATGATTAGTACATCGAATAGGTAGATAATTAGTGCATCTATTTTTGTTTTTAGAGCATCTGTTTGGACATATTAACGTAGAGATATTTTGATGCTGTAATTGTTACTGCGTGCTTGTGTAGTGTGCCTAGGTATACATGTGCCAAAATTCGAGAATATTAGTACCGAAAATCTGAAGGTTTAGTAAATGTGATGTGAAGTGGAGTTTAACTGTGAGCTACTGATTTAAGCGTAATAGGCATAAAAATAAAAACCAAACAGAACTGGATAGATGCTAAATTGTACTAGACGGGAACTGCTTCTTTTTTTCTTTGCTGTAAGTGTGATTGGTAGCGTGCCTGAGTATCTACGTGCTGAAAATTTGAGAACATGATCTGATCGTTTAGTAACTGTAACGTGAACTGGTGTTAACTTTAAGCTAGTGACTTGAGCATAATAGTGTTAAGATCTAAGCCGGACCAATGAACACCCCAAACTAGAATACATGATAAAGGCTGAAAAAAGAAACAAAAACCAAAATGTTGAGATATACATCATGAATAACAAGTAGAGGGGACGATCAGTGAATACTTTAATCAATGTTTTGTGCGTTCATATTATGTTATGCATAGATCTGCAGTATAATCTGAACTTGAACTTTGTTAGAAAGGATATTTTGTAGCTACCATAAGATAGGGTGAGAGGTTCTTCATTTATGTTTTCTGAGTTCATTTCCATTGAATGTTTGTTTCCTTTTTCCGAGTCGCAGGGGCGTTGAAGGCTCTTTCTTTGTCGTTAAGAGGTAGTAGTTTGTGTATACATTTTTTTTTTCATTTGGCTGATATGTTTGTGTTGTTATTTTTGTGTCTGACATGCTTGCATTTATGTGAAAATTCATGTTTTCATTGCATAGCCGCTAAAAACATTCGGTATGTGTTCTTATATGGTTGTATAGTTACTAACGCATTTTTTTAATGAAAATTTCATTGGAGATAGCTGGTGGAATAATGAATATGATAGATATACATTGTCTCTTTAATTGCATCCATTTAAAGTACTTTAGTGCATCCGTTTGAGGTACGTTAGTGCATCCGTTTGAGGACCTTTAGTGCATCCGTTTAAGATACTTTAGTGCATCAGTTTGTATCACAGTAGGGCATCACATGATATTTATATATATTTTTCATAATCTTCCAAGTCAGCCTCATCATTTAAATTCATTTTAGCAGTGCAAACCTGCATATCAGAAGTGATACTGAAATCAAATAACGACCAAGATCATAAATCGCATCAATGTGACAACGTTTCAAAGCTATGAAACCAGAAATGCGGAAAGGATTATATTTTGTGGCACCTCATACAGGTCCCCCACCCACAAGTCCCAACGACACCCAAAAGTAAGGGTATCATATGATTCCTTACTGCTTCTTTTAACCTGATTCGAAAGACTTCTATTTCAATTTCACTAACCATCTACATTCCGTGCGTATGTGATTCGTTAGGATATTGAAGGATGTGACATTCAAAAGGAGGAAGTACGTGGAGCTGTTGAGTTGCTTTTACTCATCATGAATTATACAAACAGATAGATGTTGACCCACCTCTTGGTGTTTTTCTCTATGGCCCTCTTGGCGGGAAGATTGTGCTCGCCAAAGCTGTCGCAAATCATGCTACTTTAGCCTTTATTCAGGTTGTTGATTCACAATTTGCTCCAGAAATAAAGTATCTTTTCAGTATCCCTTTTAAAATCTTATTCATTGATTAAATTGATTTGTATATTGTGCTCCATGTAGGTGTTCACTGAGTTCATGTTTTGCTATACACACACATCCTCCTGACTCCTGAGGTCATGCTATTAATTTTTTAGTGCATGATAGACGAAAAAATATTAAGTTTTCCTTGCCTGATAGACGACAAAAGTTAGTGCAAGATTAATTTTTCCTTGCCTGATAGACGACAAAAGAGGCTTGTTTTGCAGGCAACTTTTAAGTGCCAATCATTTTTTATTACAAATTTTTTGTTTATCCGTTGCACACATTTGCTAGTTTTACTTTAGCTGTATTTTCTTCCATGTTGAAAGGCACTAATGGGTTTTCCCTTATTATTGGCCACAATGGCACTTTTAGTGCACTAGAAGTTGGTCTTTGGATGCTCGTTTTTTAGATGACATATGATAATTAGATAGCCAATAGTAAATAGTGTCTGGACTGCCTCTGCTAATAAGATAATTAGATGTTTGAATGTGTTGAAAAATTATTGTTATCTAATAGATAAACAGACACTTAGGTGAGAAATGTAGATGCTTAGTGAAATTGAAACAGAAGTGTCATGTATGACTTGTCACTTTGTTTTCCTAATCTGTTAGCTCTCTGATTGCTTGTAAATTTATGAAATTTTGGGGTAAAAAACGTTTCTGTGCAAATCCGACCCAATATAATGTCAGTTCGTACAAAATTACCCGTTTTGACCTGAACCCATCTTGCCTTGGTACTGTCCACTTATTTAAAAAGACGATCTTGATAATTTCTTGTCAATATTTTGTAGGTCTTTGTTGATAACATTGATTTTCTGAAAGAACTAGAAGGATGCTGTGGAGATTATACTCGTTCGGGCCCGGAGGTCAGCAGTCGTCTCTTTGGTAAAGCTTCATATTCGATCAGGAAATGAGAAATGGTTGTTGGAGTCACCAGTCAAAGTGTAGCGAAACCACTCACTTTGTAGATAATTGAACAGTGGTTGTAACGAAATATTGGTATAATCGCTAATAATGTATAGACCATTATTATGTTTTTTGGCGAAATTAGTTCTTAATTTTAATGAGTAAACAAAACGAATCAGCAAAAAGTAACATATCAAATGGGGTGAAAGCTTCCAAAAATGTATTAACATCGTTTGTTCTTAATTTTAATCAAAAAATGGGTTGAATGTAGTTATTAAAAAAATTAGCAGATGTTAGCAGTCAAATAAGTCTAAGGGATCATACAAAATAAAATGAAACACAAAACAACTCTTGGAAAATATAAAAAGTTACAATGAGACCCTTGTAGTTGGGAAAAAAAAAAGGTGGGAAGGGAGGGGGTAATTTGCACTATTTTCTCACTTTTTAACAAAAGTGATTTTTTTTCTAGAACCAATATATATATATATATATATATATATATAATATATATATATATATATATATATATATATATTATATATATATATATATATATATATATATATATATATATGTGTGTGTGTGTGTGTGTGTGTGTGTGTGTGTGTGTGTGTGTGTGTGTGTGTGTGTGTGTGTGTGTGTTCAGTTTGGGATTTCGAAAAATGGATATATGCGGTATCGTGCAGAAGTTGTTCAAACATGTTTGTAGGTGTATACGGTGTATATACATGCACAAGGGTATACGGCGTATAGGCCCAAAGGCTTATACAGCATATACTCTATCAGTTTTTTTTTTTTTTTTTAATCAGTTCGAGTCCAGACGTTTCAAGCTGGAGCTCGAGCTAAAGCTTATATTATAGGTTTGAAGCTGAAGCTTATATTACTATAGACCTGTTTGACGAATTACTTGGAGACGGAGCTTATTAATGTAAAATCGCATAATAATACGTCAACTTAAATTAAGATATAGTTTCAGCCTTTGCGTGATAATCTACTACATTTTGAAAGGTATTTAAGTAATTTGACTAAGTGGTTGTTTCTTTTTACCTTTAGCTAAATGATTGGGTCCACAAAAATATTTAATAGTATTTCTTTTTTAAGTATGACCCACTTACTTCTCTTACTTCCTCTATATCCCCAAGGCAAGGAATGTTAACTCTTCCCCAATAAGTGGCTCTAATAGACGTGAACCCCACAAATACTTATAAGCCTCTTAGTCTGGGGGGACCCCTAACTATAGTCACATAAGCGAGTTTTAACTAGTTTGGGCTTATGGATGCTTATTACTTATAAAAGCATAAACCTTTATGACAAAAAAAGCTTATTATATAAGTTAGCTCAATTCCCTCTAAACCTCCCGCCTAACACCTTCCTTGGAATGCATAGCTGACTCAAACCTTTAAAAATTCTCCAAGAACAATGCATCAATAACATCACATGTTTTCCTTTTTTAGCTCAACATTTTAAGTTTCATGTGGAGTGCTTCTTAGCAGTCATAGCTAAATTATGATGACTTCGGTTTAGTACTTTAGTTCATGGACTCAGTTAATTACTTCTTCCGTCTCAAATGATTCTCATATTTTAAATTTTTGAAATTTTTTTTTCAACTTTAAATTTAAGTATTTTTGTTTATGTTATGCAGAAACAGAGCAAGTATTGTAACCAGTATGTGCTGAGTCACCCCTAATACTCCATCTGTCCCTAAATAAATGTCCACTATTGACTTTTAAAGTCTTTTTTTTAGAATTTTAACCTTAAATTATTTCATTTGTGTTATGTAACATTTAATAGAAATTATACCATTGAAAATACATTTAAAACTCAATTCATTCATATATTTTTGCATCAAATATTACATAACACAAATAAAATAATTTAAGGTGAAAGGTTAAAAAGAAAGACTTTATAAGTCAATAGTGGACATTTATTTAGGGACGGATTGTCACACCCCCAAATTTCGTGACTTGCAACGGAATGAGTCATTCAGGGGCACGTCTGGTCATAGCACCAAAGTTGCAGTTATATTGAACGACCTAAAGTGTCGATTAGAAAATACATCGTTTGATTATTTAAAAACATTCAGAGTTTCCAAGCTAGGTCCCAAAATGTGAAACAAGTTTTCATAAAACAAGTTCATACAATTCAAATGATGGATCAGTGCATAAAATATAAAGTGAGATGCGTCAACTACGCGACTCCATGATGTCCATATGCAAGCCAACATGCGATACCTTAATTACCTGAAAATACATTGCTAAAAATGGTCAACAAAATGTTGGTGAGATCATAGGTTTATGTAAATGAAAAGTTGTACGGATACCACAAGTATAAAGTGTATGACAAAACCATGCCACATAAAAATGATACATTAGCTCTAAGCTCATGACCCCGAAGCTAGACTGAATGAAATGCCCCAACCGAGTGTTTGTCAATCACTCTAATATGACAGAAATGAAATGCGTTCGTTTGACCAGTTGGTGCTACCAACCCGAACGGAGGAGTCACCCTCAATAGATCTATTCACTCACTCTCGCTTGCTAATAATTAACGGTTCATGATAATAAATGGGGATTTTAATCTGGGCAATGATGTAACTTAAGCAATGTAATGAGTTTGTATACTTTGGTTCGCATATAAAAATGGTGCAATGTATTCTCCCCCGAGAGTTTAGAAATCAATAAACAATTTAAAACGGGGCTATGAAAACTCACCTAATAAGATATAGCAACAATGATAATGATGGATATGATGAAATAAAGCTCGGTCTCTAACCGCGACCTATTATGAATGATGTGATTCAATGTAAGCAATGATACAATGCAACACATGCAAATACGTATGTTAACGATACCACTTGTTAGTTTTGAAAATAACACTTATCGACGAAAAATACACTTTTGACGTCTCGTTAAGTTATAAACTACTTTTCGTGTAAATATGTTGAAACGGTACTCCACGATCCTTGTTTGGTGTTCTATCGGTAAAATGTAGCGTTTTCATCGCAATTTAATATTTTCCTTAACTTGTGAAAATATGTCCAAAATGGCTTCGTGAAACTAGTCGCGAAATATTGCACGTTATGTGTTAGTTGATCAAACTCGACGTTTTTAAAACCTTGTAACAATGTATAAATGTCGTTTCATTTAACTTTTGATTGTACACGCCTCGATCAAATAGAAAATCGGCTAATAATGTTATGTTTCGCAAAAACACTAGTTTTTATACTTAAAACATTTTCTAATAGTGGGCTGTCAAAATGAATATGGTACGTCGGGCTTCAAACGTGAATAACTCGACCGTTACAAGCTCGTTTTCTACGTTCTTTACATCCATGGCTTCGTATAAACATGAACTAACATAATCTCAGTAGGTCGGGTCGTCTAGATCACGTCTAAGCCTCGTTTTGTACTTTGAATCTCGGCGATCAGCAACTAAATTTTCAGAAAATTAGTTTTCGTCGTCTAACTTTGAAAAATCATATCTCCTTCGTTATAAGTCGGTTTTTAGTGATTCTTGCGGCCACGGTTTCGTTTTTGAAAGAAATTTCTGAATATGAAGGCCAAAATATACCAAAAGTTACTGAGTTTTCCAGTTTACACGTTTTTGGACAGATCCTTATTTATACTTGTTAAAACTCATTTTCTTGGTTCTAAACTTGATCATACTAACTCAAATCAACTCCACAAGTTCGCAAATCCTACCATACACCTTCTTAGGGTGTCATGGGGTCCTAAACATCACCAACCTTGGTGGATTTCATGAGATCATTAGTGAAACTTATAGATCTAGTGATTAAGATAGTTTATGTTCAAAAGTGGTATGTAAAACATAAATAACTTGCATGGATAACTAATATAACTTGAAAATACATGAACATATGAATCAAATGAAAGTATAAGATGATCAAAATGTGTTCTTGAAACTTACTTGATGATTTGATGAGTTTTGGTAAGAAATGAGTAATAAACTTGAGATTCAATCACAATATTATAACTAGGAAGGTAAATGGAGTGTGATTATGACTTGATCTTGAAAAATTTATGGATTTTGGTGGTGTTCTTGAGGTTGGCCGATCCTAGGAGATGGGATGGGAGAGGTTTTGATCTTTTTTAGCTAATTGGTTTATGTGTGTATGTGTTAGAGTTAGTGGAGTTGGAAATAAATCAAGGTAATTCATTTAATGCATGGTACTTAGCAATCAAGTATTGGAAGAATTAGGGGTGGTTTAGGGGGCGGCACACATGGGGTAATTTGGAAGGATTTGATGTAATTAAAGCTTATGTCTCCCATTTAATTGAATATGGATAGTTTAGTGTATACACTGAGTGTTATCAAGTACCGAGTTAACTAGAAATAACTCGTGATGAGGTGAAGTGAGATACGACGAAGTTGTAAAAATTGTAAAATCATGTTCCTTGCAAGAATCGGGTGTTAGAATGATTATCGGATTGAAATTTCGTAAACCGACGGAGTTATAAGCGTCAAACGAAAAATATAGCGATTGGTTTAAAAACACCGGGTAAAGTAATAATATAATCTCTATATCATTAAAATTAGCTTGAAAATGTATTAGGATCATTGTCGGGAGTATTGGGTATAATGTTAGTAGAAATGTCTGAGTGGTAACGTTAATTAAACAATTAAGCATACGTTAATGAAAATCATACAAACTCATCCATGAACTGATATGGAAATGATGTTACTGATGATATGCAGACTACTCTAGTCTATATGATGTGCCTTTACTGATGATGCATGAATACGCAGCTAAACCTAACTGGTTACGCGCATTTGAATACCCGTAAACCCAGTTTACGACATGATTAATGATGCCCAATGAATAGTGATTTCCCTCCGGAATGATTAGTGTCATGTGAATAGTAAAATTTTTGACGACTTCTCAAAGTCTCAAACTGACTTCAAAAATGATGAATAGTGAAATGATGAATAGTGATCGTGAATAGTGATGATGAATAGTAACTCATGAATAGTAAATTGTCGGGGTTTGGAAAATGACCTGAAATTACGAGTTATGACAGTCGACCACCCTAAAAGGAATTCAGTCCCTGAATTCAGCTGATGTTGGTCTCTGGAGTGGTCTCGGTGAAAAGATGTTGGTATTTGAGTCGCATCTGGTCTTCCCGTTCCCAAGTAAACTCAGGACCTCTGCGAGAATTCAGCGAACTTTGACGATCGAAATTCGACTTTGCTTCAACTGTTTGACCTCTCGGTCCATGATTTCTGCTGGTTCTTCCACAAAGTTAAGCTTATCATCGATCTGAATTTCTTCCAATGGGATTACGAGCGTTTCGTCTGAAAGACATTTCTTGAGATTTGAGACATGAAACGTGTTATGTACATTGCTGAGCTCTGACGGAAGCTCCAGTCTGTACGCTACCGTACCGATCCTTTCCAGAATCTTGAACGGCCCAATGTATCTCGGGTTTAACTTCCCGCGTTTCCCGAATCGTATCACGCCCTTCCAAGGCGAAACCTTCAACATGACTTTGTCTCCAACCTAAAATTCTAATGGTTTGCGTTGAACATCGGCGTAACTTTTCTGTCGGCTTCTGGCTGTTTGGAGTCTTTCTCTAATCTGAATTATCTTTTCTGTTGTTTCTCTGACCAACTCTAGACCTGTTAGCTGTACATCACCAACTTCGGCCCAAAAAACTGGGGACCTGCACTTACGACCGTAGAGTGCCTCGAATGGTGCGGCTTTTATGCTCGAATGATAACTGTTATTGTAAGAGAACTCGATCAATGGCAAATGGTTAGCCCAACCATTTCCAAAGTCAATGACACATGCCCTGAGCATGTCTTCCAATGTCTGAATCGTTCTCTCGCTCTGACCATCGGTATGAGGATGATAGGCGGTACTCATGTCTAACTTAGACCCAAATGAATCTTGCAATGATTCCCAAAAATTTGAAGTAAAGCGACTATCTCTGTTGAAAATGATGGAAATTGGTGCACCGTGCTTTGAGACTATTTCCTTGACGTAAAGTCTGGTGAGCTGATCCATAGTATAAGTCTCTTTGATTGGAATGAAATGGGCTGACTTGGTGAGACCATCAACTATTAACCAAATAGCATCGTAACCTCCTGATGTTTTGGGAAGTTTAGTGACAAAGTCCATTGTAATGCGTTCCCATTCCACTGGGGAATCTCTGGTTGCTGAAGTAATCCTGATGGCTTCTGGTACTCGGCTTTCACTTTAGCACAAGTAAGGCATTTACTGACATACGTAGCTATCTCTGCTTTCATATTTGGCCACCAATAAAGCTTCTTGAGATCCTGATACATCTTATCAGAACCTGGATGAATAGAGTACTTCGACTTGTGCGATTCGTGCATGATCAACTCTCGTATTCCACCATAGAGAGGTATCCAGCTTCTATCCTTGAAGCATAATGTTCCATCTGATCTCCTTACTAAACCGTTCGCATTATCATGCATTCCTTTGAGTGTTTCACTTGGTAGGTTTTCTTCCTTGAGTGCCTCGACTTGGGCCTCGAGAATCTTTGATGGTAGTGGTGAAATGATAGTCATTCCCAATGATCTGACTCTCAAAGGCTTGAGTCTCTCTTTCCGACTGAGTGCATCTGCCACAACATTGGCTTTTCCTGGGTGATATCTGATTTCACAGTCGTAATCACTAAGTAGTTCCAACCAACGACGTTGCCTCATGTTAAGTTCCTTCTGATCAAGAATGTACTGTGAGCTTTTGTGGTCTGTAAATACTACACACTTTGTTCGTAAAGATAATGCCTCTAAATCTTGAGTGCGAAAACCACGGCACCCAACTCTAAGTCGTGAGTAGTGTAGTTCTTCTCATGCTTCTTAAGCTGACGAGATGCATAAGCTATCACTTTCTCGTTTTGCATTAACACTGCCCCAAGTCCTTTGTGTGAAGCATCGCAATATACCATGAAGTTTTCAATCCCTTCTGGCAATGACAAAATTGGCGTGCTGCAAAGTTTCTGTTTCAATAACTGAAAAGCGGTCTCTTGCTTTTCTCCCCAATCGTACTTCTGGTTCTTTTGTGTCAACTTGGTCAGTGGCTTAGCTATCTTGGAAAAACCCTTCAATGAACCTTCTGTAATATCCGGCAAGTCCTAAGAATTGACGAATTTCTGTGGGAGTTTTTGGTGTTGCCCAATCTTTAACTGCCTCAATCTTTGCTGGATCAACCTGTAGTCCCTGACTATCAATGATGTGACCAAGAAATTGTACTCTGCGGATCCAAAAATCACACTTTGAGAATTTGGCGTACAGTTTCTCTTTCTTGAGCAGCTCTAAAATTGTTCTGAGGTGTTCTCGGTGCTCTTCTTCACTCCTTGAGTAAATCAAGATATCGTCAATGAATACGATCACAAACTTATCTAGATATGGCTTGCACACCCTGTTTCATGAGATCCATGAACACAGCTGGTGCATTGGTTAGTCCGAATGGCATTACCTGAAATTCATAATGGCCATAGCATGTTCTGAATGCTGTCTTCGGGATATCTCCCTCCCGAACCCTAAGCTGATGGTAACCCGATCTCAAGTCGATCTTGGAGTAATAACTGGAACCTTGCAACTGATCAAACAAATCGTCGATCCTGGGAAGTGGATAACGATTCTTCACCGTTAATTTGTTTAGCTCTCGATAATCAATGCACATTCTGAAAGATCCATCTTTCTTCTTTACAAACAAAACTGGTGCTCCCCAAGGCGATGAACTCGGCCTAATGAATCCTTTATCCAAGAGCTCTTGCAATTGGTTCGACAACTCTTGCATTTCTGAAGGTGCAAGTCGATAAGATGCTCGCGCAACTGGTGCGGCTCCCGGCACTAAGTCAATCTGAAATTCGACTTGGCAGTAGGTGGAAGTCCTGGTAAGTCTTCTGGAAAGACTTCTGGAAAATCTTTAACTGTTGGCACATCCTCAAGTCGCTTCTCCTCCGACTTCTTTTCTGTGATATGAGCCAAGAATGCATAACAGCCCTTCTTTATGTATTTCTCTGTTTTAATGCACGAGATGATGCTGAGTCTAGTCCCACTGTGTTCTCCGCGAACGACCAATGTTTCGCCATCATAAGGAAGATGAACAACTTTTTCATCACAGATGATTCTGGCATGATGTTGAGATAACCAATCCATTCCGATGACAATGTCGAAACTTCCAAGTTCTACTGGCATGAGATCTATATTGAACGGGTGATTGAGAAAATTGAGAGTGCAACCACGAATGATCGTGTCGGTGTCAACTAAACTACCGTTAGCTAGTTCAATGTGATATGGAGTGTCTAATGCGGTTGGTTCAATGTTGAGTAATGGTGCAAATGCAGTAGAAACAAAACTTCTATCGGCTCCTGAATCAAATAGTATGGATGCATAACGATTATTAATGAGGAACGTACCCGTACGACACTCGGGTCCTCCCTGACATCTTCTCCTCCAAGGACATAAGCTCTTCCTCTAGCTGTTCCACCTTGGTTATTGTTTCCCTGATTCTTTCCTTTCGGACATTCCTTCTTGAAGTGTCCAACTTCTCCACATCCAAAGCATGTTACTGGGGGCTTCTGATTATCAACCACAATCGGAGCCTTGCAATCCCTGGTTGAATGACCAACTTTCTTACAGTTCCCACATGGATTCGGACAATTTCCAGGATTATGATGGGTTTGACATTTGTTGCACTTGGGTAAAGTACCATTGTAACCTCTTTTCTCAGCTTGACCTGCAACATAAGCCTTTGCAGTTTCCTGTCTCTTGGGTGGTGGTTGAGTAACATTGCTACTCTGGTTGTTATCCCGATTTCTTTTGTTGTTGTTGTTATTGGAATTGTTTCGGTTGCTGTTATAGTTGTTGTTGTTTCGGTAGTTGTTGTTGGAGTTACGGTTGTTGTAGTTACGGTTACTGTTGGTGTTGTTGTTTGAAGCAGTTTCTTTCTTCACTATCTGAGCCATGAGTTTCTGAGACATTCTGATTGCCTCATCCAACGTTTGCGGGTCAAAAGAAATCACATCTCCACGGATGTTGTGAGGTAATCCTCCAATGAAATTCTCTAATAGCTTCTCAGTGTCCGGAACCATTGTCGGACATAATGCTGCCAATTCCTGAAATCTCCTGATATATGCCTCAATATCATTACCTGCTGTTACTAGCTCATAAAACTCTGTTTCCATCTTTTTCACTTCTGTTCGTGGGCAAAACTTCTTTGTCAGCAACTTCTTGAATTCGTCCCATGTAAGCTTGTGAGCATTCTCCATTCCCATGGGCTTTGCATACGAATTCCACCATGACATAGCTTCCCCCAACGAGTGTACTAGTAGCAAACTTTACTTTGTTGTCCTTCGGACAGTTACATAGAAGGAATACTGATTCTGTCTTTTCAAACCATCGGATCATGGCAGTGGCTCCTTCAGTGCCTTTGAATTTTTCCGGATCACCACTCTTGAAATCTTTGTACGTACATTTACGACCATTTGTACCATTGGTATTTGTTCCTGCGGCTTCCGCGGTTTCTGCCCGCGAAGCGGCTTCAGCAGCAGCTGCAGCTACGGCAGCTCTTTCTGTAACCAATGCTGCCTCTATACTGTCGGCAACAAGCTTTCTGACCTCAGCGGGTGTCATAGCAGTAGTGGCTCTTTTGGGTGGCATAATTCTTCACAATCACAAAAGAATACAACAATGAGAATCCACAATAGAAAACGATCATCATACACAATATATACAACCACAACATGTATATACATCCACAACACGTATAAATACAACCACAGCATGTATAAATACAATGAAACCACAACGAAACATCATAAATATAATCACAACGCACATGAATATAATACATGAAAATTTCGGTTACGCAGACCGATATCATAAAATAGCACAACGAAAATCCTGCATAGTAGAGTCACACTTGATATATTTGTTTGTACTACAAGCAAAAGACAACAAGTACTAACTATGTCCCACACCCCGGGACTAGGATAATAATGTACAAGCTACATGATAACAGTCTAACACTAGGCACCTCCTCCGGGTGCTCCGTCTAGCCTGCGGAAAATCCTCTGAAGATCCCTAGACATCGCAACAACGATCTCCTCTAGATGCTGAACTCGAAGCTGGAGATCAGTCTCCCTAGTCTCTGATGCAGACATCCTAGCCTGAACTGAAGATAACTCACCGGCCTGGCGATGATGCTCATCCTGGGACATCTGTGCCCTGTCGAACAACTTAGGCATCTCCTGCCTCAGCTGTGTGATATGCTCTGAACTCTCTAACTGACGAGCCTCTAAACCCTGGTGTGACACATCAATGGCAACCCTGCCCTGGATCAATCCCTCGACCTCCTCCTCTATAGCCTCAATACGGCTCACTGGGGTCTCATCTAGATGAGACAATGCCCTGTCAATCTCTCCCTGAAGCTGATCTAGTCGCGAGTCAAATGTAGCAGCAGTAAGCAGTCTGTCAGCAGCAGCCCTCGAGCTCTCACCAACCTCGAATTTGCTGGGTGGTGCTGTCTCTGTGGCATCTGAAGTATCTGGAGATGAGATATCAAGACGAGCCCGCTTCTTGAGCGGTAGGTCTGACATAGGAGTAGGATCTCTGATATGAACTGGTGCTGATAGGGATGGCAATGGTGGAGACAATGATGATAAGGATGGTAAGGGTGATAATGGTGGTGGTGTACTGAATGCCACACTCCTCCTCGCTGTCAAGCGGCGACGGAGTGGATGAGATGAAGTAAGTGATGATGGTGGTGGTAGGGATACAAATGCAGCTGGTGACCTGACAGTGAGACGATGAACCCGCTTAGCAGCAGTGCGCTTCATGCGCGGCCCACCTGGATATGCACGGTAAACTCGACCATAGGGTACAAGCTCTCCTGGCTGGATAACTGGAACAACTCTGGGACCACGACGGATCACAGGTGACAGTGGTGGGGTAGGCACGACTTCCCCCTCCTCAAAGGGTTCTGTCTCAGCCTCTGACATCACAGGTGAAGACTGTGGAGTAGGCTCCACTGATGACAAAATGATAGTGGGTAGTGGGGATGATGTAACCGACTCTAGTATGAAGGAGGGTAGTGAGGAAGTATCGTCCGACTCAGAGTCCGATGAGATAACAATAGGGTGTGAATCCGAAGACATCACTGAGACAATAGATGTGAAATAACAGTAAATAAACATTTACACAATGTGAGTTATGATGAAATGATATATGTATGAAATCGCAATCACTACATGTGATATAATGAATATGCACTTATGCTACAATGATGAGATGCTATGATGGTGCAGCTATAGTCTAGGATATAATGGACAACCTAGTTCGCTATAACCTTTGCTCTGGTACCAATCTGTCACACCCCCAAATTTCGTGACTTGCAGCGGAATGAGTCATTCAGGGGCACGACTGGTCATGGCACCAAAGTTGCAGTTATATTGAACGACCTAAAGTGTCGTTTAGAAAATACATCGTTTGATTATTTAAAAACATTCAGAGTTTCAAAGCTAGGTCCCAAAAGGTGAAACAAGTTTTCATAAAACAAGTTCATACAATTCAAACGATGGATAAGTGCATAAAATATAAAGTGAGACGCGTCGACTCCGCGACTCCATGATGTCCATATGCAAGCCAACATGCGATACCTTAATTACCTGAAAATACATTGCTAAAAATGGTCAACAAAATGTTGGTGAGATCATAGGTTTATGTAAATGAAATGTTGTACGGATACCACAAGTATAAAGTGTATGACAAAACCATGCCACATAAAAATGATACATTAGCTCTAAGCTCATGACCCCGAAGCTAGACTGAATGAAATGCCCCAACCGAGTGTTTGCCAATCACTCTAATATGACAGAAATGAAATGCGTTCGTTTGACCAGTTGGTGCTACCAACCCGAACGGAGGAGTCACCCTCAATAGATCTATTCACTCACTCTCGCTTGCTAACAATTAACGGTTTATGATAATAAAAGGGGACTTTAATCTGGGCAATGATGTAACTTAAGCAATGTAATGAGTTTGTATACTTTGGTTCGCATATAAAAATGGTGCAATGTATTCTCCCCCGAGAGTTTAGAAATCAATAAACAATTTAAAACGGGGCTATGAAAACTCACCTGATAAGATATAGCAACAATGACAATGATGGATATGATGAAATAAAGCTCGGTCTCTAACCGCGACCTATTATGAATGATGTGATTCAATGTAAGCAATGATACAATGCAACACATGCAAATACGTATGTTAACGATACCACTTGTTAGTTTTGAAAATAACATTTATCGACGAAAAATACACTTTTGATGTCTCGTTAAGTTATAAACTACTTTTCGTGTAAATATGTTGAAACGGTACTCCACGATCCTTGTTTGGTGTTCTATCGGCAAAATGTAGCGTTTTCATCGCAATTTAATATTTTCCTTAACTTGTAAAAATATGTCCAAAATGGCTTCGTGAAACTAGTCGCGAAATATTGCACGTTATGTGTTAGTTGATCAAACTCGACGTTTTTAAAACCTTGTAACAATGTATAAATGTCGTTTCATTTAACTTTTGATTGTACACGCCTCGATCAAATAGAAAATCGGCTAACAATGTTATGTTTCGCAAAAACACTAGTTTTTATACTTAAAACATTTTCTAATAGTGGGCTGTCAAAATGAATATGGTACGTCGGGCTTCAAACGTGAATAACTCGGCCGTTACAAGCTCGTTTTCTACGTTCTTTACATCCACGGCTTCGTATAAACATGAACTAACATAATCTCAGTAGGTCGGGTCGTCTAGATCACGTCTAACGCCTCGTTTTGTACTTTGAATCTCGGCGATCAGCAACTAAATTTTCAGAAAATTAGTTTTCGTCGTCTAACTTTGAAAAATCATATCTCCTTCGTTATAAGTCGGTTTTTAGTGATACTTGCGGCCACGGTTTCGTTTTTGAAAGAACTTTCTGAATATGAAGGCCAAAATATACCAAAAGTTACTGAGTTTTCCAGTTTACACGTTTTTGGACAGATCCTTATTTATACTTGTTAAAACTCATTTTCTTGGTTCTAAACTTGATCATACTAACTCAAATCAACTCCACAAGTTCGCAAATCCTACCATACACCTTCTTAGGGTGTCATGGGGTCCTAAACATCACCAACCTTGGTGGATTTCATGAGATCATTAGTGAAACTTATAGATCTAGTGATTAAGATAGTTTATGTTCAAAAGTGGTATGTAAAACATAAATAACTTGCATGGATAACTAATATAACTTGAAAATACATGAACATATGAATCAAATGAAAGTATAAGATGATCAAAATGTGTTCTTGAAACTTACTTGATGATTTGATGAGTTTTGGTAAGAAATGAGTAATAAACTTGAGATTCAATCACAATATTATAACTAGGAAGGTAAATGGAGTGTGATTATGACTTGATCTTGAAAAATTTATGGATTTTGGTGGTGTTCTTGAGGTTGGCCGATCCTAGGAGATGGGATGGGAGAGGTTTTGATCTTTTTTAGCTAATTGGTTTATGTGTGTATGTGTTAGAGTTAGTGGAGTTGGAAATAAATCAAGGTAATTCATTTAATGCATGGTACTTAGCAATCAAGTATTGGAAGAATTAGGGGTGGTTTAGGGGGGCGGCACACATGGGGTAATTTGGAAGGATTTGATGTAATTAAAGCTTATGTCTCCCATTTAATTGAATATGGATAGTTTAGTGTATACATTGAGTGTTATCGGGTACCGAGTTAACTAGAAATAACTCGTGACGAGGTGAAATGAGATACGACGAAGTTGTAAAAATTGTAAAATCATGTTCCTTGCAAGAATCGGGTGTTAGAATGATTATCGGATTGAAATTTCGTAAACCGACGGAGTTATAAGCGTCAAACGAAAAGTATAGCGATTGGTTTAAAAACACCGGGTAAAGTAATAATATAATCTCTATATCATTAAAATTAGCTTGAAAATGTATTAGGATCATTGTCGGGAGTATTGGGTATAATGTTAGTAGAAATGACTGAGTGGTAATGTTAATTAAACAATTAAGCATACGTTAATGAAAATCACACAAACTCATGCATGAACTGATATGGAAATGATGTTACTGATGATATGCAGACTACTCTAGTCTGTATGATGTGCCTTTACTGATGATGCATGAATACGCAGCTAAACCTAACTGGTTACGCGCATTTGAATACCCGTAAACCCAGTTTGCGACATGATGAATGATGCCCATGAATAGTGATCTCCCTCCGGGAATGAATAGTGTCATGTGAATAGTAAAATTTTTGACGACTTCTCAAAGTCTCAAACTGACTTCAAAAATGATGAATAGTGAAATAATGAATAGTGATCGGTGAATAGTGATTGATGAATAGTAACTCATGAATAGTAAATTGTCGAGGTTTGGAAAATGAGCTGAAATTACGAGTTGTGACACGGATGGAGTAATTATTTAGACCATAAGCTATGTTTTTATCTGTTTTTGCAATTAGCCTCCCTTATTCTACAAAAAAATGTGTAGATTGGCGGGAACACCTTGACCCCGGGTGCCTTTTGGCACCAGCCATTATCCACCCCACAAAGGATAGCTCCGACAACTCTCCTAGACTAGAAGAGCATCAACTGGAGTGAGCACGAGCCTAAACTCAAATCCACGACCTTTTATCAACAAAATCTCTCCAGTTGGCCCAAAGGTTTTTCGGATGTGGGTACCAACTGATCTAAAGCCCTTTAGTTAGCCTCTTTTATTAATATCGATATTTTAATAAAAACTCATAAACAAATAACTTAACCAATCTGATATAGCACCAAAATTAATTTACTTTATCAAACTATTATTTTCTAATGTAGTTTAGTTCCGAATTATTACGGTTTTTAGGTTGAATGATGGGTTAAAAACTACATATTCATTTTTGGTGCGATGTATATAATGCTATAATTTATACGTAAGGTTCACCGAATTAACTTAAAACACAATTCATTCATATATTTTGCATCAAGAAATAAATAAAAAAGTTACAATCAAAGTCGAAAAAAAAATATTTCAAAAAGTTCAAAACAGAACAATTATTTTAGAACGGATAGAATAATATTTATTTCTAAAAAAGTAAAAAATGTTTAACATTAGACTAATAGTAAAAAGCTTTTACTTAAGGCCAACCACAAATATTGTGGTCATCTCCTGCGACATCAGTGCCGCCATATCAGCTTTCTTTTCCAAAACTACAACCAACCACAATTTGCTAATAAGGCGGCCGCATCCGCAACCAAAAACATACCTCACAAAAACAAATAAAAACAGTACACACACAAAAATCATGAGAGGTGCGCACATTTACTCGGTTGGCTGACAAACCGAGTAAATGAAAAAATTAGGTGTTTGATCGTCGTGTTCGGTTGGGCTAACGGATACACCTCGGTCGACTACTCGGTTGGGGGCAACCAACATTCCATTAATTAGCCTAACTATACCAAGAAAACCCTTTTAAGGTGATGCATTTAATTTGCCGGGACAGATTTTGCATGGGACAAAACTCTGCTAAAAAAAACTGAAGACAAAAGTAAATCAATATTTCACGACAAACACACAAACAATATTTCACGTAATGAGAAAAAACAAAACAAGTAAAATCAAAATAGAATGTACTTTGTCTAAATTTTCAGCTGGCTTTTGTCGATTACTCCTCAATACTAAGAGGAAGGGGTGTGGTAACGTGGTTCAGCGTTAAACCTTAACACTTCTTGCGTTAAAGGTGCGTTAACCAAACCGTCTTGTTGCGTTAACGTCTCACGTTAACCTTTTAATGCAATGTTACATGCTACTCTGAATTAATAATAATAATAATAATAATAAAAATAATAATAATAATAATAATAATAAAACTCATTTCTACCCTTGAATTGTACTATGTAGAAGTTGGGTTTTTAAAAAATTCCTTTTCCCCCTTCTAATGTTTTTAGTGTTTGGTAAAAAAAAATTCAAAACACCCCTTTGGTTCTTAAGCGGGATAACCAAATTCAACTACGAGCGGGATAATTTAATTTCAAATTGGAGCGGGATTTATTCAAATTCAAATTTAAAGCTGCCTATATATACAACACCACCGGAGTTGTTTATCACACACACAACTCATACACACAACTCACACACAACTCACACACAGATTCTCAACAATGTCTCGCAAAGACTTCTCCCAACAATTCTCAAGTCACCGTGACTTCTCCCAACAATTCCCAACTCACCGTGACTTCTCCCAACAATTCCCAAATGAACACGACTTTTCCCAGCAATTTTCAAATGAACCGGTGAACACTCCACCGGAAGATATCTTTCCGGTGTTCACACCGGAAGATATCTTTCCGGTGTTCACACCGGAAAATGAACCGGTAAACAATCCACCGGTTGTGGAACACCAACCAAATCCACCGATTGTGGAACAACAACCAAATCCGTTTGGACTCACTGAGGATGAACTTCGACTTCTTGAGCAGGATGAGGAAGTCAGGAGAGAAACAGAACAACGAGAACTACAAGAGGAAGCTGCTCGTATGGAGCAGGAAGCCAAGGATGCAGAGTATCTTAGGAAGAGCTGGTTCGACATTATGGAAGGAAAGTATTATGATGGCGAGTTTAGGGAGTCTTCGAGTGAGGAGGGTTGGAATTCAGACTTTTCATTGTAATTCGTATTTTCATTTTCATTAGCGTATCATATGTTAACTTTAATGTTTAATGTAATTCGTGTTTTAACTTTAATGTTTAATGTAATTTGTGTTTTAAATGTTATGTTATTTATTAAATGAAGTATTAGTTTTAGTTTGGTGGTTGATTTTGAAAATAGTTGAGTTAAATGAATTAAGATTGAGTGAATGAGTGATGAAAAAGGGTGTTTTTTTTTAGTTAAAGTGAAAGGGTTAAAGCTGATGTGACCTGACGTAACATGTGTGAAAGTTTAACTTGGTTACCATACCCTATGCTCTAATAGTACAAAGTACAAGTAAAACATCATCACTTTAAAGGGTCCTACTATGGTAACACCCCCTATGGCGAGTTTAGGAGTCTTCGAGTGAGGTGGTTGGAACTCAGATTTTCATTGTAATTAACAACGAGAACTACAAGAGGAAGCTGCTCGTATGAAGCAGGGAAACCAGGATGCAAGTATCTTAGGAAGAACTGTTCGACATTATGGAAGGAAAGTATATATGATGGCGAGTTTAGGGAGTCTTTCGAGAGAGGTTTGGAACTCAGAATTTTCAATGTAAATCGTATTTCATTTTCATTAGCGTATCATATTTAACTTTAATGTTTAAATGTAATTCGTGTTTTAACTTAATGTTTAATGTAATTTGTGTTTTAAATGTTATGTATTATTAATGAAGTATTAGTTGTTAGTTTGGTGGTTGATTTTGAAAATAGTTGAGTTAAAATTGAATATAAGAAATTGAGTGAATGATATGATAAGGGGTTGTTTTTTTTTAATTAAAGGTGAAAGGGTTAAAGCTGATGTGACGCTGACGTAACATGTGAGGAAAGTTTAACTTTTGGGTTACCATACCCTATGCTCTAATAGTACAAAGTACAAGTAAAACATCATGCACTTTGAAAGGTCCTACTATGGTAACAACCCCCTATTGGCGAGTTTAGGGAGTCTTCGAGTAGAGGTGGAACTCAGATTTTCATTGTAATTCGTATTTTCATTTTCATTAAGCGTATCATATGTTAACTTTAATGTTTAATTAACAACGAGAACTACAAGAGGAAGCTGCTCGTATGAAGCAGGAAGCCAGGATGCAGAGTATCTTAGGAAGAACTGGTTCGACATTATGGAAGGAAAGTATTAATGATGGCGAGTTTAGGGAGTCTTCGAGTGAGGAGGTTGGAACTCAGATTTTTCATTGTAATTCGTATTTTCATTTTCATTAGCGTATCATATGTTAACTTAATGTTTAATGTAATTCGGTTTTAAACTTTAATGTTTAATGTAATTTGTGTTTTAAAATGTTATGTTATTTATTAATGAAGTATTAGTTTTAGTTTGGTGGTTGATTTTGAAATAGTTGAGTTAAAGTTGAATAAGATTGAGTGAATGATGATGATAAGGGTGTTTTTTTTTAGTTAAAAGTGAAAGGGTTAAAGCTGATGTGACGCTGACGTAACAGTGTGTGAAAGTTTAACTTGGTTACCATCCCTATGCTCTAATAGTACAAAGTACAAGTAAAACATCATGCACTTTGAAAGGGTCCTACTATGGTAACACCCCCTATGGGCGAGTTTAGGGAGTCTTCGAGTGAGGAGGGTTGGAACTCAGATTTTTCATTGTAATTCGTATTTTTCATTTTCATTAGCGTATCATATGTTAACTTTAATGTTAATGTAATTCAAGGATCAAATATGCAAGACCAGTGTCTGCATAGGCATCGAACAATTTTAACGCAGACACCATAAGATGTATCATAGAGAAAGAGAACATTTTCAGAAGAAGAAAAAACGATAAGAAAATTGATCAACTGAAAATAAATAAGCAAGAATGGAAAATGAATAAAGTGAGCCCCCCCCCCCCCCCCCCCCCCCCCCCCCCCCCCCCCCCCAATTTTGATAGAATGTACAACTTTTTTTCTCTTCCGACAAATGAAACTCATAATCACATTTTTGTTGTTTTTCTCAAGAGCCACTTAATAAAAGATTGACTTATTTGATCAGCTACACAAACAAAGCATCATTTAGTACCACGATACTCGCAAGTTCGTGATTCTGCAAGGATCAAATATGCAAGACCAGTGTCTGCATAGGCATCGAACAATTTTAACGCAGACACCATAAGATGTATCATAGAGAAAGAGAACATTTTCAGAAGAAGAAAAAATGATAAGAAAATTGATCAACTGAAAATAAATAAGCAAGAAGGGAAAATGAATAAAGGCGATTAAACAAAAGTTACTTATACAAGAGGTGTTTTGTGAATGCGCAAAAAAGAGATCTCAATCATATGTATAAGTATGATAGCTGGACCAAACGACTAAAACAATTATACCACAAGCTACAAAACATTCCAAGCCTGCATATGATATGAACCGCAGAGTTGTTTTTACCAACTAAAATGAAGGTGTACATAAAACTAGGAAACTAAAGCTGATCATGTGGAGAGGAAATTCCATATCTTTTTGGAGATGGATGCTTCACCAGGTTGCTGCTCTGAACCATCATCTTCACTGTCATCACCATCGTCATCACTGCTATCATCAACATCGTCACTGTTGTTATCATCAACTTCATTGTTAGTTATGTTCTCGATCTCATGAGTAACATTAACTTCCTCGATTATTTCGGTATTTTTAACAAATTTCGTCACACCACTGCTGCCTACAATATCTCCAGGGGGACTAGGTGTTTTAAGCTGCAACACGTCAATCATATTCAGCATAGCACAGCAAAATAAAATGACTTCTATAGGTAAAGACAATATGGTTAGTAAGGGTAAAAGTAAAACTACTAAACTTTCACCATTTTAGCGGTTTAACCCCTGAAGAAATTATGGCAGATGTTTGTTCCCTTTTATGTCTGATTTAACCAACCAAGTTTCACTATAAAATCTAGTGTTCAAGACTTTTACGTCATAAATAGCCATGTACTTACCGTCATGCCCTGCCTTAGTACCTGAACTAAAAAGTGTTTAATTTTTTGTTACAAACTTTCAAATTATGTCCCAATATGCACACCGTAATTTTTTTACCATATACATTTTCAGTTTGTTACCTATTTACTGTCCACGTCATCATCTTATCTTATGTGGCATACACGTCACCTATTTAACTGTTAACTGCATCGTTCTATGAAGAAAAATTACATAAAAACTTAGTATTTTTAACATATCTTATTTTAAAGTATGAAACCCGAATCACGTATTGGGGTTAAAATCAACAAATCAAAGTCTAAAAAGCACAAATACTAACATATCTTGCTAGTAGCAATCGATTATCGATAAAACTTTTTGTGGCTGACGTGAATGCCACCTAAGATAAAAAGACGACGTGGACAGTAAATAAGTACAAAAGAAGACGTATATGGTATTAAAAAAAATAAAAATAAATAAATAAATAAGTTACAGTGTGTATATGGGAACAGAATTTGAAAGTTTGTAACAAAACATGGGAACACTTGTTAGTTCGGGTATTAAGGCGGGACATGAGATGAAGGTAAGTAGATTGCTATTTTTTAACCCTAAACCCTAAAATCCATTTACTCTTTTAACTTTTTTCTGTCAGGATTCAATCCCATGCGATTTTTTGTATTCAGTGAAAGAATGAAAAAAAATGAACCCAAAAAGTTTTGAGGAACTAAATAATGTGAAAAAGAAGTTTGGATCAAACCGCCAAAAGGTTGAAAATTTAGTGGTTTTAACTTTTAACATACTTTTAACTGAAAACAATAACTAGATACACTTACAGCTGTATCTACTATCTGAGTCTCGACTGTTTTACTAGTTGTGACATGCACCAAAGCCGTGCTGTCATCTTGACTTGCAACATCTGTATCCACAGCTGCAGCAGTTTCACCCTTTTGAGTCCCAGAAACGTCCTTCTTTTTCCTATTATTAACGGAATGTTTAGCTTGAGGGGCGGCATCTTCACTGATCACATAAGATGCATAATAAACATAAGTTATCGGGCACTTGAATGCAGGAATATAATATGCAGATTAAAACCCTCTATTCATTAATTTCACAATGAATAATAAGTATGCGCTCAGACTCCACATTTAATTTTGGAAATTCATAATCAAGGAATTATCTCTTTATATCAAAACTGCTTCTATTGGAAATGCACCAGTTAAATTCTAAATCCACAACTAACGGAAGACATTAAACTCATAAACCGAAAAAATGTTACTATAATTGAAACAAATATAAAAACCCTGCATAAAAAATAAACTGAGTGCTAACAAAATAAGAACTTGGTGAGATGTGAATATGCTGGTCATTAGACTTGGATATTCAAATCAGATCTAGATTAGCTTCAAATTCACATTCATCAAGCCTATAACATGACACTCAAGGTTCATCTGTGTTTAAGTTTAACAGATCCAATATAAACCAAAAGGTAAAAGTAAAACACTCAGAAAATAAGAAACAAGGGGCACGTTAAGGCATAAGATATATCTATAGTACTACTGTCTGATGAAAGCTGAGAATTTTAGATGTCACATAAAATTGCAACATTTGCTATCATAGTAACTTTTCAAACAGCTTTTTACCTATTTGGTCATTCTCGTCATGACAAGAGAATGAATATATTGATTTGCGGCCACAATTTTACCCTAGGTTTGTTATCGATTAAAGGTATTTGTTGTGTCAAAAATTGCCATCTGTATGCTTATACACCACAAATATCATATCTTTTCGTTCAAGCATTGATCAACTTTTGTGTTATGTCTAGATTTAGAAACTATAAACGAAGTTAAAAACTCTGATGCAAGTATTATAGTATAAATTAACCCACTGAAAAACAAAGAATACAGCATTGAATGCTTGTATTCACCTACTCAAGCTTGAAACATGTAAGCTTCCTACACTGGTTTGCAATGCTTTTGAGATAAAAAAGAAAAAGGACTAAGTAAGATATTTTAGCACTTGTCACGTGGACTTCTTGTTACTCATCCGAAAATCTTAAAACTTACGTCTTGTGTCGTCTGAGATTATACCGCCCAGGAGTTTGTGCTGTTGAAGCAACCGTTTGTCGCCTCTTCCTGCGTCCACCACCAGCTGTGGTTACACTTTCAGAATGAGCTTCAGTGTCACCACCATCCATCTCACTTCCACTGACTAACGATGTTTCAGCATGGGCCCGTTTCCTTGTGGTGGGTCGACCTCTTGTTGAAACATAGCTAGAAGCTTGGGGACTTCCATCATTTACGTTAACAGAATCATCTATCTTATCTTCTGAAATAAGCTCAATCGAGGCATCATCTGCAGGCACTGCTTTAACAGAACGGCTTTTACGAGGTCCACCTTTCGGTTTTCTCACAGTTGGTCTTCGCCTTCCACTTTTTAACTCTGATTGCTGAGAATCTTCAGGAGCTTCAAGATTCTTGCTTCCCATGTAGCTCTGATCAAGTGAATCATTTGCGGTTTCCGATGATTCCTTTTGAGCAACCTTATTACCCTCCAAACTAGCTTGCACGTTTGAGGTTTCAATTTTTCTATCTAGATCAGTCGTTGTCTCAGGCAGGGGCGTTTCCGGGATTTCATCATGTTCATGCTCTATTCTTTCCTGAGGGGCCTTGAACACTGACGTGCACCTCTTGAGAGCAGAGACAAGACGTCCAGTACCAGGAGACTTTAATTTGTTACCAAGAATACCCTCCGACTTTTCATTAATTTCACTCCTAGTCCTTGGAGGAGGGGAATGATCCCTGACAACCTCAGGCAAGTGCAAATCAGATCGTTCATAATTTCTAACAATCTCTCCACAGTTTCCACAATTCTTGAGGTTTTCAACAAATGAAAGAAAACGATTTCTTTCATTAATTAATTCTTCCCTTTGTTCTTTTATCTTCTTCCTGAGAGCATCAAGATCGTTGATGTCTTGATGCAACCCAAGCTGGTCTTCTTCTATTCGTGTCTTTTCCACAGCAATTTTGTCTTTTTCTTTGGCTATTCTCTCTCTTTCAGATTTCACCTCCTCCAAATCCTTTCTTATAACTTCCTTTAAGTAATTAATATTACTAATTTCTTTTTCACGCATCTCCTCAAATGCTCTATCTTTTTCTTGCATATCCGTCTCCATTTTTGTTTGTTTTTTCTGAAATTCTACTTCAAGATCTCGCTTTCTTTGCTCCAACTCATGAAGGAAATTTCTATGCTCGTTGTCGTATTTTGCAACTAAAAGGGATTCCTCATGCTTCAATGTAGCAGCAACTGTATCTCTTTCCAGTTTAACCCCTTCCAACTCCCGCTTAATATATTCTTTCATGTCATGTTTCTCTTTTTCCAACTTCCCTAGTTCCGTTTCTTGCATTCTTTCCCAATTCTCTTTTTGTTCATTTAATTCTCTTAATTCTTTAGTGATAACCGATCTATTTTCATCTAATGCCTCCCACTCCACCTCAAATTTCACTCTATCGTTCCTTAAATCATCACGTTCCGTCATAATCGACTCTTTTTCAAGTCTGCATTTCTCTCTCTCGTCTTTCAGCTCTGACTGTAAACGGGAAAAAGTTGCTCTTTCATCTTCTGTAATTTTAAGGCTTTCGATCTCTTCTTTCACATGTCGCTCCTTCAAAGTAATTTCATTTCTCGTATTTTCAGTCTTTGACTTCAAAGCTTCCAGACTTTCTATCTCAGAAAGAAATTGTTCTTTGTCAGCTTCCAAACTTTTTACCTCTAGTTTATAAGACTTCTCTTTTTCTTTCAGTGCTTTTGACTTTGTCTCGATTTCAAGTTCTTTTTCATTGTATCTTTCTAGTTTCTTTCCCAAAGCTTCTTCTCGTTTTTTCAATTTTTCCTCTTTATGGTTTATTTCATCTTGTTTCTGCTTGATAGCGTCTAATTTACCTCTCATATCATTCTCAATAGATTTCCTCTTCTCTTCCATTTCTAATTCAAACTCCCATCGTTTGGAATCAAGGGTTTCTTTCTGTGCATCTATAAGCTTCTGAAGCTCCACCTGTGACAAGACAAGAATGATTATTTGCATAATAACAAGGTCAAATGTTCAATAAATGTACTAATGAATGGCTCGAGTTGGATTCAATTATTTCAAAATCTGATAAGTGGGTCAACCAAAAAAAACTTTGCTAATAGGGGAATGGATCAAAATGTCAAATAGGTCAAAAGTAGTCCCAAATTCTAATTCCAAAATTTAATGCAATAAACCTCATAAATTGTTTGTTCAAAAATTGAAGTGTTATTGTAATAATATTGATTTTGTAAGCAGAATTGACAGTATAACCATGTATAAACTTTTTATAAACCATGCAAAGAAGTACTTGCGGGTCAAACAGCTTGTTTTGGCCAACACTAAAAATCAAATACGGTCACAGACACTTAAGTAAAAACTCACTCTCTCTTTTGCAGTCAGTTTCTCGGCCAAATCAAGCAGTTCCTTTTCCTTCTTCTCCAGGTTGTTTTTAATTGTCTCAGCTTGCTGCAACCACATAAGGAGAAAAAAAAAAAAAAAACAATATTAGATCAGAATTTTAAATCAAAAATAAAAGTCACCAAGAAATGAAAGGTCAGAAACATACTTCCTCTCTCGTAGATAAGTCCAGTAATCTCTTGTTTATATCCTCCTCTTTTCTCTTTGATTCCAAAATGCTCGATTCAATCTTATTACGTGCTTCTTCAAGTTCCTTCTCCTTCTGTTTGACCAACCTTTCAAGTTCATTGACTTTTTCCTCTCTTGAATTGATAATTCTCCGACCTTCACACAGCCTTTCTTCACCCTCGTGCAATTTACGTTCCCATTCATGCAGGTCCTCCTTATGTCTGGAGTACGTATCTTCCCATGCATCTCTCCTGTAAAAACATCAAGTTAACAGGGTGTCTACAGTTCACATGCGTGTTTTAGAAATAGAATTTGAAAATGGCGTTTAATTGTGCTTCTATTGATTCAATTTGTAAAGATGGGATTATAACATGTTCCAGTGTTTTGGCAATTACCGAATTTCTATAAAATAAACATAAACAGTTTGACCAAAAGAACACTATGATATACTATTAGGTGATCTGGATAGATTATAAGTCATATTTGCAAAAATAAAAAATAAATAAATAAATGATTTGCAAAGTTCCGAATAATTATGCAAAAAGCATGTTCTAAGCAAATTTTTGGTGGTTTTTAATACACAAAATACTCTGTTATTCAAGAGTTTATTTTGTAAAAACTTCACAAATAGTAGGACCTGTTTTATATTAGTAGTTTTCCCCGCACAGACATCAGAAGGAAACTCGGTTTATCAAAACATTAGAGACAATCTCTAAATAAATTTAATTCAAATAGTCTTATGTTGAACAAACTGTACCCCGCAATAAAGGATTGGCGTTCACTCTGCAGCACGCTCTCATTGGACTCCAACTCATGCATTTTCCTTTCCAATTCCAGACTTTTTCTGTTCGCCTCAGCGAGCTTCGCATCAGCCTGAAGCATCTTTTCTTCGACCTCTCTAGCTTTATCACCAATTCCAGCAACTAAAGTGTTTGCATCGGCCAATTTAGTTTGAGATCTAAGTTGAACTTGTTTATTTTCTTCATCGATTTCGCGCAACGCCTTTTCAAGCTGCATAAAAGTCGACACGTATGTTCGAAACTTACAATATGCATAACAAATGATAAAACAGATATATGACACATTAAAGATTAAAAAAAGAGAATCTTACATCAGCCCGACAACGCTTCTCAAAATCTAGGGCTTTCCTCAAGTTGTCCGCTCGCTTTTCAACTTCAGATACAGCCATGAAATGAGCAGCCTCTTCACGTTTAACAATTTCTTGTGTCTCTGACAGTGCTTCTCTAAGTTTCTCAGTGTTAGCAGTCAACTCCTTATTCTCAATCAGCAAAAGCCCCATATTATACTGATAATCAAATAGCTGTGCAAAGAAGCAACAAATATGATTAGACGTCACATTTATTATCTGCAACACGTGTGTAGAAGTAGAATTTCAATGATAACTGAAAGAACCATAACATATACTACATCCTAACTTAATTGGGTCTGAGTAAATTACAAGAACGGTCAAAGGATATCAAATATATTGAGCTAAATAACTATCACACAGACCATTATGTTACTAGAAAGCTGCAACAAATATACAAATTCCATATCAAGTTTGCAGTTGTAAAGGTACTAGGTTCAGTACAAGTAACATATAATGTTGTTGGCACCGTGGGAGTAACATCATCTTAAGATAGTTCTAGACATATATCGAATCTACCCTCCATCCAAAAATTATTGAAACATGTAAGCTTTTACACGCATATGAACTGGAGATGCTGACCATACTCGTAAAGAACAAAGTTGCTAACCCTTAATGAATCACAATCGAAATTCTTGTGTGGCATCCTAAAAGCTGCATGTTATCATTTTTGCCAGTGCATTTTTTATTTTGCACCTTTTTAAAAATTAAATCCCCAAACATATTCTACTAAACACACTACCATTTACAGAAAATAGCCTTTCTTTATCTAAACTAATAGCATGACAACTTTTACTATAATCCTTAATTCTAATATTTTCCCTCAATAGTTCAATAACAGTGTTATCATCGTATCCAAAAATCTTAACACGGTTATCAATAAAATCTAAAGAAGATACTTTTCCTCAGTCTTTTGAAATTAACACATAAACAATAATACCACTAATCAATAAAAGGTAGCAATAAAATAAACGAGTCACAAATTTCACAATAACAAAATAATTTTTGTCAAATCTTTTCGCCTTTTGAGCCAAGTAATCCTATCATTCTATCATAGCAATTAGATTCAATTAAAACTAATACACAAACAATATCACAAGTACTCAATAAAGGGTATCAGCGAAATAAACTCGAATCACAAGTACTCAATACTTTTTTCCAATATTTTCACCTTTTCAGCCAAGTAAACCTATCTTTCTAAGTTTCTATCATAGCAATTACACTCAATTAAAAATAATACACAAACAATATCACAAGTACTCAATAAACGGTATCAATAAAATTAACTCGAATCGCAAAAAACACTCCTCAGCAAAAAATACTTTGCTCGATTATTTTAGCCTTTTCAGCCAAGTAAATCTATCTTCCTATCACCGCGACTATATTCAACTAATCATTAAGGGAATCACTCAAATCACAAAAACAAAACCATAAAACAAAAAATTACTTCTTTTTCGAGCCGTTTCGTCTTCTCGACCAACGCCTCGTGATCTTTCCTCCCCATAACCCCTTCATCCAACAACCCAGCTTCTCTAAACCTAACCCAATCATTCAAATCACCTCCATCTTCACCCACCACCTTCCCTCCATCATCATTCAACAACCCTAACGGTGGTGGTGGTGGTAGGCCGTCGTAAAACGCCACTGCCTTACCCTTCCGTCTAGTTGTATTCCCATCGTTTCTTGGTGTAATTGACAATGGGGACCTTGTTACTCTTTGTTGAGTTGTAAACATGGTGTTTTAGGGTTTTGAAACCCTAGAAATTGGGGGGTTTTTATCTAGGGGATGGTTTTGAAATTGGTTCAAGGGTTTTTGTGGGTTTTTTATTTGGAACGTGGGTTTAAATTTTTGGAAGATTTTATAGAGATTTGGTTATGAATTTGGGGATTTGAATGATGAAAAGTGATGAGGAAAAAAGGTGTTTGATTGTGAGGGAAAAGAAGGCATTCGTGTGGTTATGAATTTGGAAGAGTGTTGTGTTTTTTCTTTTTTTGGGTTGTATTTATGGGATTTCAAATTATTGTTGTTTTTGACGAATTTGCCCTTGGTCTGCCTACTTTTAACGCTATGTTATCTTGAGAAGAAAGAAATAGAAGAAAAACAAAGAGATGTTAGACTAGAAAGAAATAGAAGAAAAACAAAGAGATGTTAGGCTAGTCACACTCTGCTGGATTTTTTCGGTCGATCGCCACAAAAAACCCAAAGCGACCGATCGATGCTTGGGTCGCTTGGGATGCTCACATTGGGTCAGTCGCTTCACAAGTGAAGTATCGATCGGTCTATCGACCGAATATACAAAAGAAGCAAAGTTGCAATTTCCACTTTAATCCAAAAGGTTACATTAAAAAAAAAAAAAAAAAAAAAAAAAAAAAAAAAAAAAAAACTTTTTCAATCTTATAAATACCCACCTCAAACACATATTCAAACACACACTTAAACATACAATTCAAATTCAACTTCTCATCCATAAACCACTTCTAATCATGTCAAACAAAAACACTCTCACATCAAAAAACCGACGATCCCGGCTACCCCAAAACAACTTTGAACTACACGGCATAACACCACCACAACAACGGGGTATTCGATTTCGTGCACCCTCTTTTGAATACTCAGCACGATTACCACAACCCAACCAAAATCAAAACATGTTTTACCTTAATCGTCCATATGTTCCACCGTATCGTCCAAATACGGGTTATTACCAAGAACCAAGTGGGTCGTCGTATCAGCCTAACATGGATTTCTTGCAATCTCCCCAACATTACCAAGGTTCTTTGAATTTTCATGAAGTCGATGATGATGAAACTGAAGATGATACTAGAGAATCACGACCAGAAGGTCGTGACGCATCAAGGAGGAAATCATCGTCCTCCTCTCGTGAACCACCACAATCGTTTGTAGCTGCGATAAGCAAGAACTTCTGGGGATTGAAGCCATCAATATCGGGGAAAAAAAAAGGTCGATGGAGATGAACGATTGCAAGAAATCCATGTTAGGTCGATACGACGACCCACTTGGTTCTTGGTAATAACCCGTATTTGGACGATACGGTGGAACATATGGACGATTAAGGTAAAACATGTTTTGATTTTGGTTGGGTTGTGGTAATCGTGATGAGTATTCAAAAGAGGGTGCACGAAATTGAATACTCCGTTGTTGTGGTGGTGTTATGCCGTGTAGTTCAAAGTTGTTTTCCAGCGAGAAGTTGTTTTGGGGTAGCCGGGATCGTCGGTTTTTTTGATGTGGGAGTGTTTTTGTTTGACATGATTAGAAGTGGTTTATGGATGAGAAGTTGAATTTGAATTGTGTTTGAAATTGTGTGTTTGAGATGGGTATTTATAAGATTGAAAAAGTTTTTTTTTTTTTATTTTTATTATTTTTTTTTTTTAAATGTAACCGTTTGGATTAAAGTGGAAATTGCAACTTTGCTTCTTTTGTATATTCGGTCGATAGACCTATCGATACTTCACTTGTGAAGCGACCGACCCAATGTGAGCATCCCAAGCGACCCAAGCATCGATCGGTCGCTTTGGGTTTTTTGTGGCGATCGACCGAAAAAATCCAGCAGAGTGCGACTAGCCTTAGGGGTTGGCAACTTACGCGGTTTGAACACGGTTTGAACCCCATACCGTGCGGGA
The DNA here is from genome assembly GCA_021014915.2 of Artemisia tridentata subsp. tridentata. Classification (NCBI taxonomy): domain Eukaryota; kingdom Viridiplantae; phylum Streptophyta; class Magnoliopsida; order Asterales; family Asteraceae; genus Artemisia; species Artemisia tridentata. Next base: position 86,846,274 of record CP139502.1, on the reverse strand, counting down.
ACACCGCCGCCATCCCCAAGGTATGGGGCAAGGTATCACATCCCGCACGAGAAAGGAGAGAAGAAATTGACCGTTGGGAACATAACGGCTATTTTAATGGCATTTTAGTTTTAAAAAAAAAAAATAGTGAGGTATAGGATATAGTGTGGTATGGGATGCCAACAAAATTTGGGAGTGTGGTATAAAAAAGTAAGGGAATGAGGTGGCATAAGGGGATTGGTTGGGAGTGTGGTATGGGATATAGTATATGGTATGGGTTGCCAACCCCCTTATAAGTGATCAGTTGAATACAAAATTATGTATTTTTGTTTGCTCATTTACTACGATAGTGAAACAAATAGTTAAATGTAGTAGTATACGAGGCATGATACAACCCGTGCGATGCACAGGCTTGTTTCTTGACTAATTAAATTGTTTTCCGTAACGTTGATGCATCTTTATCTTTGTCGGGTCGGGGTAGCACGTGGTGGTATTTATAATAACTTTTTGCATTTGAATTAGTTTATTTTCAATAAAATTTTCAATGATAAATTATAATCCTTTTTGTTAAGTTCATAATGTTAATGGTAATGAGGCTTTTCATAAACGAAATTATACCCAAAATGGAAAGAGGGACTATTAATTTGGGACGGAGGAAATATTTTTTTGAAGAACCCAAACTCTCTTTTGTAAAGAGTGTTGACACAGCTTGCTGCAACTTTACTAAACTCGTACTCGTTTTGACCTTTTCTTGTTAACACCGCATCATGGAGAGAACATAGTTTCAAGCTAGTAGTATTTAATACGTTAAACTATCGTTGATAAAGCCTTGCCGTAGACACCCCTTATTCATTTATCAGCGAAGTAACTATACTTAAAACAATTTTATACATAAGTTTAGAAATAGATCATTGTACTCTAATCAATATGTATCTTACATACATTCTAATTGGATTTGATAAAATAAGAAAAAGAGGAGCGTATAATATGAGGCCGGTGGTGGATGGTGGAAGCATATCCCATGCAACTTCTGTTTGGTGTCATACTTGGTTTTCTCTCTTTCTATTTTCTTTTAATCTAACATCAATTTCTTTTCTTTTGTGTTTCTTTGCGGATCCATGAGAAGAATATGTTCCACTGTTCCACATGTTGTTGAACACCAGAATCACACGTACATCTTTCTCTACATTTCTTTCATGAGCGTTGCGACTTGATCTTGCAACTTTTTAGTCGACGAATCACCTATAAATATAACTGTATAAGCCGGTGATACAACACAAAGAAGGAAAAAAAAAAAAAAAAAAAAAAAAAAAAAAAAAAAACACCTTTCATGAAATTAAACCTTGATCTTCTAGCACTTAATAATATTTAGTCATCAGACAAATTGGAACTTTGGTCCCCCAACACTTACCGTTTAGCAATTGATTGGCCATAAAAAATTATCTTAGTCCATTATAGACTGCATTTATTTACTTCAGCCGTCCACGATCACGATCATCGTTGGTATCACCGGTTGATACAACAACTGTTGTCTGCCGCCACCGCATCAAAAAAATTTATTGGTAGATTTGGGATTATAGGATGTTGATGTTTAAGTGATGAAGAGGTCGCTGGTCTTGTGAATAATACCTACATCGACTCAGTGGTACTATGATATTTGATCATATTGATATGCAGGTGATGTGGTGTATAATGCCTACATTGATGGTCTTTGATCATAATTCCTTTTCATACGCCACAATTCCATCTTTTTCATTTCATTCCACATACACAACAAATGTGGCAATTTATAGTTGGATGAAAAGCTAATGAAAAGTTGCTTATTTAATAAGAATGTAATTGTAGCTTCTTTTGTATTCTTTGAGGTTGCAAAACTGCAACCCTTTCACGTTCCAAAACCGAGTATGTATTAAAAGATGCGGGTGTAAATTTGTGAGATTGATGTAATTAAGATATTGCTTAAACTACATTGTACGGTACTAACTTTTTTTGCACAATACCCTTGCACATTGAATTTAGGTACTCAAAATTTAAATGTAGTAGTATATATACTGCATTACAGATTCAATAAGATTACACTAAGATTAGCTTCTTGTAAGTGATCTTTTATTTTCTTCTATTGCAATTCTATACTATAATTAAATTGTCATAGGCCTCGTTAATTATAACACGTTATTAGCACAATCATTATAATCAAGAAGGATTGAGAAATTCAATCAAAGTATACTTTATCATAAAATTCTTTTTAAAAAGCACTAATTTTTATAGACATTTCATAATCCACAAAAGCGATTATTTTTCTTTTAACGCTTTACAATATGAAATTAAAACATTCTTTTTCTAAAATACTTTTATACTTTACAAAAGGTAAACGGTATGTTTAAACGCATATCAATTCACAAGTTAACAAAACATGATAAATTTATTTTCTTTCACCAACTCATAGAAAGCTTGAAGAGACCCACCACAGTAAATGAAAAGAAGAAACTACACACATTCACAAGTGGGAAACTCATTTAGGGGTCGTTTGGTTTGAAGGGGGTTTAGAATTGGATTTGGATTTGAGAATGGTTTGAAAGAAATGTAGAAAAGACAAAAAAAATATATAGTATACAATGTTGTTTGTTTTATAATATGGAATCAATAAAGTATTTGAAATATAAAATTATTTAATTATTAGTTAAATATTATAAAAAGTATTGGACCCCACAGTTATAAGTTGAAAACAAAAAGAAAATAATATCAAATGAGAGTGGCCCCACAACTATGACAAAAAAATACAAATGACATTAAAAAAATAATACATACGCACAAATTTCGAAAAAAATAATACATACGCACAAATTTCGAAAAAAAAAATAATCTTTGTATTTATGTTAGTTTTTTATATAAATTTGTGAACCGAATTTTTATTTATTAATTATCTCTTATCGATTTATTTAAATATACAACGACTATATAACAGTCGTAAACAGAAACAAACAACGTTACAATGACTCTGTTTTTCACTATAAATTGACAACTCACTTATACATTTTTTCAAAACTCAATATCTTTTAATCTCAAGGAAATTATACATCACCGGAGCATTTTCTAAAGATTTTTCAATGATGATTCACCCGCTTCTCATTGTCGTCGCTATTGTGATTATCTTACTTCTGATTCCGTTTTTTGAACTCCCACCTAATGAATTTGAATTTTTATTAGTTATGTATTTGTTTGTGGCTCTCACACTTTATTGTATTGCGTTACTTATTGATATATATATAGCGAGAACAACCTTATCTACGAGAACTGCGAGAACCACTTATGTACTCCTAATAATGCATAGTGTGCAACATATCAATGCAAAATGACATTTTTTTAATATTAACCTTTTTTATTTAATCCGAAAGGGTATAATAGTAAAAACGCTTTTTTTTTTAATTATTTTATTACTAAATCCCCCTTTTTCTTTTTTTTTTTAAGAATTGTTACAGATTTAGTGCATACATGTTTTTAAGCTAGCATGGTAATTACACATATGTTTAGATATCAAACTTATTTTGCTTAAAATGGTAATTACACATATGTTTCCAGATTTGTGAATTGTTTAGATATCAAACTTATTTTGCTTAAAATGGTAATTACACATATGTTTCTAGTATACATTCTTTAATCTTTGAAATTTATAACAAAAAATAAAACATATACATGATATATCTAAATTTATAAACAACCAAAAGGATAAATAGTATACACAAAAAGTTTGATATCAAATGAAATTCGATTAAAATACAAATTACTTCATTCAAAAACATGTGTGCACTCTTCCAAAAACAGGTGTGCACTATTCCTAGAATATATGTGCACGTCTTCTAAAAAATTATAATTTCCTCATCATATTCACCATCTACGTCAATTGTCATCATTATCTTTAGTAGCAACCTGATACAACCATATGCAAACACAAGTAAACCAAAAAACAAAGATTAGTAAACTTACTTTTTTTATGGTAAACACATATGCACTAGTCGTCATCATTAGGAAAACACATATGCACTGGTATATCACAAAACCATTTTCACAAAAAGAAAGTGATAAAGACACATATGCACTAGTCGTCATCATCGGTGTATACAACCTTTCAAAAAAGAAATAAATTGCTTGCAACCTCGAAATGATAAACACCAGAATATCACAAAATCATTTTGCAAATCCATCATAATCTATATGAACGAGCATAAGAAAAATGAAATCATTTTTAAAGGGTCCAATTATACACACCTAAATTACAAAACGGTATTATAAAAAATGAAAACCACAAAACGCCCACCAAAAAATCATTCTCTTTAACCAATGCTTTTGAGTTTTGACTATTGTTAATTTATTATACTATTCATATGCTTGATAAATAATATATCTATATTACTGGTTATCAGTTACCTTGAACTTACGTTTATACATTATATGAATCATATTTCATTATCATAAGAACTTACGTTTATCAAAACAAAAACCGATTCACACAAACATGTGTGAATCGTTATTTTAACCAATCTTTTAAATGAGATTCGTTCAAGACAACATACCAAGAAAGAAATGAGACGAAGTGGTGGCGGTGGAGGAACAAACACGAGCAAAACACCTTCGATCTATCTCCAAATAACTTCGATCTATCTCCAAATACAACCAACTGATCCATTTAAGATCTCGAATAATACAAGACCTGGAATCATCAAGAAGTGTAAAAAAGAGAAAAAAAAAAAAAAAAAAAAAAAAAAAAAAAAAAAAAAAAAAAAAAAAAAAAATTCTAACCTTATATCATGATGAAGAACCTTAGATCAGTAGCAACATTTTTTTTTTTTTTTTTTTTTTTTTTTTTTTTTTTTTTTTTTTTTTGTCTTCAATCAGATTGAAAGTTTTGGGGAGGAGGTGGCATATTTTTTTAGGTTAAAACAAATGATTTGTGGATGTCTTGTGAGAGGCAGATCTTGAGAGAGAAGAAGAAAATCAGATCCTATCATATAGGGACGGTTTAATGGAAAAGTTTTAAGTAAAATTCCTTTATTACCCTTTCAGCTTTACAAAGAATGTCCTAGTCTTTCAGTAAATTATATTAATGGCACAATCAATTATAGCCATTGATCAACTCATCTAATGGTCAATATTGGTTTTCGCAGTTCTCGTAGATAAAGTGGTTCTGAAAAGAAAGTCACACTATATATATATATATATATATATATATATATATATATATATATATATATATATATATATATATATATATATATATATGGATTTTAATATTGACTTTGTTATTTGTTCAATTTGTGTTTAGCGACAAAAATGTCAAACATTGAAAAAATCAAATTTCCAGCTCTTGACATAACTGGGGCAAATTATATACAATGGACAACAAATGTTAAAAGGCATCTAAAATCAATGGGTGTTTTAGCAACCTTACAAGAGGGCAACAAATGCTCAGAGGAAAGCAAAGTGAAAGCTAATGTTTTCCTCCATCAACAAATTGATGAAATGCTAGAATTAGAATATTCAAATTGTGATGATCCAAGCATTTTATGGAAAGATTTACAAAGCAAATTTGATCACCAAAGGGAAGTTTTACTCCCTTCTGCTACAGATGAATAGAATAATTTAAGGTTCCAAGACTTTAAAAAGGTTAATGAGTACACCTCTGCTTTATTCAGAATATGCTCAACACTCATATTTTGTGGGCAAACTGTTACTGAAGGAGATTTGTTGGAGAAAACTTTCTCCGCATTTCATGCTTCAAACATTAAGGGTGAGCAAAACCGACCGAATCCCGAAAAACCGACCAAAACCGAGCGTCCCGAATCCCGAACCGACCATACTCGGGTCGGTATTCGGTTTTGATTTTTCATAAATTCGGTTTTAGGGACGGTTCGGTTCGGTTCGGGTCGGGACAAAAACTGAAAAAACAAACCAATATCCTGGAAAATCGACCGAACCCGACTAAACCGAAACCGGACCGAACTGACTAATTCGGTTCGTTTTCGGTTTGGGTTTTTCCCCGAACTCGGTTTCGGGATGAGTCAGGTCGGGTCGGGATTCGGCCCGATGCTCAGCCCTATCAAACATAAACTTGCAACAACAATATCGATTGCAAAAATTTAAAAGATAATCTGATCTAAATGCATTTCTTCTTGTAGCAGAGAAAAACAATTAATTGTTAATGAAAAATCATCAAACTCGTCCAGCAAGATCATTAGCACTTCGAGAAACAAATGTTGTTAAGGGTAATGATACCAAAGACTCTGGAAAAGGAAGAGGTAACCCTCGTGGACGTGGTCATTATCATAGTCATTATAACATAAACAATGTTCATGGTCACAACTGTTTTTTCAACCGAAATAATACTTACCACCGAGGCAATTACAATGGCTTGGTCGTATTCGTGGTCGTGGTCGTGGTCGTGGAAATAGCAATTACCATGCTTCACAAATTAATAATCGCAATAAAAAATAATAATGAAGCTAATACCTCACAAAATCATGAAGGATCCTGTTTCAGATGTAGAAGTGCGAACCACTGGTCAAAAGCTTGTCGCACACCTTCACATCTATGCGAGCTCTACCAATCGTCTATTAAAGGAAAAGAGAAATAAGTGAACCATGTGGATCAATTTGATAATACAAATACTGACCTGAATACCTCAGACTTTTTCAGTGACTTAGAACTATGAAAGAAATGATGTTGGATCTTAATAACTATGTATAATAACTAGGTATTTCCCTTCCGTAATTTTGTCTAACTATGTTTAATTAGTTTTTCTTTTCATGTAAAACAAATCAATAAATGAACCTTGTAATAACATCTTTTATATGCACTTATTAGTATTATTTTTATGTTCATATTAGAAGCTTAAAGATGAATCTCAATGGAGCACATTACCAAGCAAATGATTTAGACCTATGCATAGTGGATAGTGGTGCCACACACACTATTGTTAAATCCAAGAAATATTTTTCTGAATTAAAACTAACAAAGGGAACTATTGATACTACTTCAGGTCCTACAAACTTGATAGAAGGTGTGAGAAAAGCTAATTTAGTGTTACCAAATGGTACACAACTTTTGATAGAGAATGCTTTATTTTCCCCAAAATCCAAAAGAAACTTGCTAAGTTTCATAAACATATATTATAATGGATATGATACTCAGTCAAGGACTAGTGAGAACAAAAAGTATTTGCATATCATAAATGTGTAAAACCCTAAAATCTGAAACGTGGTAAAAGACCAAAATGCCCTTACAATCTTAAACTTGGAATAATAAGCTTGTAAAATATCAAATAAAATTCCAAACTTCGAGAGATGATCGAGATATAAAGTAAAATTATTCTAATATCACATTTGACATTTTGTGAAGTACCAAAAATTACATTTATACAAATTATATACATACCGAAAATTTAAATAAATTATTTAAATTATTATAATTGATTTTAAAAAGGATTTAAAATGCAAAAATGGAAACTAATCAAGATAATTGATTTGGCTTTGATGGAGTCGTGAATTTTGCACCCATGCCCCCCCCCCTATACTCGGCATTCCTAATTTAAAATAACCAAGTTTCCTTTTATCCTATAAACTTAATTTTCGATTAACAAAATCACACACACAAATTCTTATTAACCCTATCCGGCCTCCAAAAATTCAAGAAACATTTTTCTGGGTTAGATCATCATTCTAAGGAGTCAAGAAAAATAATTTTTGGTTCGTGGCTTGCTTGGTTCGATCGTGGCTAATTAATTCTTGTCGCTAGTATAAAACGTAAGGTAATTCGTCCATAATTCATACGACTCATATAAAATTCGTTTCTCATTTTTCTTATGATCTTCCTATTATATGTGACCTGGGAAAAATAGCTACAAGATTTTTGGGTCGTTCGTTTGGTCGTGGGGAATTTCTTGGTGTCGAGCTCTTAGAACCGAGTAAAACAAAATCACAATAATTCATCCGTTCATCCTAAATTAATTATGGTATTTTTATAGCCTTCTACTCATCTCATATAATGTGTTAAAAATGATATATATGAGCCATGCATCACAATTCGATCATATAGAAATTATTGGAGTCAAAACCCTAAAAACACAAAAACTCGATATAAAATAGATCCGATTTTTCTGGGCTTTCACTATATTTTTCGTGGCTTCTATATACTTCATATAACATGAGAAAAATGATCCTTAGAATTATTTGAGTCGAAATCGTAATTTGTGGAATATTGTTTATATCGGGTCTAAAAAGAAATAAAGAAAAATATGAAAAACCTAAGAACAATTCGAATTTGAGTTTTCATGGTTAGATCTGGACTTTTAATGATGTTTAATGATATTGGAATGATTTCTTGATGTTTTGGATAATTAGGGTTTATTTTGATATAAAAATGTATTTACCAATTGAATAAGAAAATTAAAAAGGGTTGTTTTGTAAATTATAAAAGTCGTGGGGTATTTTTGTAACACACTTTAGATCAGGGGAAATCTATATAAAATATAACATAGGGGTCTTTTTCGTAAAATATGTAACTTGTGGATTTAAATTGTAAATTGCATGAATTATGTGAACCGAATTATAATTAAATAAAAATGAGGGACTAAAAGTGTAATTTCTGGAAACTTAAAGGTTCACGGTGTAAATAATATTATGAAGGGAAAAATGTGTAATTTTGAGTATTTAAGGGCTTAATATGTAATTATGGTTAAATATAGAAATTGTTTTACATTTAATAAGTACAAGGACCAAATATGTAAATACTGAAACTTTAAAGGGCTGTTTGTAACATGTTAATATTAAAGGTTATTTTCTGTAAATTGATGTAATAAAAGGGCTTGATGAGTAATGTAAACATGATAAGTGTTAAAGTGTAAATTACATAATTATAAGGTTTAATTTGTAAAATAATTAACTAAAAGGGTGTAACTTGTAAATAATTGAAACTTGAAGGCTAAACGTGAAATTCTAGATAACTTGAGAATGAGAATGAGTTAATGGTGATATTTTCATTTTAAACCTTGAACTTTGGCAAATTTACACTTATAACCCTGAACTATGAAAAACTTGTCATAACTAACCCTGAACTTGTGTAACTTGTTAAAATGAATATTACTTCCATAATAAGCTAATTAAAGACTTGACTTGAATTATATCACTTGAATCTTGCTAAATGTGGTAACTTACTAATTATGAAAACCTGCTAAAAATAGAAAATTACTAAAAATAGTACTTATAATGGGAAGATAACTGAACCCCTTTTCGTATCTCTGTCTTCTACTCCTTTAGGTTCGAGGAGGGAGTGATCTTGATCCCTGTCAGCTACTCTTGTGTTTGTGCTTGCTATTTGAATAAGGTACAGATATTCTGCTCTTCTTGTAAAGAGCCTTCGTCTCATTTCTGATTCTTGATTCATTGCTATGTTTTCCTGTATTGTGAACCGTAGATTTGAACCTTTGCTTTAACCTTTGTCTTGAACCTTGTCATAAATCTGGACTTGGACCTTGATACACTTGATATGAACCTTTTGACTTGAGCCTTACTTGAACTCTTGCCTTGAACCTTTGACTTGAACCCTGCTATGTTTTCTTCCGATATTTGACATGACTTGTTCAACCCTGATAACCTGAATAATTAAGACCTTGGGTACTTGAAGGTTCATAGGATTTTAGAACTAATTTTTAGTTGTATATGAAGAGGTTTTGAACATTTCCTTAAAAGACTTTTATTATGAAACTGTTTTAACGATCATTTTATTAAAACCATGAAAAAAGGATTTCTTATAATAAACTATTATGAACCTTCCAGTATTTGACCTTTCTGATATGGACCTCCTCATAATGAACCCCCTGCTTCTATCTCCTGTCTTGAACCCTGATATGAACTCTGATATGAACCCTGTTATGATACCTGACATTTGATACCTGAATCTTGACACTTGACACCCGAGACTTGATACTTGACCTTGACCCACAGTTTGAGACTACGAGCCAAAATATGTTTCCTAGCCATGAAGGTAACATGGCCGTGTCATTGATGCACCAATGGCATGACTCGTGTGTGGTTCGAGTGATTAGCCACACCGTCCCCATTGTGATTGATGAACTCAAATAAGTACATTTTATTACTATCATTTATCCTATTAATTTGACTTGTTTTACTATATTATGTATGAGGATTGATACTTAATCGTTTACTTTTGTAATTCTCAGGTAAAAACAAGCATTTGGTGAAACTTAGCGATTTTGGACTAATTATGGAGCAAAACATGCAAGAAGTTAAGAGTCTACTGAAATGAAGAAGATCAAGACTAATCTGCTCCAGATGCGCCGCATCTCACTCATTACATACGGCGCATCTCTATTAAGATTCCACCAGATAAGATCCAAGATACAAGAGGACATGCGCCGCATCTAATCATGGAGTTACGCCGCATCTTCTGGCGGTGTACGAATATTCCTGAATATTATAATCTTGGACCCCACGCGAAGTTAAGTCAATGCGCCGCATCTACTTAATAGATGCGCCGCATCTTCCCTCAGACAGAAACTATAAATACCCCAAGACCAGACGAATTCCGGAGCTTTTGTCAGAGCATTATATTAGATTCGAAGACCGAAGCAGCAGAACCCTAGGACGAATTCAGTCAAGGAGGCAGCACAAGACACACCAAACGAAGATACAAGAGCTGTAAGAAGGTGCTGCATGTGTTTAATTCATTAAGTAGTTTTGTTTTATTGTGTTAGCAAACTTTAATTCATCAGGATTGGTGGCTTGTGTAATGTGACAACGAAAGATTGCACTCCCTTTAATACTTGCTTTCCCATCAATTAAAGTTTATATGTTGATGTCTTTGGTTACTACTTATTAGTGCATTGATAACCTCTGTGTTTATTAGTGGCTTGCGGGCATTTGACTGCGGAAAATAATGTGGCTCCCACGGTTATTACTAAATTGATCACTTAGGAATAACTTTTAGACATAAGTAATCATTAAGGGTTTACTCGCCGATAAGAATAGGACCAACGAGAAAGGGTTAACTACATACACTTCATATAAAGCTATCAATAAAACAAGTGACAATCTACTTAATCATAAGGACAGCCCTCTTATTGTCTCGAGTATTTATCTGTGTACGTGTGTGCTACTTGCTGATTCGTGCCAATTGGTTTATTTTATTATTTAATTGCAAACAAATTGTGCCAGTCTCTCAGGCTGAAACCCCCTTGCGTTAGGATATTAAAATACTGATTAGAATAACGAGATAATACGTTCCACTCTTAGTGATCGACACTCTACTTACCATTATATTCATACTGACCTGGTACACTGCTCGTTAAGTGTGTGTGTTATTGATAAGTCGGCTAAATATAAATTTAAAACTTGAGTAGGCATTAAAACTGCTAAACCGCAACGACACATCACGCTCCACCAAGTTTTTGGCGCCGTTGCCGGGGAATGAATTGTTATTATCTGTTAATTTGATTAGTATTTTAATTAGGTTTTTCTTTTTATTAGATTAATTGCATCATTGTATTATTTTGCATATTTGTTGTTTTGTGTGTTATTTGTTTGCTTTTATTTTTGTTTTTGTGTTTATTTTTGTTTGTGTGTTTTAATTTTTATTTTTATTTTTCGTATTTTTTCTGTTCTGCTATCGTTGTACTGTGCTAAATCAAACGATACGGCGCATCTGATCTCTCAGATACGGCGTATTGCGTTTAATTTTTTTTATACAACGCGTTTAATTAATTCGATACGACGCATCTTTTCCCCAAGATACGGCGTATCTGTTTTTAATAAGAAAATTTTTTCTAAGCGATAAAGTAATATGACGCATCTGCTTTAGCAGATACGGCGTATCTGTTTTTGATTAAAAAAAATTTTTCTAAACGTTAACGCCATACGACGCATCTGCTTTAGCAGATACGGCGTATCTATTATTTTAATTAAAAACAGTTTTCGAATAATTAAACAGATACGACGCATCGATCTCTATCGATACGGCGTATCTTCTGAATCAAAAATCTTATATTTTGAAACATAACGAAAATACGGCGCATTAACTTTTGTTAATACGACGCATTTAATTTTAAATAAATATCGATTTTTGATAAATAAATTGATACGGCGCATTCTAATTTCTAAGCGGCGTATCTATTTTCTGAATAAAGTCTGATTTATTTTTAACGTATTAAGATACGGCGTATCCCATTTATAGGATACGGCGCATCAACATCAGATATCAGCAGCTTTTATTTTACTTTGATTGTTTCACTCTTCTTTTGCACGAGTAAGTTTTATTTCAGGAAGATGGACGATCCTGATATTACAATGGAAGAATACTTGTTGCTGGAAATGGTTAAGTCAAAGAAAGAAAGAAACAAATTGCCGTTTCAACACACTTGGTGTATGTCAAATGATGATGAAGAAGATTCATATACCGTGAAGCCAATTCCGGCAATTGTTCTTGATAGTACTTTTTCTCCGGAGATTGCACAAGATGATGTGTATACGGAACCCTACGTTGAAGAATATTCTGCAATCGTATTACCACCATTAGACAATCCAACGGATGAAGATGAAAAGTATTCTAATTTTGATTTCGAACCATTTGACGCCATAGTTTATGATGACATACCTGAACCAGATTTTGACCCAACGAGGGATTTTGAAGAAATCTGGGATTACTTATTTAAGGATGAAATTCGGGACGATGCTGAAATTGCAAGACCACTAGTTGAAGATGAAGATTCACAAGATAAATTGGAGTCACTTACAACACAAAGTGGTACAAATTTATTTAATATTATTAATCCCGTTACTAATAATCTTGCTAGTTTTCCTAAACAGGATGCAAAACAAAAGAATGATGAGGTCGAATTCATTGCACTACCTATTGAAGCACATGAAGCACCTGTGATCAACCCATTTTTGGTGGAGCTTGAGGAAGAGTTTGGTGATGAGCTCTTAAACATTGCTATGATTGATGAAGATGATGATTCCGACCCTATGAAGTATATAGAGGAACTCGAACTTTTACTTGCCAAAGACCCTTTCTCATCTTCTGCGGAAGTCAAGGGACGCCTTACTACCAAAGAAACTAACCAAGAAGAAAGGAGACTCATTTTTCCTCAACACACTACTCTTTCAGATGGAATGGTCAAGTCATCCAATTTATCAACCAAACCGGGTAAGAATAGGAAAGATGTACATATATTGCCAAGGTATGATCTTTATTTATTTCTTCCATCTTTACTAGCAAATTTACACTCTTTTCGTGTTTATTGCTATTATCACCCGCACTTGATCCCAAGTGGGGGGAACAACACCCTATTACACAGTAAATAAGGGTGGAGTCAGGCTCGTGACTCGAACAAAAACAAGCGCTTCATGGGAGGCAACCCATGCTTATCTTTTATTTTATTTTCTGATTTTGCATTGAGTCAGTCAGGCCGCCGAGGATACGGCGCATCTCAATTCTGAGATGCGACGCATCTCCTGCAATGGTCATATCTTATTTTATTTTTCTGCATTTTTATTTTCGACTTTAAAACTATTTATCAGTTTATTTTAATGCGGCGCATCCCTGGTTAAGGATGCGGCGCATCTTTATTCTGATCCGTATTTATTCCAGGCTCGATACGGCGTATCTTCTTCCATAAGATACGGCGCATCGACTGACCTGATGATTTTCAGTTTTAATTTTTAAGTTTTATTTTTCCTAACTACTAATGTATTATGCAAGTTTGAACCTTTCTTATCTTAGGTGTGTTTTAAAGTGTTGGTGGTATTATAGTTTCCTGGATTTCCTGTGGATACATCAAGTATGAAGCTTTAACGTTCTCATCCACAAGAAAGATGATTTTTGCTCTTATCAAATGGAGGATCATACCGAGCAAATCTCAGGGGAGTTTTCCTGTTCTAATTCTTTTATTTTCCAGTTTTTAACCTTTTATACAAACAACGAGGACGTTGTTTAACTTAAGTGGGGGGATTGGAGAATTAGAACACTTAACAATTACTTGTCCTAAACTTTTTCAAAAATTATGCTTAAAATGTGCTTAATATATCAAACTTAAAAATTTTTTTTTAGCATGTTTTTGTTTAAGATCTAAGTTGCATAGCTGCACACATGACGTTATTTTCAAAAATTGTGATTTTTCAAAATTCACAAATCTATGAGTGTGCCGGTGACTTGTAAACTTTAGAACTTGGCTTGTATACTATTCGAGACCACCATAATGAGTATTATATTTATATAATTGGAATGACTTGTCTAAATTGGTAAAATTCTAGGATTACACCCAAATAGCCTATTATATGTTATGTGTTATTAACTAACTACACTGGTTAGTTAACCCCCTTTAAAATGTTTCGTTACACCCTTACACCTTAGCCTACCCTGTAGATTAGAATCCGTGGTTGGTTAATTGCTATAGGCAAAGTGTGTTTCCTTACATTACCTGTGTTCGCGTGCGTAATTCATTATCTTTGGTTAGGTCGGGAAATTGCACAATGCAATTGGAGTGAAAGTAAATATTGTATATCTTTGAGTTTATTTTTCGTGTGTTTACTACTTTCACTATTACCGTTATTTCTGAAGTATGAAAAGTATGGAAAAATTATCCAGAATTATCATTATAGTGATGTGGTGAAATTTTACACATCTATGTTTATGTTTGAAAAAAAAAAAAAAAAAAAAAAAAAAAAAAAAAAAAAAAAAAAAAAAAAAAAAAAATCGAAAAAAAAATAAGAAAAGAAAAAAAAAAAAAAAAAAAAAGAGTTGGAAGTTTGTTTTAACCAACTTATGTAAAGTTTTGTATTAAGTGGTCGATATCACCACTATTTGTTGTACTATATCTATGGATTGAATGAGAATTGGCAGTTATGGGAACACCAATTAAGGTTTATTCTTTGATTAAGATCTTGTTGAGTATAATTCGTGTCTACCTAAAGCGTGTGTTTCAAGTGTTAAAGCGTGAGTTATTCGATGATATGAGTCTTATTCATGGGATGGTTGGGATAGTGATTAACCACACTTAGGATTTTAATTTATTTGTTTTGTTTATTTTTCATTTTACACCAATTTATATCCCAAATGTTATCCATGCCCTTTATTATTCTTTATCCAACCAAACATTTGATTTATTGAGATTAGGGATTTGAGCAATCTTAAGTATCATAGTCGTGGATTCGGCTATGTATTTATGATTTTGTCGCCCTTTTTGATATATTATTATTGGTGAAGTTTGGACCTATCTTTAGCCTATTCGAGTTAAGGATTTGAGCAATTGCAAGTATCGTGTTCGTGGATTCGATCATGTATTTGTGATTTTGTCGCCTTTTCTGGAATTTGAGATCGATAGTGAAAAAGAATAATTAACACTTAAGCCTGAAAACCCTTTTTACCGCTTTAGACTTGTTATTCCTTAGCTTTAGTGGTGGAGATGTGTATACTTGCCAAGCTTATGATAGAATATTCGTCACGACTGGACAGTTAAACGATTAGATTTGCTTTTATCAGCTTATTTTATTTTACTTCTAATTCGTTAAGTGTTTAGTTGTGTGATTATGAAATAAACGAATACATGCTTAAATATAAAAATAAATCCTAACATCTTTTAGGATACATTTTCATAAGAGAAATTCTAAGGTTTACTTGGGGACAAATAAAGTTCAAGTGGGGGGGATATTTGATGAACTCAAATAAGTACATTTTATTACTATCATTTATCCTATTAATTTGACTTGTTTTACTATATTATGTATGAGGATTGATACTTAATCGTTTACTTTAGTAATTCTCAGGTAAAAACAAGCATTTGGTGAAACTTAGCGATTTTGGACTAATTATGGAGCAAAACATGCAAGAAGTTAAGAGTCTACTGAAATGAAGAAGATCAAGACTAATCTGCTCCAGATGCGCCGCATCTCACTCATTACATACGGCGCATCTCTATTAAGATTCCACCAGATAAGATCCAAGATACAAGAGGACATGCGCCGCATCTAATCATGGAGTTACGCCGCATCTTCTGGCGGTGTACGAATATTCCTGAATATTATAATCTTGGACCCCACGCGAAGTTAAGTCAATGCGCCGCATCTACTTAATAGATGCGCCGCATCTTCCCTCAGACAGAAACTATAAATACCCCAAGGCCAGACGAATTCCGGAGCTTTTGTCAGAGCATTATATTAGATTCGAAGACCGAAGCAGCAGAACCCTAGGACGAATTCAGTCAAGGAGGCAGCACAAGACACACCAAACGAAGATACAAGAGCTGTAAGAAGGTGCTGCATGTGTTTAATTCATTAAGTAGTTTTGTTTTATTGTGTTAGCAAACTTTAATTCATCAGGATTGGTGGCTTGTGTAATGTGACAACGAAAGATTGCACTCCCTTTAATACTTGCTTTCCCATCAATTAAAGTTTATATGTTGATGTCTTTGGTTACTACTTATTAGTGCATTGATAACCTCTGTGTTTATTAGTGGCTTGCGGGCATTTGACTGCGGAAAATAATGTGGCTCCCACGGTTATTACTAAATTGATCACTTAGGAATAACTTTTAGACATAAGTAATCATTAAGGGTTTACTCGCCGATAAGAATAGGACCAACGAGAAAGGGTTAACTACATACACTTCATATAAAGCTATCAATAAAACAAGTGACAATCTACTTAATCATAAGGACAGCCCTCTTATTGTCTCGAGTATTTATCTGTGTACGTGTGTGCTACTTGCTGATTCGTGCCTATTGGTTTATTTTATTATTTAATTGCAAACAAATCGTGCCAGTCTCTCAGGCTGAAACCCCCTTGCGTTAGGATATTAAAATACTGATTAGAATAACGAGATAATACGTTCCACTCTTAGTGATCGACACTCTACTTACCATTATATTCATACTGACCGGGTACACTGCTCGTTAAGTGTGTGTGTTATTGATAAGTCGGCTAAATATAAATTTAAAACTTGAGTAGGCATTAAAACTGCTAAACCGCAACGACACATCACGCGCATCAGTGATTTGTGATATGCATGCGATTATTATTATTATGGCCAATGTGATATGTGGGGGGGCGTATGGATGCATCCTAGACCTGTCCTGTTTCTAATATCTGATATGTGGTGACTGATGATGGGTGCAATCCACGTCTTTCACAACCCTGGGAGCTCATGACTCCAACCCTGGAGGTATCCCCTCAACCCTGTCCTGGTATGCTGAGGTCACCCCTCCATACACCCTGATATGTGATTGAATTGATATGTATTGTTTCTGGGCTCGTAGAGGATTTCTGTTCTCCTGAAACCTTGTAACCTTATGACCTGACACTTGACCTGACTTGATTTGACTTGGGATTGTGGTGGGTTCTGGTTTCATTTACTTTCACCATTGTAATCATTCTAACTTCCTGGTATGTCTGCATAACTCTTTTGTATTCCTTTTCCTGACTCTTGTTACTCCTGGTATTATTTCTTTTACTTTATATTTCGTTACTACTACTTTGTTCCCGTTATATCTGTTCACTGAGCTCTCGTAGCTCAGCCGCATTTCTTTTCCTGCGGCAGGTATTTAAGCTAGGAAGCTGGGTTTTGCTATGGGATGAGAGCAACTTGTGTGAAGTTTAGACCTTGTCATTCTAGTGTGACCATTTGGATATTATTTCTCTTATGCCATTGTTTAGGCATTTTGGATTCTGTTTTGTACTTCGTTATTTTGTCTTGCACTTGATATAAGTCGTGTTGACTTATTTTCCTTTGGATTTTAATGTTAAGGCTTCCGCTATTTTATTTCTTGAATGCTTGTATCTGATAAGAAACCATATATTTGTGACATCTTTGCCCTTGTCGGGTTGGGGTGTTACAATAAATGAGAATCACGTATTGGAAAAACTGCCAATGCTTCATTCTGGTTTGCATTATACACATATTAATGTGCCATAAGCACATATGGCAGCCAAGGAAAAACATTGTGATCCTGGTATATTCAACTTATGGCATGACTAATTAGGCCACCCAGGATCACCAATGATGAAAAGGATAGTCGAGAACACACATGGACATCCATTGAAAGATCAAAAGTTCCCTAAAATAGATAAGCTACCTCTATGTACATCTTGCTCTCTTGGAAAACTGATTGCAAGACCTTCACCACTTAAAGTTGAAAATGAATCACCTATGTTTCTTGAAAGAATTCAAGGTGATATATGTGGCCCAATTCATCCGCCTTGCGGACCGTTTAGATACTTCATGGTCTTAATAGACGCATCCAACAAATGGTCTCATGTCTCCTTATTATCAACTTGTAATGTGGCCTTTGCAAAGTTTCCTGCTCAAATTATTAAATTAAGGGCACATTTTCAAGATTACACAGTTAAAAAAGTGAAACTTGATAATGCATGGGGAATTCACATCACATGCTTTTAATGATTATTGCATGTCTGT
The DNA here is from genome assembly GCA_021014915.2 of Artemisia tridentata subsp. tridentata. Lineage (NCBI taxonomy): Eukaryota > Viridiplantae > Streptophyta > Magnoliopsida > Asterales > Asteraceae > Artemisia > Artemisia tridentata. Next base: position 86,827,821 of record CP139502.1, on the reverse strand, counting down.
TGGAATTGTTGTTGAACACCCGGTTGCTCATGTTCACACACAAAATGGTTTAGCAGAATCATTAATCAAACATCTTCAACTAATAGCTAGACCATTATTAATGAGAACTAAACTCCCCATGTCTATGTGGGGACATACAATTTTATATGCTACATCATTGGTTCGCATGAGACTGATGTGTCGTTTAGTACAGGTAATTATTTATCAAATTTTACATTTATATTTTGCCGACTTTACCTATAACAAACACTAACGGGCAGTTACCCGATCAATGGTGAGCTAGTTGGTAAATAGGGTGTCGATCACTAAGAGTGAAACGTTAACACTTAAATATCTATCAGTATTTTAATTATATTAGTTGGTCTAATTAAACTTAATCTAACGTAACAAAAGGGTTTCAGCCTGAGAGACTTGCACGTGGTTTAGATTTAATAAAACAGTAAATGCAATGAGATAGATAACACACACAAGCAGAAACACATATAATAAAGAAGAGGTCAAGCCGATAGTAAGGAAAACATATTAACCATTGTTTAGTCATATGTGATTCTTGATAAGTCTAAGACCTGTAGCGACGGTACTCACAACTTGGCGTATCTCATTCCTGGGAATAGGTACCCCTAGACTCCTAGATTTATTTTTTAAGTAATCTAAACTGATCTAATCCTGTCACGATTAGTCAAAATCCACATAAAGTTCACCTTAATGATTATCAGTTTATTAATTAACCACCTAGGGCTTACATTAACATGCAAAATAGTATTAATGAAGTAATAAATGTAATCAAAACACAAGCCTGAGCTGCCCATCGAATTAGTAACAAATCAAAACATCATATAATCATTAAACATGGCTAATACCTACAGGTATTAGCCTGTAATCTCAGTCATAATACAAAATAACATGTTCTGAAAGATTCAAGTATAAATCAAAAGAGAAAAATACGCTAACCGAACGATTATAGAGTACTAAAACGAATTAAGGAAATTCTCCTATGTAACTATGCACTAGCAGGACCTTCTTGGTCTTCTCTATTGCTCTGGTTTTGTACTTGGTGGTTATCTCCTCTTTCGCCTCTCAAAATTTGACTGCAGGTTTTCTATTTATACATTCTGGAAATAGGGTCGATACGGCGTATCAGGTTATTTGATACGACGTATCTAGGTAACTTCGCGTGGGGTCCAAGATTATTATATTCTGGAATATTCGTACACCGCCTTCCTGATACGGCATATCACATAAGTGTATATGGCGTATCAGGTTATGCAAATGCAAGTTTTTTGTCAAATACTCATATGGCAAGATCCCAAACAGGATACATGTTTATGAATGGAGGTACTGCAATCTCATGGCGTTCCCAGAAACAAACACTTGTTGTAACATCATCAAATCATACTGAAGTCATTGCACTACATGAAGCTTCTAGAGAATGTGTATGGTTAAGATCTATGACATAACTCATTTTTAGTTCTTGCGGACTGGAGAAAGATAGAAGTCCAACTTTAATCTACGAAGATAATTCAGCTTTTGTCTCGCAGATGAAAGAAGGATATATCAAAAGTGATAGAACAAAACATATACCGCCAAGGTTCTTCTCATATACACAAGATCTTATAAAAGAGAATCAAGTTGAAATGAGATATGTTCGATCTAGCAACAACTCAACGGATCTTTTTACCAAGGCACTCCCTACTACAATTTTCAGAAAACATGTTCACAATATTGGAATGCAATATGTTCGAACAATGTGACAGTTTACAGATGATAACATCAGAGGGAGCCAATTACACACTGCACTCTTTTTTACTTAGTTAAAGTTTTTTCCCACTGGGTTTTTCTTTAGCAAGGTTTTTAATGAGGTAGTACTTCAAAGTTGACTCTACGCTAAAAAATGGCATCCAAGGGGGAGTGTTATAAATGATCAGTTGAATACAATAGTGTATACCATCTTTTCAACATTGATCAATCATGTCTATAGTGTATGCCATCTTGTCAAAATTGATCAATCATGTCTATAGTGTATGCCATCTTGTCAACATTGATCAATAATGTATATTTGTTTCCTCATTTACTACGATAGTGAAACAAATAGTTAAATGTAGTACTATATATACTCCATTACAGATTCAATAAGATTACACCAAGATCAGCTTCTTGTAAGTGATCTTTTATTTTCTTCTCTTGCAATTCTATACTATAATTAAATTGTCATAGGCCTCGTTAATTATAACAAGAGAAAAATAAAAATAGTTTTGTATCGTATGTTTTTTAGTTAAGAAACATTATATAGTTTGGTGTTTTCATGTTAATTAAATTATATATATACTAATAGTGGTTGATGATGTGACAGTTATTAGTAATGTTAAACTCTTTATCATTGTATAATTTGCATTCCTATTGGTTGAGACACTGATATTAGCCCAGCTGAAAGTCCTAATAGTGTTAACCTCATATTTTGGCAAAAGCCCATTGGCTAACAAACATTTGGAGTTATACTGTTCAAGGGTCAGGAACACTAATACCCTTCATTGTACAGTCAGTAGGTATAGTTCTGTCTAAAAAAAACACGCCTCTCCACCATTCTAGACATTTCTTCACACTTCTTCTTCTCTAACTTCACACACAGACACACACACGAAATCTAATAATCGATCTTTCCGCTTCCAAACCTCCTTCTTCCACTCGGCTCACCATCAAAACTAAAATTCACCCTAAATCACCATAACGTAATACGTCGATTTAGTATTAAAATCATCTTCCATTCAACGAAGTGAAGGCAGCAGCAGCAAAAGCACTTTCCTTCCAAGTAATTACTAAATTTATTTCCAAACATTTTATTATTTCGTTTGTGATGATTGATTTATTTTTTATTTTTTTTTATAAAATATTTAGGGCCTTTAACTTCTACTGATTTGATTGCATTGCCGTCCGAGGGTTCGAGATTAATGCGTGTCGCTTACCAGGTTTTCTTTTTATCAAATTATTATACCCTAATTTGATTGTTTACAAAATAAGCAATTCAGTAGTGTGCTTATTCTTAAAACAGCTTATAAGTCATTATTTATTAGCATAAGCATAAACGCCCGCTAACTTATAGTACGGGGTGTTTGTTTCGGCTTATATTGTGGGCTTATGGCTTATTTCGTTTTCGGCTTATGTTTCATAAGCTCACTTTTTGTGGCCTATTTTGAGATTCTATGTCTTATATAAATTTATCATGTCATGATAAGTAAATTTGATGATGCAGGGCTCATACACTCACTGATTATTCACAGATACTTTGACCCTTAGACGTGCATCTCCCAAGTAAGTTTTTATGTTTTCCTGATGATTGTTAATTTTTAGGGTTGGTTGTGCCTTTAGCCAAGTTATTTAGATGCTGTGAAAATTATACGCTGTGTATAAGCTATATGGATATTTGAAGTTAGTGGTTAGTGATAGAGAACATGAATTTTCAGGATGACGTTTAATTGCAATTGCGTGAAGAGAACATGAAATCAGTTGCTTTTGATCATTTTGGTTTTTGATTTCTTTCTGGCAATACATAGGCAAAAGAGCAATATGTTATTCACAAGATTATCAACAAACTTCATTCTTCGCAAGAAATTATGAGGTAAGTACTAGCCCTAATTTTTATTAAACGATTCACAGTTACGTTCCTAAAATTTGTTTTGCTCCATGAATTTGTTGCTGCCAGCTTTTCACGACCAATAGAGAAGGTTCAGTTACAGGGTACTAAGAATTGAAGGTAACTTTGTGCTTATTTTTGGGTTTATATTTTTTTTACCTCAGTTTTTAATTCAGCTTACGCTCTGCTCATAAATTATTGTTTTACAGTCTTTTGTATACTCATAAATTGATGGAAAACGTTGCTCACCAAATGAAGTTGCGCGATGCGTATGAAAAGAATGCATAAGATGGAAGAGGTGATTTTCTTAAAACATTTTCTGTTAGCTTTACTTATACATTTCTACTCCACAACCATCATGGCATCATCACAAATATAGTAAGCTGTTGTGCAAAAAATGATAAACCAATAAACAAGTTCTGAGTAACACTTGCCTATAGCTAGAATTGATGGTAAATAAAAGGATTGATGCAAACGACACTTAAAGTTTAGTTAAGAGCACCATTTTAGTTTTGAACCATGACCTCTTCAACCATGTTAGTGTTAACATTTTTGTTAATTTTGTGTCGATTTAATAAGTAACAGATTGCGTATTGATTGTATGAAATTATTGTGATTTAATCGTTATCATTTATTTATCCAGGATGTCCGCATATGGCATGGAAAGAAAAGAAGGCTATGGGAAATTGGAAAGTAGTTTCTCTTGGTGGAAAGGTGAACTCTATATACCATGTCTTCAGTCTTTTTTTTACACACCCATCTTCAACTATTTGTTCCAATGTTCCATGAACCAAGTTCTTTTTAATTTGTTTTTTTTTTATTGCTACAACAATGTTGATGTTACAGGCTCCCAAAAAACAGAGATTGCTAAAATAGACATATTTTGGGCTTGAAATGGCCATGCATTTGAGTGCTCAGATAGGGGTTGAAGTGTCAGGTAAAATGGACATACAGTCGTGATGTTTGGTCATCTTAATTTAGCATGTTTGTAAATTTATGGTAATACTAAGTGTACAGGCTATTGCAAATTATGGTTCATGGTTGCTGATGCAATAGCTGTAATGGATCATTTTAGTTAATATTATTACAGTTGCTAAGATTAGTGATTAGAATTGAACTGAGTGTGGGTCAAAAATCGGTGCTAGCCGAAACATGTCACGTTTAAGTATGGGTCAGCAGGCAATTTGGATAAAAATATGAATGTTACTTAACTTCAAAAATGGTTAAAAAATTTTCCTTTTCGTTTGTTAACTCTATAATATTTGTGTGTTATTATCGGTACCAAAAACTGAATTTATTCATTACTATGCAAGACGGTCAAAGTGCTATAAATGACTTAACTGGTACCTAATCATAAGATTTTTCTTGGTGTACCAGGAAGCATGAAGACCTGTTGGGGAAAGCAGATAATGTAGCCAAAGTTGATGAGGATTTACAGGGCAGTAGCAGGTGCCAATAGAGTAGCCAATCACTTTTACTATGTATCATATGTCAGTACAGTGATGTGGTCAGTTCCTGAAGTTTTAAAGCTCTCTGGAAATTTCGAGGTATGTTGTGCTTCCTCACTCCAGGTAAAAGTACATAATACCGTAACTAAAATACCAGCATCCTGCAAAGCTGGTCTAACAAAATATGTGCTTGGTTGTTATATGTGACTTGATGCTTACTGTTGAAACCTGATGTCAACGATAATGTTTTTTTACCCCTTAGCCAATATACGATATATTTCTATAGTTTTCATTGTCTTTGCCGCAACTTCTATCTAAAATATCAATATTTGCTTTATTGAGTGATGTCTATAACAAGTAATATAAACTTAGCTTTGCGTTCATTTTAATTTTGTGGACTACATATTTAGTTTATCAATTTATTTTGTTGTGCAGCAGCACGCTGGATCTAGATTAAATGCAGGAGACCCTTGAACGACAACCTCGGTGTTGACTGAACAGCAATGCCTCTACAACAGTTTTGCAAACCGTCACCTCTAATTGATTATTTGATATCATTTGTTATAGGAGAAACGTTTATGTAATTAGTTTAATACTCGGAACAACAAACGCATTCAACAACAGATGCACCTACATGTTCATTATCACAAATGTTCTATGCAACGATAAAGCATCTTCGCAGCAACGCGCGGGCAAGCCTGCTCGTTTAAAGTAAACTGCATTAAAGGTGGTTTACAAATTTTCACAGTTTACGATATTCATGTTAGAAACATCTATATAATCTAATATGCAGCAGTTGAAAAAGACGTTAAATGCCCTTATTAAAAAGTAATGCTGAAATTCTAGAGTGTCTAAAATAGTCATTTTGCTATAACAATTTTAACTTAACATTATTTTAGGTAGGCAATTGAAAATTCAGCCAGAATAATAGTGAAGAAGCAATATTTTTGGAAAATGTGAAAACTTCTCAAGTAAGCGTCATAAAATTCATTGAAAATGTCAAATCTTTCAAAGGAAGAAGCAACATTTTCGGACCCTCTTCATAAAACAAAGAAAATCACCGATCCCCCTCCACTTTTTTCATCCGCCTCTCCCATTTCTTAAAGCCTAACCAATGTTCATCATCTATGATAAAAAACCATTTCGATTTGATTCAACCAGATTCAACATCCCTCAGAAGTTGATCTATGCCGGTGGGTTTTTTTCTGTCCAAACCTTAAAATCGGTAATTATTGCTGATATTCAGATTTCTATTTAGTTTAGATTTGAATCACATAGTACCACAATTTGGATGTGTTATTTTTATGTTGTCACTTTAATTTGTTTTTATAATGCATTTTATGAATGAATTTTTGAATCGATGTTGCTATTCATGTATGCTATTTTAGGTGGCTTTGTTTTATGAGGATGGGAATCATGTTGAGCCAAAGGGTGTTGTTTAGAAGAGTTCCCAACATAGTCTGAGATGGGTAGGTTTATAAAAAAGATACCTAAGGGATTTTGGTGACTGAATGCAAGGTGTTCAATGAAATGTCTTTGAAAGGTAAGAGATAGCTATTATTAATATCCATTGTTATTACATCTCATTTTATTTTTATTGCAATATTTACTTAGTTTTTCGAATATGCTTGATGTAGTTTCTGATAACTATCACTCGATGAATGCATTTGGAGTTGTTAGATAAGCATCATTCATTGTTTCATCGGCTCATAAATCCAACCTCGAAAGGACAAACCAATGTAGAACAAGTTTAACTGAGGTATGTTGCAAAGTTTGTTCTTACGAGAATTTTTGAAGCTATTTAATTCCAAACAATGAAAATAGATAATTGGTTAAATTAATATGCAGTTTCCTATATATTATTTTTGCATTCTATAGATAGCATTTGTGTACTTATTTGATTTCAACATCATGGAATCTATGAAGGTACTATACATGCATAATATCTTTCTATGGTTATGATAGATCGGGCTGTTTTATTGTGGTATCGTCCTCCTGAGATTTTCTTAGGATCGACAAGCTATGGAACATATGTTGATATGTGGAGCGTTGGGTGTGTTTTAGCTGATCTTTTTATCGGTAGACCAATTCTTAAGGGGAGAACACAAGTTGAGCAATTGCACAAAATATTCATGCTTTGTGGGACCCCACCTGAGGATTACTGGACTAATCCGACACTTCCTCTTGCAAAAATGTCTAAACCCCGACATGCTTATGAAAGCTCTCTTAAAGAAAGGTGTAAAGAACTCCCCAAGTCTGCTATTACTTTAATTGAGACTTTGCTTTCTGTTGAGCCTGAAAAGCGTAGGAGTGCGACGTCAGCTCTCCAGTCCGAGGTAATTAACAGATTCTAATCCACATAAACTGATATTAACTTAATGGAGGGTTTCTTGATGTTTTGTCGATCTTTCAGTTTTTTCATACAAGACCTTATGCTTGTGATCCTGCAAGCTTGCCAAAGTACCCACCCAGTAAGGAGATTGATGCAAAGCTTCGGGAAGAAGCGCACAGGTGGTTTTCTTATCTTGTGAACTTCAATATCAAAGATTTGTATAAAATTCAGGTGGTTGTAAATATGACTTGAATAATATATGAATTTCAGAAGGAAAGCTGGTGGTAGACTTAAGGTGTCTTCGACATCATCAAGGAATCATAGAAGAGGCAGAAAAACTTTGCTAGAACAAACCGAGGTGTACACTTGCTCACACTCTTCTTATTATGATAAACAGACCCTCATTTTAAATTTGTCATGGTCGGACAGGCACGTCGAAGTGCTTATTTCCATGGGCCTAGAGGATCTGCTGATAGTAGCGACACATTATCAGACATGTCCCAAACCACAGATGTATCCCATGCTAACACAGTTTGCACACTGCCTGCACTGGCAACTACATCAGATGGTACACTTGGGTGGTCGAGAAAAAGGAGAAAACAGGTCAGTTTTGAGACTCCAACAAGTCAAGTTGTTCGACCAATAGAGCCAATCCAGAAGCAACAAACTTTTGATTCATCTGAAGTATACAAGGTTCAAGATTTACCATCTGTAAGCATCTTTTACATTTTTTGTCACCTTTCAAATTTGAAAACATTACCTTCATAACCTATGGTTATATATGTTTGTGCATGTGCAAATGTTATAGGACCATCATGAAGAAGAAAGGCGAAGAAATTCGGGACCTGTGCTAAGTCAATCACATAGAACCAATATTGTGAGGCAAGGTGTTCCTAGATCGCGATTTTCAAGAGGTATAAGCATTTTAATAATGAACAGAATTTTACATTTTTGTTTCGTGGTCTGTTTATTAAAACCCAAGCTTTCGTAGTAGTGTGATTATGGGCTCTTTTTGATGTTATAGATGCAGAATTATGATGCAAAATGGAGTAGTGTGATTATTAAAACCCAAGCTTTCATCAAACAGGCACACAATATGAGAAATGTAAGTAAAAACAATGGTATATGGTTTAATGTCTTTATAACTCTTTTTTGAATAGAAGATTGGACTTTTTGTCTGTTATCAATATATGAAGCGCGTATTCCGTTTAAGTTGTTGTCTATAATTTTTGTGTCAGGCAATCAATGCGTTCGTCATCTTCTCTTCTGAAAGTGTGGCTCAAGAACTGAAGCTCACGGCTGCATTGAGGATAGCAAGTGGTAAATTTATTATTTTGCCCATGTCAGTACATGCTTATGGTGTTAAGAAGTGGTTATTCATGTACTTCCGTAAAACTGAAATGCTATTAGATATATGAAGGAATTCAACCCAATTATATATCAACGGGTTGATTCAAATGGGTTAAATCCGTAAAATCATGGAATTAGCAAAGACACAAAGAAAATGGGTCCAATCGATTGAAATGAACAAATTGGTCATAAACTTTTAATGGTGCATGTTGGCAGGATCTTAAATTTACAAGTTATTCACTTTAGCAACAACCTTCATTCCATGCGTAGGTTCCTATTAGTCTACTTTTTAGTTGTGATTCATATGAGTCCATCAGATTATATCCACTACAAAAAGAGAAGAAGCAATTCTTGAATTTGACTTTGAAAAGTCAACAAATTATTTAAGAACTTCACGGTTACATTTTTCTCTAACTTGAGTTATCTATGAGGCCCTAAAGCTTTTAAAACAAGTGTTGTTTATGCATTATGACATTGTAAGTTTAAGTTGGATCTTTGCTTGGTTGGTGCACGATGACAAAAGTGGGTACAAAGAAGGTAGATGATGATAACACTGTAACTGATAGAGGTGTCAATCTTAGCGATCATTACGGCAGTTATATTAGTGAAGCATCTTTCTGTTGCCCATTAATATTATGAATATATTGACATTTAAGTATGTGACATAATTTTAGGCTAATACTCTCTTATAGTACCTTGCTTTTACTGTTTTCTAAGCTTAATGTATTAATAATGTAGGTTAATGAATGGATCTTATTCTTGCCTAGAGCCGATATTGGACCTGTTCGTCTTTTTTATTGTGCTTGATTTGACACTGCAGATGCTAAGGGCATCGTTATGTTGATCAAGAATGTGTACTAAGAGCACTGTTATGTATTTATAGTATGTTGATCATATGTACTAAGGGCAATTCGGGTTATCCTTACTCTATAATGGGTTAAATTCGTAAAGTCGTGAAATTACCATGATCGTGTGGATAGTTTCCATTTGGAAGGGGTCCTCGATTTAAGAATGAGGCCATAAGGGGCATGGAAACTATGGTGGTGAAAAAGGCTATAATTATGGGGGCTAGAAGAACTACGGATGGCAAAAGTGATGGATGGCAGTGCTACTGGCGATATATGAGGGAGCTTTTGAACAGTGACATGGCTATTAAAGTGGCACCATGAGCATTGGCTACTGCTAAAGCAAGTGAGATTTTTTTTGTTCGATATTGGTAGTGGTATAACTACCCGATTGTATTTCTGTGTTTATGGTTCTATTAAGTACAATGTAATCTTTGTTTAAGAGATCCATTTTTTAATGCCAAGACGAAAATACTGATTAAATGTGATTTTGTGTGTGTATGTAGATTGATATGGTGCTTTATATGGAAGTTAACCTGATAATATTGTACAGGTAGATAGACATCTGAAAATCATTGACTTTAATGAAACAAAGGAGTGAATTCTATACTCTACATAATGGTCTGAGGTACATTCTTTCCATAAAAAGTGTTTCACATTTTCTTAGAAAACAAGAGAAAAATGGTATGACTTGGTTACAAAGCATGAAATCTAATCACACCATCAAACTTTGCAAGTTTGCTTTCTAGAGACCAACCGCTAAAAACAACCAAAAAATAGTCCACTATGTGTTATGCAGGATGTTGAGAGAAGCATGAATAAACTAACATATTAACTTTTTACTTTCGAATCCAGTTGTTATTTGTTTTGCTACTTATGCCCATGTATCTTGTGTTGTGGCTTTGATTTTTTTCTCAAGCAATCACCGAATAAGGGAGGAGAGGTTTGTACTATTTTTTACGTGCGGTGGTTGAATCACATGCTTCCAATCTAACACTGATCACATGATTCAAAAACATTTTGTCTAGCCAGCTTCGGCTTTTTGGTTAATTTTCTCTTCTTTTTGTAATCTTAGCGGATTAACTTGAATTGTTCTTAAGAGATGATATTTTGTACAGTAAAATAACTATTGTCAGTCTTTGAAACTGAAAAAGTTATCGGTCTTTGAAACTGTTAATTTTTTGTAGATCTACGAGATTGTTGGTACTACAATCGAGACTTGATAAATTTGAATTAAGTTGTTGCAATAAGTGACTTACTGCGTGATTTTGATGTTTTGAAAGATTGCTAAAATAGAATGATTTTAGTCACTCAACAAGGTATAAGAGAAATATATATTTGAAGGTTGTGATGGATAAATGTTTTTTGGATACTCCGAGGATATATGCTACTTTCTTATATCGTTTAATTGTAAGCACTTATACAATACATAATGTTCGGCCATGTAGCAAACATGTCAAGAGTAAAAAAAAAAAAAGTAAAGTAACTCCCAATACCGTCTTCCACGGGTTATGGGTAACATATCATTTATTCAAAAAAAAAGTAAAGTAACTCCCAAACATGTCAAGAGTATGTTACTTTTTTTTTATAAAATGCCATGAAATGTTATTTGTGTTTGTTGTTACATATTTTATTTATTTTGTTGTTACCTTATTTTTTCTCTTTTTATATGAGAAATGTTTTCAAACTTAATTAGCAAAAAACATTAGATAACCTTTATATCGTTTATAGATTTTATGTAGCATGAATATTTTCTATTCATACGTCTAACTAACATATCATTTATTCACATAATATCAAAAATCCTTCTCTTCTATAAACGTCTTTCTTTCTATAACATATTAAAAATTACTATTCTACAGTTCTCCATTTAATCCTGTGAATTTCACGGGTTAATAACCTAGTTGGACTATATACATCTCTTCGTTAGTAAAAGGTCAAACATATATTTTTCCGTTATTAAAACTTCAATCTCTGGAGAATATTGATGCAAATGTTTTCTCATTATCTGCTAACGTGAATCCTACATGAGGATTTTTGCGTCATTTTGTTTGACCAAGCTACCATCATTTTATTTGTCTAATCAACTTTATCACTTTACTAGCTTAAAGACCCACGGAATAACGGGTGTGTATATATATATATATATATATATACACAAAAAGGTTATGTGTATAACGAGGAATTTGGCTGCCGCGGGTCACGACGAAGTCAGTTCAAATCTGAATTTAGTATAAGGTGCAATGTGGTAGACATTTTATTATATCTTTACTTGCAATCAGGAATATAAACGAATCAACCGCATCACATTAAGGCATAATATGTTGTATCAATCTTATTATATCTTAATTTGCAAATGGGAATATAAACAAATTCATAAATTAAATATAGAAACAATTTTGTTCTCCAAAAAACATATAGAAAAAAAAATACACGCTTTATAATTAACATACCATTCTAAAAATTGTAATATACTTAGTGCAAATGATCATCGCCCAACATATCAAAAGACTTGTAAATAATGCGACTTACACAATTGGAACAAACTCATACCCCCAATAAATATCGCCCAATAAATTTCTAATATCACAGTCACCCTTCGAAGTAAACTTTGACAACAAATCCAATCATACCCAAAACTATTGATAATCTTTTTGTATCCGATATTACTTGCAAAACATGATGTTAGCTCGCGTAACTTACATGATAACTTGACCCTATGTCTTGTTGTTGGTTATCATGCAACAATATCAACTTGTTAAGTGGTACGACGCTGAGCAATACGCTCATCTACCATACCCGACAAATGTGAGGAATAGTATCTTGGGAAGGCCCAAAATTGTATCGTTTTGAGCTCCTAAAACATCTCCCTCACATCTTACAGTCAAAGGATTCCACAACCGTTGGTCGATAACTATAACAAAATATTTTAAAGCATTAGGAAAGCCATAAAGCATTAGTGAATAGAAGATCAATATATTAAGGCATGATTGTGTAACACCCCCAAAATCTGGTACTGCGGCATTCGGGTCCTGGGGTGCTACTGAATTGGAAATCATAACACAAGGTAACAAAGAACGGAATACATACTCTGTTAAAATATATTCATTCAAGATTAATAGAGTTTACAATCGAGTTTCAAATTCTTAAAATTTAGGCTCATTAGTTTAGTTGTCCCATACAAAACAAGTCATAGTTATGTGTGCAAACACTTCGGTAAATAGTTTATGACCATCGCTTTGCCACGCCTTGCCAATAATGAGTTGCTTAAACACCTGAGAAAAACATGCTAAAAGTCAGCAAAAAGCTGGTGAGTTCATAGGTTTATAAATAAACAGTAAATTCTATAGTGTGGACCATGAGCTGGGTATATGAACATTACAACGCATATAATGTCATATAAAAATAGTCTATTACGCTACCACTAAGTTCATGCAACCGAAGCTTGACATTGTGCATGCTCTAGAAGCATGTTAAATAAAGCCCTTGTAAGTGTCTATCCTGTGACACTCATGTTTCGACATGTTATACGCTCGCATTTGGTCATCCTGGCCAAACCGAACGGGGGTATCAACCCCAATAGATCTATTTATAGCATTCGCGCTTCCCCGCAGGAATTGACGGTTCATGAGTTTGGGCATGTGGGATTCAGTGTCTTAGGCTAATTCTACGTAATAGTTTGAGAAAATAAAACATTATTGTGGTCCAGAAATCATTTTGCATGTTTCTCACCCCATAGTTGTAAAGCAAGTATAAATAGAGTGGGGCTATAAACTCACCTCAATAGAATAAATAGTGAATGCAGTGAATCAGAGAGTGTAAGGCACCAACACGCGACCTAGATTAGTAAGGCATGTTTTAGTTCACAGACTAAGTTTAAGACTCCACGAAATTTAATTCAAAAGTTTTAAAGTGCTTACGTTGTTATTGCTTGTGTGGCAGCATTTAAGTTTAAAAACAGTTTTCTAAATAATTGTGGGTATTGGCTCTTTGAAGTGCGTAAGTATACAACGAATAAGGTATCGAGGACGAATAGTATTTGGTTTGAAAATAACCAAAAGACAAGATGCAAAAATGTAGCGATTATAAGTTAGACGTTCACGGATCATATAAACCTTATGGTTAAAAGAATTTATAATGATACGTGTGTATAAAATATCTAAAAAGTTAAGTATCAATTTTGTTTCTTATTTGAAGTTCATGATCAAACTTTACCATTGTGGTTTATAAAAATAAACGTAGGTTTAATTTATATTTTATTTCCTTTGGAAAAATGGTCATGCCCCGAGCATACAAGCTTGGTTTTCCGTGGTTACTTTGTGTTACAAAAGTATATGTTTAGGCAAAATCCGTTTTATCATCTTATAAAACTTTAGTAGATTTCCTAAAATACTGTTTTAGTGTTTACAAATTTAATAAGCGATATAAGTATGTCAAATATTTACAATTTTAGTTTTGACTAAAGTTTACGTGTTGCAATTGTATAAAAAGTTTATAGTCGTATGTATATATATATAGTATTTCGTGTTGTAATATATATTTTTACCACTTGTTATGATTTATGGCGCAATTTGTGATTATGTGAAAAGAATTGAGTCGGAATTGGTTTGTGAAATAAATAGATTACGAAACTATGTCGGTACACATTTTTATACAATGGTTAAAATATTAATTTTATTTGGTCGTTTATATATATATATGCTTGGCCAGTTGTATAGACGCATCCCCTATCCTTGTTGGGTTGTGGCCCAATTAAAGCCAAGGGGAGGGGGAATTATGTGGGCTGGATTGCTCTTAAATAACCAAGAACCCACATTGGGCATGGTGGGCTATGAGCAGCCAACATAAATTATATACGGAATGGGCTGGACAAAATCGAATGGGCCTGGAATTTACCTATACACGAACACCTATACAAGCCCACTGAAGGCTTATGTTAACCTGGAAATTTTAGAAACCATATTTTGACACTGGCGAGTATATAGCACCAGGTTTGATGTCGAGCTCGATGTAACACCCCCGTTTTCGATATTCGCAGCGGAAATATAAGTTGGGGTGCTACTAAACAGTTCATAGTCATGATAATAGAAAACGACTCGAAAAGAGACGTTTTTAGATAAAATTGTTATCATTCATTTATATCAGAGTTACAATATGCAGGTCCCAGCAGGAGGTTCTCAAAATACATTAATAAAAATATATTATTGGTTTGAATGATAACATAGTCCATAGCCAATCCCGTGCCAATCCATGCTTCCAATAACCTGAGAATACATGCTAAAACGTCAACACAAAGGTTGAGTGAATTCATAAAGTTTCGTAAATGAAAAGGTTTCATTTATTCAGAAATATGATGGTTCCAGTTATTCAGAAATAAGCCAGTTTCTGTTGTCAAAAATACGCTGTTGAATGGTTCAGAAATTCGTTTGTCCAGTTATTCAGAAATACGTTACTCAGTTCAGTTGAAAATCATTTAAACACAAGATTTAATGTAATAATTGCCACACATACAATTATTATTAGGGAAAGATGTATTTTATTGCGCTAAGCCTCATGAAACGCAAAACATTAACAGAACATCAACAGTCATGAGCTAATGATGTATTAGTTACCCCATAATTAAATGTAGGTAACCATGCCCCCGGGTAGGAGATTGCCACATCTCTTTATTCATCTCAAATATAATGCTTTGGGTTACGTTACGGTAACACAAAGGGGTTGTCAGCCCAATAGTACTATCCACAATATTCGCGCTCACCCTAAGAGAGTCGGTGATTAGAGGTTCATGATGGGAGGTCTTTTGGCTTTGATTAAACTTAGCGTAAGGCAATAAAATAAGAATAACGTTGGAATAATACTTGTGTTTAATACGGGAAAAAGTCCATTAGTGATTCATAATGCAAACAATGTTTATAAATGTTATGAGCATGTATCTCCCCCAAAAATAATTCAAAACATGTAAAAGTAGGGGTTATGAACTCACCTGATCAGTCTGGATGGAAAACAAATGAAAGAAAGTTGATAAACGTCTCCGGTCAAAGAACCTGGGTTGTTATGCCAATATTTAGTAATCATTTCTAATGATTATAGTTTATTTCATTTCGTTCTGTTTTGTTGTTTGATTGATGGTTACATGCTTACTTGAGCCAATATGTAGTTTCAAAAGTAAGATTTTATCTTATCTTTTATTTATAAGTTTTGTTAAATATATATCTTTCGTTCGTTCGTTAATAAAATAAACATGTCACGTTTATACTGAGTTGGAAAATAAAAATAAAAATGTTAAAAATAGTGATTATGAAAAGTTATACTTTAATCCCTAAGGTTAATAAAATAAATGACAGTTTATACCATGAACTTTTAGGAAATGACAGTTTCTACCCTCAAGTTTCAAAAATAACAATTTCACCCCTTTTTATTTGTTATTGACAGAAAATACCCTTTATAATATTTATTTACAAAATCAACCCTAAAAACTTTAATTTAATAAAAATCTCTCTTATGAAATATAGGACTTGGCTAGAGCTTTGGACGCGAATAACTTTACGAAAACTAAATGATTTTGCGTGTTCTTAATTTCTATAAATAGGCAGCTAGGTCGACTCTAGATATGACAAAATTCATATTTTATAGAAATCGTTTGGTGTTCAAAATATAGTTCAAAAGTCGAGTGATGAAACATGGTTTAATAATCAAAACTGAAAATTTGTTCTAGACCTAGCGATAGACCAACTTTGGACTCGAATATTTTCTAAATCACTCGATGGTTTTTCAAACAGTTTCTTTCTAAAAATAGTTTGCTACGTGAACTCTAGTATGCCAGAAACTTAGAATTTATAGAGTTCAAATAAGGATCGAAAACTTAGCTGGAAGTTGGTAGGTTGGGTCGATTAAAATAGAAAAATTATAACTGAAACTCTTTAACTCTATCTTTTTTTAACCTTAGTGATATGAAGCCAAATTCAAGACTCGATATCTATTTGAAAAACAAATTATTTTTGATGATTTTTATTTCTAAATAAAGTTTGCTAGTTAAATTTGAACATGCCAAAAGGGCAGAATTTTTAGAAACCTTATGGAGTTCGAAAACTGAGCTCAAAGTTAGGCATGTGGTCGACTTTTATTGAAAGTTGTTAACTGAAAAATACTGATCTAGTTTTAGCGATACCAGGAATTATTCAAGACTCAATATCTTAGTCAAAACTTAACCTTTTCCGATGATTCTTTCTCCTATATGTTGTTTGTTGGGTGAACTCTTAGAAATAACGAAAATCAGATTTTTATAAACATCATTTGCAGGTTGGTTTCGAGGGCCAAAGTTAGGATGTGGGGCTGTTTTGAACTCGATATATACACAGTAAAATAACCCGATTAGGGTTTTAGTGGTTTTAGGGTTTTCGACTAAGGTTTTAGACATGTTATGATTACTTTAAGTATATATATTGATATGTTTAATCATGTTTAACATACTAAAGATTTGTTTAGTCAAAAATTCGAATACTATAAGTATACTATAGGAACTTGTTCGAACAGAAGACAAAAGAAAAGAAATATACTTTGGTTTTTGATTTCATTTGTTATTAGTGATTATGTACTAGTGAGTTTTAGATGTTTCTAATTATAATTAACATAAAAGAATTGAGATATAAATAGAGTTAAATGACTTACTTAAGTTGTGTAGTCGAATAGGATTTTGTGACTGGAATTGGTTGATGCCTTGAACCCGATTGCTTCCCCCTCTTCTGGACTTCCTAAGTTCGGTTTGAGAGTATTGTGAGGTTGTGGTTAGGGCAGAAATGAGTTGGAATTGTTTTAGGGTTTGGTTCGATTGATGGTGTAATGAAAGGGTGAAACATGGTTGCTATTTATAGGAGTAGGAATTAGGGTTTTCTAGTTAAGTGATAAGGAGACAAGTTATGAATAAAAAGGCTGACAGAAACCATGAAATACGCCACTTAGATAGGAGGACGAGGAGGGAGAAATGGTGGTGATGTGGCCGGTTTTATAACCATAGCTTGCAACTACCAATGGTGTGTGTTCTTGAAGAAGAAGGGTGCCACGTGGAGGGCTTTGTAGGACAGGGCATGGAGTAGCTAAGTTCAATGTTTCCTTAAGGTGTAAGCTTGGTTTGGTTTATAGTTCTATTCGAACCAGAAATGGGAGGGGAGGTCGTGTAGGCTTAAGGTTATTGTACAAGGAGCTTTGGTAGGTTGTAACTAAGGTCTAGGGATCTTAACAAGTTTAGTTTAAGTGATTTGTTATTTAGAAATTTATTTAGGATTTGTTGTATTTTATAATAACCGGATTTTTAAAGAAATAGAATTGAAAATGATTTAAGCTTAAAAGGATTGTAACTCATGCTTAGTAGAGTTGTATTAATATTTAGAATATGAGAAAAATATAGTTTTGATAGTTTGTTAGTTTATAAAAATTATTTGTAAAGTTTATTATGTTTAAAAAGTAATTAAATGGGATTTATAGTTTTTGTGCATTAGATACTTGTACTTTGGGCTAAAAGACTTGTAAAAATATTTAAGGAGTTTAGAAAATATAATTTATAAAAGTTATGCATAAATGGTTTGTACTTTGTGCTTTAAAAATAATATAAATAGGATTTTTATAGAGATGTTGTAAATAAATGAGTTTATGCATCAATGACTTGTACACTAGCTTAAATAATTTGTAAACTTAATATTTTGTAAAAATATTGTATAAATAAATTAGGGTTTGTGAAATGAATACATAAAATCATGATTTCATGAAATTAGGGTTTCATCGGGAACAAAATAGAATTAGGGTTTCTGGTGCTTTAATAACTTGTACATTAATTCAGATATGTTGTATTTTTATGTTATGAGGTTTAGTTACTCATATTTGGTGTTATGATAAATTTTAGGGTTTCTTAGAAACTCTATTCAAATAATGAATGTTTGTTTTGTAAGTTCGTTAAGGATTTATCGTAAAATGGTAAATAGTATATTGGAATAGATATGTTTATGAAATAAACATTATGTTTGTTAGGCAGGTCTTGTGGGAGCACGTTTATCAATGATGTGATCTACGTCACATAAGATGAGAGATACATTCAAAAAAAATTACCCGTGGAAAAAGGATAATAATTCTGTTTAAAGTAAATGGGAAATTTTACGAGTGGTTACATGTCGAGCTCGAATACACTCGACAACTCAACTTAATGACCTCAAGATTCACGTGAGAGATGTTGGCTGGGTTCGACACCGAAACCTCACCACACAAAACACTACTTTAACCAAGTTTGATCTAAGATTTTTGAGCTCATGTCAACTCGAAAAACAACTCAACACCCTATATGGGTTTTGAGTTCAGACCTGTACCAAAACAACACACCCCTTTGGGGTGTCCTTGTGAGGCTTGAACTAAGTGAGGACTTTTAACTAGGCTGCTATAGAAGCATGTTTGGGTTGTCTCACTAATCTTATGGAGACTCAAACAGTGGCACGCACACCCTATATGGGTGCCTGCCATGTGGGGTTTAAACCAAACCAAGACCAAATCGTAACACACCCTTTATGAGGGTGGTTTTGCTGGAACTGACAACCACAACACACCCTTTGTGGGTGTGGTTCTTCTTGAACCAAAACAAACACCACGAATCCTAACCTAACCAAATCCTGGTTTTACACTACACTGACTCGAGAGAGGGTTTCGACACAGAAGTTACACAACACAACAAATCCATGTTCTAAACCAAATTCAGGTTCCACATCAGAATCTTTAAGCTAATATCCCTAAGGACTTCTAACCGTAACAAAAACCATTCGAATTGAGCAAATAAGGAAATCAAACCGAGACAACTAGCCATAGAAGGCTTCCAGTTTTACGAGCCAATACTTAAGTTTTGGTTAAGTTTGTAAGCCACAATACAACAACAACAACAACATATCATTCGCAGATTTCAATTCGACTACTTAAAACAATAAACTCACCACAACTTTACAATAAAAACAAATTGATTACCACATTTGAATAACAATTAATTGAATAGAAGTGTGTTTAATGAAAAAGGAATTATACCCTTACAATGGATATGAATATAACACCCTAAATTAAATACGACTTATAAAATACGCTATAAATTAAAACTTGAGTTATATAACATGTTATGACTCGAAACCATACAATATGAACATATAACCTAAAGTAAAATACGAAATGATACGAGAACCTTATGATAGAAATTATGGCACGTTTAATATGTCACATATGGGCTGAAAATAATAAAATTATGTACACAAAATATTTATAAAAGATAAGTAGGAAATTTGGCTAATTTGGAAAGTTGCAAATCATCCCAATTAACTCCCTAATTCTTGGCCTATCCTCCTAATTTTCCTATTCCATAACAGTGTATATGCATCACTACAACAAACCCTAAAACTCCATCTCTCTACTCCATTTGTACGGCAAAGAGAAAACCACCAAAAACCCTAAAAATCTTTATCCTATTCGATCCAATTACTGATATCTGCAGACGATGTGCCGTATCCAAAAAGTTGGATACGCCGTATCTTATAATCGTTAAAATTAAATCAGACTTTTATTCAGAAAATAGATACGCCGCTTAGAAATTAGAATGCGCCGTATCAATTTTAATAATCAAAAATCGATATTTATTTAAAATTAAATGCGTCGTATTAACAAAAGTTAATGCGCCGTATTTTCGTTACGTTTCAAAATATAAGATTTTTGATTCAGAAGATACGTCGTATCGATAAAGATCGATGCGTCGTATCTGTTTAATAATTCGAAAACTGTTTTTAATTAAAATAATAGATACGCCGTATCTGCTAAAGCAGATGCGTCGTATGGCGTTAACGTTTAGAATTTTTTTTTATCAAAAACAGATACGCCGTACCTTGGGGAAAAGATGCGTCGTATCGAATTAATTAAACGCGTTGTATTTTATAAAAATTAAACGCAATACGCCGTATCTGAGAGATCAGATGCGCCGTATCGTTCGATTTAGCTCAGTACAACGATAGCAGAATACAAAAAATATGAAAAATAAAAACAAAATAAAAACACAAACGAAAATAAACACAAATAAAACAAATAACACACAAAAACAGAAAATAAGCAAGATAATACAATGAATGCAAATTAATCTAATACACAACAGAATTAGCGGTTAGATAAAAAAAAATTAAAAACCTAATTAAAATACTAATCAAATTAACAGATAATAACAATTCACTCCCCGGCAATGGCGCCAAAAACTTGATGCGGTGCGATGTGTCGTTGCGGTTTAGCAGTATTAATGCCTACTCAAGTTTTAAATTTATATTTAGCCGACTTATCAATAACACACACACTTAACGAGCAGTGTACCCGGTCAGTATGAATATAATGGTAAGTAGAGTGTCGATCACTAAGAGTGGAACGTATTATCTAGTTATTCTAATCAGTATTTTAATATATTAAGTTAGCTATACAACCTAATCTAACACAAGGGGGTTCAGCCTGAGAGACTGGCACGATTTGGTTGTAATTAAATAATAAACTAAACCAATAGGCACGAATCAGCGAATAGCACACACGTACACAGATAAATACTCGAGACAATAAGAAGACTGTCCTGATAGATAAGTAGTTTGTCACTTGTTTTATTGCTAGTTTTATATGAAGTGTATAGTTCGATGCAACGCACCGAGATTAAGTCCTTTCTCGTTGGTTCTAATCTTATCGGCGAGTAAACCCTTAATGATTACTTATGACTATCCTATTTATCTTTCTTCCTACTTTTCTACAGACGATAGAATGCATAGGCGATCTAATAAATAGGCGAGGGCAGAGGCATGGCGACCCGATCAACGCTTAGCTAGACACAGAGGTTATCAATGCACTAATAAAAGTCACCAAAGACATCAACATATAAACTTTAATTAATGAGAAAGCAGTTTTAAGGGAGTGCAATCTTTCCGTTGTCACATTACACAAGCCACCAATCTTGATGAATTAAAGTTTACTAACACAATAAAACAAAATTACTTAATGAATTAAACACATGCAGCACCTTCTTACAGCTCTTGTATCTTCGTTTGGGTGTGTCTTGTGCTGCCTATTCGTCTGAATTCGTCCTAGGTTTCTGTACTTCGTACTTCGGATATAATATTATGCCTTTCGAATTCGTCTGGTCTTGGGGTATTTATAGTTTCTGTCTGAGGGTAAGATGCGGCGCATCTAGTAAGTAGATGCGGCGCATTGACTTAACTTCGCGTGGGGTCCAAGATTAATATATTCAGGAATATTCGTACACCGCCAGAAGATGCGGCGTAACTCCATAAGTAGATGCGGCGCATGTCCTCTTGTATCTTGGATCGTATCTGGTGAAATCTGGATAGTGATGCGCCGCATGTAATAAGTGAGATGCGGCGCATCTGGAGCAGATTCGTCTTGATCTTGTCCATTTCAGTAGACTCTTAACTTCTTGCATGTTTTGCTCCATAATTAGTCCAAAATCGCCAAGTTTCACCAAATGCTTGTTTTTACCTGAGAATTACAAAAGTAAACGATTAAGTATCAATCCTCATACATAATATAATAAAACAAGTCAAATAATTAGGATAAATGATAGTAATAAAATGTACTTATTTGAGTTCATCAATCACTTTAAATAATCAATTAAAATGACTTGTGTAATTAGAAACCCTAATCTCATAGTTACTTAATTTGGAAACCCTATTTTGACTTGTAAAACTCTAAATCGTGAAATGACATCATTTTATAATTATATTAATATATGGAACTCAATTTCGACATTAATAACTATTTAAACCTTTTTAAATACTATTTACTATTTTTAGAAACCCTAAATTACTTTTAAACCTAAAATGGCTAAACTTACTATTTTTGGAAAGTTACTAAATATGGAAACTTGCTATTTTTGGAAAGTTACTAAATATGGAAACTTGCTATTTTTGGAAAGTTACTAAATATGGAAACTTGCTATTTTGGAAAGTTACTAATTATGGAAACCTGCTAAATAAGGAAAGTTACCTAAAATGGAAAGAAAACTAAAATGAAACCTTTTATGATTATGAAACTATGAAACTTATAAATAAACTTATGATTAATGTAGATCGGGTGAAGGAGGAGTGATCATCTGCTTCCATTCATCTTATTGCTTTGATTTGTGTGCTTTAATATGGTACAGATATTCTTTCCCTTTTCAATAGGGATATTTCTATCGATCCTATGCCTGATATGATTCCCTGATTTGATTCATGACCTTCATTGTATGATTGTCATTCTTATTGATTCATTCTGACATTTATTTAAACGTCTCTGCTATGCTATACTTATGCTTTGCCATGCGTATTGAGTTACTATCTTGTTCTTTTGCCATGCTAGATTATATTTGTTGTATGCTATGATAGATCTGTGCCTAAGCTAACCTAGTCGTGGAGGTACCATGACCATGTCTTGGATGACACCCTGGGCATGACACTCCCGTAGAGGTGTGATAGATCTACGACGTTCCCCCTTATGTTTATGTATTATATTGTGATCACTATTGGCCATTAATGCGTGTGTGTGCTTAGTCTAGTACTGACATACATACTTATGTTAGGGAGCGTATGGATGCATCCTAGGTTTTATGTGTATATGATTATGGTGACCAGGTGGTGTGTGCCTTACACTCCTTCTCACACTTTTATTACTTAGAGGTCTCCCCTCTTCGTATACTTGTATTGCTTTAGTATGATTTGACGGATTATGTATGTAGTTCCTATGGCACATCCTTATATGAACTTTTCCCTTATTTCATTATTCTCTTGATTCATTTTCTATTCAGTTCTCATGCATTCTTGATTCTTAGTTCTCTTTAAAATTTGTATGACTTTCATGATTACACCTTTCGTTTTGTATTCTTATTCCTTCGTTGCTTATGCTTATTTACCGTTATGTTATATTATATATATCTGTTCACTGTGCTTTTTAAGCTCAGCCGCATGTTTTCTTTCTTATGCGGCAGGTAATAAGCGGGGCGACGAGCTTGGGAATGAGATAACATAGGACTTAGAGACCCATTTATTTATCATTTCGTTGTCCATTGTTTCGGACTTTCATTCCTTTCAGTACTTTGAATGTTATTTTACTTTGGTTAACCCACTATGCATTTGGGATTATCTTTTGATATCAGTCTTGATGTTTGAGACTTGGTTATTTATTTAAAAGACTTCCGCTTGCGTAATGTATGCTTTGTATGACACCATAATGTGATATCTTGGCCTTGACGGGTCGGGGTGTTACAATGAACAACAAGATGAATCAAGAGCTTAGAACCCGAACACAAATCGAACATATCCAAATCCAAATTAAGCAATCCAATCTGAACCCAGTCAATCCACACCTCCAAATGAATTTAGTACCCTTCAAACCCTTGAATCTTGATAAGGCTTTGAGTGAGTGAGTTAGATTATGTTGATCAACTGGTCTTCGAATGGCCATTAAAAAGGTGAATCTATGGAAAGTTTTCAGCAACCTTTCGAATCTTGGAACTGGAAAACTTCCGATTGAAGCCCAAATCGCTCTCCATCTGCGTCATCTTATCCCTCTTCTGCTGTTGACTCTTTGGGGCATAGGTATGTGTGAGTGACGGCCATTTTTGGGAGAGAAGAAAGTGCATAAAGCCATGGAAGGTGATGATGATGGTTCGATTTGTCTAGGAAGGTGGAGTTGAATGCCAAAGGGAGGAAGACGATAAGATATGTGGTGTTATGTGTGAGAGAATGGCGACCGTATAGAGAAAAAGAAGATAAGAAAAATATAATATGGTTTGTTTTATTATAATTAGGTGTAGTGTTTGTACCTCGTGTCCCGCTGAGCTGGGGTGAAATCGTGTTTCCCCGGTTTGATATAGACGTGGAAAATATAAGTCTGGAGACGTTTTTGTAAAACTGGTATAAAATAAAACTTATTGACTCCGAAAATGAATTATAAAATTAACCCGTTACTAATGTGGTGTCAGTACGTGTGTGGTATCGTTTTTCAGAAAAAGTGAGATAACCTCTCACTTTTATTATGTTACAGTCTGTAAATGTGAGAAAGTGGAAAATTCACTGTTTCTAGTGAGATTAAATAGTTTTGTGAGTTGCTGTATGTTACAGCGTGCGGGTTTGCTTCCTGTAATAGTTGTGTAAGCACATAAATGCTTAATCTAACAGTTGAGTAGTAATAAATTAACATTTATTAAAATATTAGTGGGGAAATTACCGTTTGTCACAGATTGCCTTGCTAATCCCCTAATTTCATCAATGACTTGGTTCTAGTGCAATATTCATCTAATGTGTTTTAGTGAATCTAAGGTAGTGGAGGTTGAGTACGGTCGCTTCCGCTCCTAACTTATTCCTAAAAGCTGGGTAGGTCCGGTCAAGTCTTCTACCCTAATTAATGATCCAAGCATTAAGTACTATCAACTGATATATGTAATCTAAGTTTTTGTGTTGGTGCCAAATCACTTAGTTTTATTGACAAATGAGAAAGTGTCTAATTAGGTCTAATAACGCTAGTGTCGCTACTAAATCTTAAACCCTTATTATCTACCACTTTTAACCAGGTGACGCCTGTGGTTATTGGGTTCACCATTATTAAAATTACTTGCCAATGTAAATTAATGATTCATATAAGTGTCGTTCATTTGGTTATCATATACTAAACAACTATAATCAACAGGTAATGGTCTATGCAAAGACGTAAGTCTTTAACAGTACATAAATCATCCAAAATACACATAGAATAAACAAAAAAACATATGCCATTTACAAATAGGTTCATGACATGGCAAGCACATGATTAGCTTTCCTTAACAAATGATAAACAAAGATTATTCAAAGTAGACAAGATATCGAAATCATAATGAAAAAAAATGGTAATCAATAGTTTATGATGTGTAAAACCTACACTCTTGGTGTCTTCCTTCGTTCTTCAGCCTCCAAAACGACTAGGGTTTCAAAATCTTCAAAAGTCTCTCAATTATGAGGAATAAATGTGTATTTATAGGCTAAAAGGGCTTGGACCCGTCTGGTGTTTTGGCGTATACCTATAGATAGACATACACTGTATGCCTATAGATAGCCATACGCCGTATGCCTCTGGAATAGCATGTACACGTCATCAAATCTTTAGGTCCATACGACGTATGGTTGAATGGGTCATACGACGTATGGTTTTAAACACTTAGTCTTTTAAACCATGACGAGAGCTCATACGTCGTATGCAGTAGGAATGACATACGACGTATGCATCTTCAACACTTCGATATTTCTTGATGAGACGACATACGGCGTATGCGTATAGCTGGAAATGGGCTTCGTCACATTTTGGTTGTTTTGACTAGTTTTTCAGTCTCTTCCGTGAAAATTCTCTTTTTACTCCAACTATTATTCGCATTTTATAAGTTAACTTATTTTAAAAGCTCTAACCCTTGTAATGTTGTAATGCCGTGTCAACATTTATGAGACCTACTTTAAAATAATTTAGTAAAAAAAAAAAAAAAAAAAACTTTACCTATTTTGGTTTCTTTTTAAAAAAAGACAAAACAACACCCACTTAAATCAAAAAAAGAAAAAAAAACTTTCACAAAAACAAAAACCAAACAAACCCTAATTTATTAAAAAACCAATCAAGTCAACAAATTCCGGTGACTGAAACACCGGAATAAAGAATGGCGGGTGGATCTTCAACAACAACAGCATCAGCAGCAGATACATACATCGGAAGCTTAATTAGTTTAACTTCCAAAAGTGAGATTCGATATGAAGGCATTTTGTATAATATCAATACTGAAGAATCATCCATTGGATTGCGTAATGGTAATTAAATATTTCTTTTGATTTGGGTTTTGATTATATAATTTATATCTCTTTAGTTTTTATAAAAAAGTTTGTTAATTTTCGTGCTTTGAGTAGATAAGAAGCTTGATGTCTTTGGATAATCCAAGGGGGGTGTTTGTTTAAGCTTATATTTCATAAGCCCGGATTTTCTGGCTTATTTTGGGACTTATGGGCTTATATAACTTTATTATGAGTAACTATCTTATGTGAGGCATAAGTCTCAAAATAAGCCCAAAAACCGGGCTTATGAAATATAAAGCTGAAATTAAATAAGCTCATAATCCCACATATAAGCTTAAACAAACACCCTCAAACTGTTTTCTGCTTATATTGGGACAAAATAAGCAGTTTTCAATAAGCAGGTTGGAACATTCTTATCTCAAAGTATTTAATCTATAGACATTTGTAATGGATTATTTTTTTGGTCTTATTGCACTTTGTTTACAAAATAAGCAAATGTAAACACTATTTCGCGAAGTGATTATTTATACGCAGAAAAAAAATAAGCAATTGCAAACACCTTTTTAGTCCAACATTCCTAAAACATTTGTATTGAAGTGGTGAGGGATGTATTTGGTTTGGCTTAGATCTATTTGATACTTATGTTGTCCGCCCATGGTGAAGATTTATATGAAAACTATAATACAAGGGCACTAGGTTAAGTGTTAGCTGTTCAAGTGGAGTTGCAGGTGATTTCATTAGATGATAAGTGAAATTTTTATACAAACAAGCACCATAGTTTTATTTCTAGTGCATGGTTGTACATCAGTGAGAGAGAGCTTGTTGGTAATTAAGTGAATCAAAAAGTTTAGTGAA
The DNA here is from genome assembly GCA_021014915.2 of Artemisia tridentata subsp. tridentata. Lineage (NCBI taxonomy): Eukaryota > Viridiplantae > Streptophyta > Magnoliopsida > Asterales > Asteraceae > Artemisia > Artemisia tridentata. Next base: position 86,800,528 of record CP139502.1, on the reverse strand, counting down.
TATGGGCATCAACTTTGTTAAGAGGGTGGAGATCACATGTTAATTCCTTCATTTTGGATCTTGATGTGCAAGTGCTCCCGTTTTTCTTCGAAAGTTAGAAGTTAAAAACATGCAAGAATTGACATATACTAGAAAATTTAGAAACGTAAACAACTTTGCAGTACGATGTTTAAGAGTAAAGGCTGCAACATAGTTTTGTGGCATACGTCTCAGGTCTCATCAGTGAGTACTGAACCAAATTTATGAACAGTAGCGTGTTTTGGTATATTTTGGATCTGTATTTGGTTAGTTGTAGTACTTTTACTATTGGTTCTTTTAACTTACTTGATAATTATAGCAATATTTGTATGACCGTCTATAGTTAGATCATTTGGAAGTGAAGGGCGAAAAAAAGATGGCCCACAAATCATGCCTAGCGACAAGGTCTACGAATACATTTTATTTCGTGGAAGCGACATCAAGGTACTATTTTTGAAACATTTTTTATTGCTCTTGTCATCGTTTACGTGTTTCTTGCTCATGTCATTATCTTTTGAGGGGTTGATCTTTTAAGAAATTTTCTTCCATGTACCATGAATCCATGACATATTTGATATTTTTAGATTTTAGATGTATGGTATTTTCACTACGCTAGGATTAGACGTTCAATTTGCTATTAGCATAGATATTAATATCGTTTATTTGGTAGAATGAGGACTCATACTAATGATTTTATTTGTATAGTACAATTGTATCTTTTAGTCGAATGTTGCACATATGTCTGGGATTAAACTAACAGCTAGCAGAGCATTATTCTTTGGTGGTATACATATACTTATAATATGAAAGTTGAGTAAATACTTGCTTTAAGGTTCATGATAACAAAAGTGTGGTGGTATGCATTGTCTATGTTTAGAGGAGAAGGGGATGAGTTGGTAGATATGCAGTTTAGACGGAGAATACACACGTCTTCCATTTCAAACTAGTTGGAATGGAATGCAAATGATATAAAAAGAAACGGTAGGATGAAGAAGCTTAAAGTTTTAAACACACACATAAAGAAGGCAGTTTGTATGGTTCGAGATCAGAAATGACAACTTTAACTCGAACATGGATGAAAACCTTCCAGAGTTCCAGGTGTTTCTACTCTTATATATTTCAAGTCTTTTTTATATGCTTTTTATTGCAATGTCAATCACGAATCATGTTCAAGATTTATCTCTCTGGTGACCTCCTCTTGGTACGGATCTAACAATTGCATTTAAAGTTTGATGTCGGAGATGGCCACCACATCAAACATTAAACAATTCCTTAATAGGCTTCAACGTGCGTGGAAACCGTCAGCCCATGATGGTGGATTATAAAATATTAACCATCCTGAAAAAACCAAACATACAGTGTGGCTAGAGATATTATGTAGAGGATCATATGTCATAAACTACGGAGTGGTGCTGTATCAATTATCATACCTCAAATCCTATTAAGATGATATGTGGTTCATTAAGGTTCTTATTTTGGAGATGAGAGATTGAGTGACTAGTTCCAATGCTAGATCTCTTTGAAAGATATTGTAGTACTAAATTGGGCTCATCTTGTTGATGTTGATGAAGATCCTCCTGTATGTTTCATGGAGTGTTGTATTGCTAGGGTACTTGTGTTGTGCAACGAGTTCCAGTAAAGTTAGGATCTTTAATTCTTAAGCCACAACCACTTCTATTTGGAGATTATGCATTAGGAATGAGAAGAACGCGTGTGACAGTTTTAGCTTTATACATCATGTATATTATTAGATTCTAAATTCTAAAAGCTAAAGCATGGAAGCTATTTTTCTACTTTTGCAGGATCTTCAGGTGAAAACGTCCCCAACAGCTCAACCGACACAACCTATAAATAGTGATCCTGCAATTATACAGGTAAGCATATTCAAGCTGTGATATGTTTACACTTCTATCATGTAATGGCTCTGACAACTTCATTTATATGCAGTCTCACTATCCTAGACCGCCTCCAACGTCGTCAAGCTTGCCTGCTGCTCCTACTGGTAACTCTATGCCTGATCCTAGCACCCATAATCCACAACTGGGACAGCCTGGCTCTACTTTTCAAGGTGGATTGCCTTTATATCAACCTGATGGAAATATGGGCCCATGGGGCCCTTCACCACCGCCTCCAAATGTCAATAGTAATGGTCCACCAATGCCAATGTATTGGCCAGGGTTCTATGCCCCACCGAATGGACTTCCACAATTGCATCAGCAATCATTGTATCGACCATCACCTGGACTCCCAATGCCCCCTTCAATGCAGCAGCCTATGCAGTATCCTAGTTTCAATGCATCCATGTCAGGTGGCATTCCCAACCTGCCTGGTTCAAACTTGCCCGATTATTCATCTCCATTATTACCAACCTCAGTAACTTCGACCGGTTCAGTTAATAATACCTCCTCGTCTTTACTGGGGTCCACCCTGCCTTCTGGTCTTCCTCCTGTACCACCTTTTGTATTGAATAATGAACCTTTACCAAGTTTGATGCAAAATAAGTTCCCTAACTCTGGTGTAGCTTCAGCACCGCTAAGTGGTACCTTACCATCGGCGCCTCCTCTGCCTGCTGCTGCTACTACTGGCCCTGAAGTAAATGTCACCATACCTCCCATGCCTAACAGACCCAATGCGCTTTCTGGTGCAAACTTGTCTTATCAGGGCATGTCTCATTCAACTGGGTCCTCCACACCGTCACTTATAACCCCGGGACATCTGTTGCAGTCTGGTCAAGCTGCAGTTGTTCCATCTCAGTCCTCTCAAGCTGTTTATAAGGATGTGGAACAAGCACCAGCACCCGAACCCGAAACTGCACCTGCACCCGCACCTGCACCCGCACCCGCACCAGCACCAGCACAAACACCCGCACCTGCACCCGCACCCGCACCCGCACCCGCACCCGCACCAGCACCATCAGCAGATTTGTCTGCACCGGTATCGGTTCCTGCAGAAGCTCAACCTCCGATACTGCCATTACCAACTCAACCCCGTAATGCTCCAAAGGTATGAAGCTCTACGTTTCCATGGTATAATGTATTGCCTGGTTGGTAGTTTACATGCCTATAGACATTTGTTGTTTCTGACATGTTTCTTTTTCTGTTGTAAATGCTTATCGTTAGACAAATGGAGCTCCTTATCAGAATCGCCACAGTTACCGAGGGCGTGAAAGAGGCAGAGGATCGGGGGTATTTTCTCTTCTTTAGGTTTTTATATTGTCATAGAAGTGGTAGTTTGTATTTCGTATAAGAAAGCGTACATATCACACTCATGTATGTAGATATTTACTTTGACACGGTTTTGGATTTTCTATGATGCAGGCTTCACGACCAGTGATGAAATTTACAGAAGAATTTGATTTTACTGCAATGAATGAGAAATTCAACAAAGATGAAGTGTGGGGTACCTTGGGAAAAAGCAACAAGAGAGATGGTGATGCTAGTGACGAGGATGAATTAGAAGAGGAAAACGATGTTGCTTTACCAAAAATTGATGTGAAGGTGAGATTAACCTGCTTTTGCCATCCTTTTTACATCATAATTTTGCAAATTGCTGGTAATCATTAAAAGATTTTAAGCTGGTTTTTAAGTTCATTGAATTTTACGAGTACTTCCTTTTCTAAGATAAATATCTTTTAATCTTGAATCTACATGAAAATAGAGATGGCGTTGTATCTGTAGTAAATCGATGGAAGTTTACTAGTGTTTACTGAAATGTTACTCTGTAATCTACAGCCTGTTTATAGCAAGGATGACTTTTTTGACACGTTATCTTGCAACAATGAAAATCGATCAAATAACGGGAGGACAAGGTTTTCTGAGCAAATGAAGCTAGATACAGAGGTGATTTCCAGTCTTTCTATGTTTCTACCACAATAACTAGATGTGGCAAAGTGGGCAGGTCAGACAGGTTGGGGCTTGCGGGTCAAAATGGGCAAATATTTTCTGTCCAGGTTGACTTGGCTTGAAAAACTTTTTGCCTGAATTTTATGGAATTTCTAATTTTAAAATAAATGAGTTGGTGGTTTATGCATTAAACTTACTTTTGATCTGTTTCAGCCTGTTTGCTTTTAAGCTAGTTTGTATTACTCTGTATTATACGAGTACTATTTTGACCCATTAAAGATAAAAGTATTAACCCAGCCCATCTATAATGGCATGGGTCAAGTTTGCCACCTTTACCCATAACATTTATTTGGTGTTGTATTTTTCATATTCCGATGCTCGTGTCTTTTGCTGGTGCAGACATTTGGAGAATTCTCTAGATACCGAGGGGGTAGGGGTGGTCGTGGGCCGTATCGTGGTGGTGGTGGTCGTTTTAGAGGAGGAGGCTATCAAGGAAGGGGATATGGCTATGTCAGTAGAGGCCGTGGTGGGAGAAATCAGACCCGTGATTATTAAGATGTTTCATGTGTGTTTGGAGGATAACAAGAATTTTAGCTCGGTTTTCCTTTCTTTTCTGCAAAAGTATTTATGGAGGTTGCTATTTATCCATTATTGCTTGCAAATGGCCCTTTTATATGAGATTGATCGAGAACTGGAGATGTAACTAGGCATGTATACTCGTAAGTTTTCGGTCGTTTTCAGTGATCAAGAATATTTAAATCCAAATATTATAATGCACCAATTTGGTCATAGTTTGACATTGGGGCCGTATTTGGTTCTTAAATCGCTATCATCATTTGTAAGACTTTTTCTTCAAAGGTACACTTTGGTATGTTCATGTTTTTATAATCAAATCATTGTTATCAAGTTTTTATTAAATTCTATATCATATTAGCGGTTGCAAGCTTTTCTTGTTTATATGTCTGAATTTGATCATTTATGTTGGTTACTTTTACTGAAATGGAACGGAAGTGATACAGATACTGATTACATGGCTATACTAATGCGGCAATATTTTTGCAGTTATTAATGTCCATGATTAGAAATTACGTATTGTTTGGTGGGTTTATGTAACTGATGACGAATCGTTTACGTCATAGTCTAGATTTTTGGTTTGAACCAAACAATGGACGGTGATGGACCAGAAGCTGTCAACTTCAATCTGGTATGGTTTGGTTTGCGATAATCCAATGTGAAATGGTTGACATATTTTTTGTTTTTTGTTTTGTCATACACAAAAGTAAAAGTAAATTATGTAAGCAAGTTAACTATACCATTATGGTATTGAAATCTTAACCCAGTTAAGAGGCAAAAACAAAGCTAGGGGTTGATATTTCTAGTTTGGTTTTTGACCTTGCTGACGGTCAGGGGCTTCGACTCGTGTGGATGTTAATTCTTTTAGCTAATCATTAACCCTAGTCTGAGATCGATACTTGATCAAGAGACTCACTACGAAAGTTATACTCATGTGTTGTCACTGGCATCGGATGTTTGAGTGATCACGCATCCATGCATAAAGACAGTTTCTACATGACATCCTATCATTTAGATTCGAATCTTAGAGCAACAGGTGTAGTCACCAAAGTCAAGACCCAAAAAGTGTGTAACGTCATGCCACATAAGCATTTTTCTTTTTCACTTTCTTTATCACTCTCACACCCAGAAACCCCTCCATATTTCATAGTCACTCAAGCCAAAACTCCACTTTTATAACCTACCATTGTATTTTATTTTCAATTTTTTTCTAACCAACTAATTTTTCATTTATTAAAAAAAAAAAAAAAAATTACATAAAAATTCATTAAATGTAAAAAAGTACACATTTAACTTGGATTAACTTTGCAATTTTTTTAGAGTTAGTGACTAACTATACAACTTTCTACAGTTTAGGGGCAACAACTGAAAAACAACATTTTCAAAGGTTTAAAATGAAAAAAACAGAAAAACAAAAAAACACTACGGGTGCGTTTAGTTGGGGGAAAACACCCTTGTTTTCTACAAAATATTTTGTGGAAAACAAGAAAAACAGAGACCGCGTTCAAATCAACGTTTTCTAACAAAATGTTTTGCAAAACACAAAATCTCCTATTTCATAACTTAACAAGGAAAACTACAAAATAAATTTTAGTTGTTTTCCTTGTTTTCCATTGTACCCACAACCCTCCTTCCCCTTCTTCAAAATACAAAATACGAACATCAAGTAAACGTGTTTTCTATATTTTCAAGTGTTTTGAAGAGATAAATTTCTCTTCCAAATTTTTACAAAACTAGAGATAGAAAAAAAGAGATTTTTTTCTCCAACTAAACGCACCCGTATGTATCATCTTTTTCGTTTCCCACACACCACACACACTTTCACACGCATTTTCAAATGTTTAATTGAAAGAAAAGAAAAAGGAGAAATCGTTTTGTCACAAGGCATGGGAGTCACTTGCATGATGGCGCGGGAGGGAGGGGGGCGGGGGCGGTATGGTGGCGTGGGCTTGGCGCCCTACCTCGTTGGTTTGGTGTTGGTGTCGCATGACTGCACCCGATGTTCTTAGTTTGATACTGACAACACAAACTGGTTACCTAAACCATGACATGAAATGAGCCAAACCAGCTAATGAGAAGTTCTTATGAAGTGGTAACAGGTTTTTAGTTATAATTACTTTCCTGCTATTTAAACCGTGTTATTGTTTATGTTTATTTGTGGGCTTATAAGCTTATTTGAATTCGGTTTATATTTTATAAGCTCATTTTTTGGGCTTATTTTGAGAATTTTGGGCTTGTATATATGCTTATTATGGCATAACTAGCAGGGTACTCGCGCGTTACGGCAACGGGTACCATGCAATTAAAATTTTCAGTGAGAAACATTTTTCGGTTCTATATTTTACGATACAATAGCTTTATGATAAATCAATAGAGTTTCAAAAATGCATAGAGTCAAAATGCATAGAGTTTCAAAATGCATAGAAATTTTTTAGCTACGGCCTCTGTATTGTCATAATATCACGTGATAAATCAATAGAGTTTCAAAACGATTTAATAATATGTTTTGAACATCGTAATTTACTATGCATTTTGAAACTCTATTGATTTAATAATATCGTTTTTGGATGACTTTTATTGGCTAGCCGAACCGCTGGCGACTCTGGTTCCCGGTTGAACCCGTTGGTTCGGACCGGTTTTTAAAACCATATGTACTATTAACTTGTTTGCATATAAATTATATGAAGTTTTGTGTGTTTTATTAGTTTGTAAAACATGTATAATAACAAGTATTTTTTTATATTAGGGGTGTTTTAAAAATAACATTTATTACGTAGTTATTGTTATAGACGTTTTTTACTTATATTAAATTACATTGGAGTTTTTTAATTATTTTTTTGAAAACATGCCTACAAAAAGTGCTTTAAAGAGTTGTAACAAATGCTATTATAGCTATACTTATTAAAATTTGCCTTAATAAGTAAGTGTTTAGTCTTAATATTTTAAGACTTTCATTTTGGGAATGTTCCAAATGCTTTATAATGCAGTATAGATAAACTTATAGAGTAAATTGCAAAAGTTATCCTTGTGGTTTGGTCAAATTGCAGGTTCAGTCCTTATCTTTTCAAAAGTGCACTCGAGTCTTTATGGGAAACTTAAAAGTGCAGTCTTGGTCCCTGACCAAAATTAAATGACTAAATAACCCTCATAGGGACCAAAGTGAAAGAGAAGACGAATAAGGTATTTTAGTAATTTAATTTTAGCGAGAAACTTAATTTGCATTTGTAAGTTCCTCACATAAACACCAAAAACGAAAACACATAAAAACACATCTCACAAACACAAACACAAACTCTGTTAAAATATTAAAAAAAAACAAAAAAAATCAAAAAAAAGAAAGAAAATACTTGTGACGTCGCGTGGTGGCCACGACGCAAGCTCCTATAGCACCACCACCGGTATGGTGGCTTGCACCATAGATAGACAATGTGAGCAAAAACACGACCTAGATATAAGCTATGGTTTAAGATAACTTGATAGTGTGGTTAGAATGGATCCCAATTTACCGGGGTAACCCTTTTATAAAAAAACAAAACAAACACAAAAAAACAATCTTAAATCCAATCAATTAAAACAATCAACTTATATATTTAATCGCCGTTAAAAAAAAAAAAAAAAAAAAAAAAAAAAAAAAAAAAAAAAAAAAAAAAATTTAATCGCCGTTAAAAAAAAAAAAAAAAAAAAAAAAAAAAACCTTGTATATTTAATCGCCTTAGTGATATATTTAATCCAATCAATTCAGCTTGAGTACTTCTCTATCAAATATCCATTCTTTTAGTTTAAAACAAACACTGTTATTTTCTCTATGATCATGTTTGGCATGCAAGATTCTTAAAAGATTAAACTTATTTTTTACTAATATTTGCTTGACAAACGTAAGAGATTTTGAAAGAACAATATTTTACAATTTCTTAAAGTCAAATGCCACCATATAAATAATCTTCAATTTTTCCTTCTCCATCATTTTCATCTCCAATTCTATGTCAATTACTTGTGCCAGATATAACTAGTTCTTTGGTGCATATACTTTTGCCTCAAACACTAAAGGGTCTTCATATAGGTTTAAACAATAAAATCAGTCTTTAAAAACTAAAATTATAAGTTTCTATATATTTAGGCATTTAGATTTCAACTATTGTTAAAGACTTGGAGGATATAATGAAATTTCTTCCAATCAAGTTGCATATACAATATATTATTGACAAGATAAAACAAAATTAAGGGTAAACTAAACTGAATTTTTGATCATTGGAAAAGTAAAATCCGATGTAGGAGCAATCCTTGGTGACCTCGGAGACCTTGGAGGGAACTCGGAAACTTGACGCCCATCGTAGTCATAATATATAACACCCGAAAACTCCGGTGGTTGACATTTCACTCCCATCAAAATCTCTTTTTGCCACACACCACCTTGTCCAAACCCTTCCTCGACTGCCCTAGCATCTTGAGCACCATCCTTTTTATGGTTAACGACGAACGAGCTCATAGCCTTGTTACTTATGGTGGTGATAAGTTGTCTAGGAGACCTCAACGGGGATCTTGGTGGGATTTTTTCTTGATAATGATCGTCTTCAAATGAATTAAACGACGACTTATCAGAACTACTTGCAATACTATCTTTACTTACTTCCTTTTTTGCTGCTCGTCTTGCATGGTTGGCACATAGAGCGACTACAGCAGAAACCACGACAAATAGGCCGATTCCAAGAGGTATGGAAAAGACATGATTGTTGACATGATTGTCGATGGCATATATCATGTTCAAACGTACCATTTTGCTTGATACTATGATATATGATAGAGGAAAGAAATATGCATGAATACCAAGTCTTGTTGATGTCGTGCATATATAGAGAGTTGTTGGCTTATATGCATTTAATATTTTGGAAGGTAGGAGGGGCAAAGATGTTCAACTTCTAGTGCTGTGATTAATTAATGTTTTGGATAATTATTAACAAGTATTTATTCTTGGGGCTTCTATTTACAAGATAGTTGCATGATTAATAAACTTTTGGTTGACAAATTGGTATGAAATTTCGTTTGCAACCCACAATAGGATAATTGATACCATATAAACTTAAAATGGACTAATAAGTAATTAACATAAAAACATATAAAGAAAAGTATAGCTAACATTTTTATAGGTATTTATGCTAGTAGGTGATGGAAGTTTCATAGATCGAAAGAAAGTCACGTGTTAGAGTAATAAAATCTTACTTGTCGTAAGGCAATCAAAGAATAATAAAGAAAAATTAAGGGTGCTGTTATCCATAAATATGGCTCACCTTTACTCATTATTATTAGTGCAAGACTAATTTTTATAATTTTTGTTTTATATTTATTATTATTTAATATTTTTGATTTGTGAAACTTTATTTTTTCTATTATATACTTTCTATTTCATAATTTTATAATAATAAAAAAAATTAAAATGCAAGGTGATATTAGAATTCATTTTGAGGATATGTATTTCCACTCCCAAAAAACAAAACATTGCTACTTTGCAATTACTAATCAAAGAATAATGCATCATCAAACCCCACAAAGGCAAATAGCCAAATAAGAGATGTTTAAGTCAATCCTATTATTTCTGCTTTTGTTGACTTTGTTTCAAAACTACTATAGATTGACCTAGTCTTATGAAGCTGGACACAAAACCAACTATGGCTTTTGGTCAAAAGTCAAACCTTGTTGAAGTCGACCTCACTCTTGACCAGTTCCTCAACCTCGGGTATGTTTGACAACAATAGCTGTTGTTGGTGCTGGTGCTGGTGCTGATGCTGAAAAAGATTAAAATTATAGATTTTTTTTGTAGTGATGTTTGGCAAACTAGCTGAAATTGTAAATTAAAAGTGTAAAATGACGTAATTAGAGATTATTTTGTGAAAAAAAAAGCTGTAACTCCCATAATCTTTCATAAGTTGGTTTAAGGAGCTTTTATTTTTGGAGATTATTTTTACTATAATCTTTCATAAGTTGTTCAGCCAAACAATGCTACGTTTTAGACAAAAGATTATCTTGTGAAAAAAAAAAAAAAAAAACTGTAGCCCCCATAATCTCTCATAATCTGCGTCACCAAACACAACCCTCCTCTTGCACATAGCTTTATACATGTATTCACAATAATGAAAAATCTCTGCACCAAAAAAAAAAACAAAATAATGAAAAATCTTCTAGAAAATTTCAAGTTATATTAACACATAAAAGTTCATTTTTATACTTTCGGGTATAACATAATATTAATAATAGATTGTCAATTACTCGACCATAAAACTATTTTTCATCAGGAATTAAGGATCATAATATCCTATATAAAGCTAAATGTCTAAAAGTTAACACGTTTGTGGCATCATAGATTGTCTGATAGACGAATTCGTAGACCGCCAATGCTTCAATAAGGTGTCTTACTACTAGGGTTTTCTGCTAATTAACAACCAGTCCAACGATTGACCTGATCCATCAGCGTTTTATAATCGTTATGAGGGTCATTATTGTCATAAATTCTACAGAGTATTTGTTAATAGACAAATAAGTTTTATGGATCATATCAAAATCATGTCAGCATTTTTATAACAATGATAATAGCATTGATCTGCAATTTTGATGTTTAGTTGTTATTGAAAGAAAAAAAAAAAATGCCGCAATTTGATTTACTGCATTATTTAACTACGAGTATATCACGTCTTCTTTGGAAAAGAACAAGTTAATATATTGAAGTGATGATCTTTTACGATACTAAACATTAAGAACACATTGACTTTTGACGGCCAGATAGCTTTCATAATAATGCTAGCTCAATGAAAATAGATTGCTCAACAAACTTGCTAATTTGTTTAAGAGCTAGCTAGCTATTCAGTTCGAGTCTTGCAACTTTTTAGGTGTATCAATTCGATCAAGGTTTTTCGTTGTATGTATTCATACAAATTGAGCTTTGTATGCCAAGATTCGAACTGTGATTTGTACAGTTTTTCTGTACTTACTTATTCGATGCAGTAAACTTTTACGGTTGAAAAACCTAACTAGCTAAATTAATAAAGTCAGTTGGACTTTCACATCGTCACCCTTTAGTTTACGATTGAGATAATAATGATCGAACAAAATTCTTGCTGTTCCAAAAGTAATAAGAATGATTAAATCGTTTAACTTAAAGATAAACAATCCAAACATCTTTGGTTTATTATGTCGACTTGTCGTCTTTGAAAACATCATAGCTATTCGACAATACAAGGGTGTCTATTTAAGCTTATTTGTGGGCTTATATCTGATTTCAGCTTATTTTTTATAAGCTCAAAATTTCCGTCTTACTTTTGAGACTTTTGGGCTAATAGAAGCTTATTTTAATATAACAAGCTTTTAAGTCTGTAGAACTCTGAATAAGCCGGAAAATTTGAACTTATAAAAAATAAGCCGAAATCACATAAGGTCATAAGCTCATAAATAAGCTTAAACAAACACCCCCATAATCTAACTAACGTCTTGTAAAATGCAATGACTAACAAATCCATCTGTTAAATATTAGCTTAAAATACTCGATCATCTATCAATCTCTATCGATAATCTGATTAGAAAGTTATTGTAGTAAATAGAGGAGAAATCTAGCTCGTGGACATTGATCACTTCACCTAATACTATGCTTCAATTAGCTTTTCATTTTCTTGATTGAACATGACTTTTGACTAACTTTTTCAATCAACATCAAAACTAGTATTTGTTGCCTAGTAAATAGAGGAGAAATCTACGTTGTACGCAACATTATAGTAGTCTCTTCGTTTTGCCATAGTACCCTTACTTGTTTCTTACTTTATTTCTCCTAACACGCGTTTATGATTATATTGTTCCGAAACAGTTTCTACAACTCATAATTACTAAAAGAACAGGTAACTGAGGACCAACCAAATCTGAATCATAAACTACGTTTTGTATGTCATTAAGATGTATTGGTTTATTTGTTGACGACTGTGACTGCTGCAATTATTTAAATACGACCACATGGATCATTCATATATATCTTCTTTCGTTTACTTATAATATCATGTACTTAGTCAATGTATTGCAATAATTATTAACTACTATATTATGAAAGAAGTTTCGTTATAATAATTAAGTTAGCTTCATCATTTTTTTTATTTTTGACCCATTCGTCACTAGAAATTATATATTAGGGGCCTGTTTGGTAGAAGCTTTTTGGGGAGCTGTTAGCTTTTTGTTACAAAAATAATCTCCTCTAAAATAAGTAGCTCCGTTTGGATACATTAACTTCAAGCTTTTATTTCAAACAAATAGCTCCTAAATGAAAAGCTGATTCATGAAGCTTTTTATACATCTTGGAGCTGTTAAAACTTTAAATTACTGATATACCCTCCAAACATTTGTTTACAATTATAAATATGTCCTTTTATGTCATTTTACATCTTATAATTACATTTAACAGCTAACTTACCAAACACTTTTATTAAAAAAAAGATACAGCTTGTAGCTCATGTTAACAGCTTTGCAGTTTACAGCTTACAGCTTACAGTTAACAGCTTACAACATACAGCTTACAGCTAGTTTTGCCAAACATACCCTGGAAGTTATATATTAGCTTCATCATTTTTTTTAGGAACAGTTTCATCCATATGCTTCCAAATCTTGAATATTACATGAACATCCTTGTAAATTTTGATATTACGTCAATATCCTTGCAAACTTTTGTAATACTCAGATATATCCAAATACTATCTTATAGACCTGTCAAATTGACGGGTTTTTAGAAGAATGAATACATCAAGAAATTAAGTGTGCGGGTAAAGTAAGAAAAAACAACGAATGTAAAGATTTTGAATTGTTTTTTAATGAAATAATATGTAATAAGTGAATGATACAATAAAGAAACATGAGTGTAACTATTAATCTAATAAACGTCTATGCACGCAGGCTACAATCTTCATGGTCTTGAAAAACAAATGTCTGTAGTGAGTGATAATTAAGTGATAAACCAATAAACATTTCTTGAGCACCTAATAAGAGTAAAAAAAAGTGTAAGTAAAAAGATGTTTGTGATTAATAATACATGTAAATATAAAAAATGTCACAAAAGATATCGTATGTATATTTGTACGTACCTCTTCAAACATGGTTATAAACCTTGAAAAACTTCTTTGTAGACTACATTTGTAGTAGTTTTTGATAGATTATCATCCACATCGGAAACAACAACCTTCAAACCTTTTTGCTTTTGACACGCGAAAGAGCCACATATAGTTGTCCATGTGTGAAAACCGGACGTGGCAGGTACAAACCAACTCTTGAAAGCGATTGCCCTTGGCTTTTGTTTTTTGTCATGGCAAATGACACTGAAATAGGATATTATTTCCTCACGATCTTTAGAGGTAAACGTTTATGAGATGAACTTATTCTCAACCTTGGTAAATCGCATTAAAAATTTGTGAACACTTTCTATTTATAAATCTATTCATATCAAGTTGTAAACACATTCTCTTTATAATGAGTCTTGTTTTGCAATTCTCATATCAAGTAGTAAACACATTCTCTTTATAATGAGTCTTGTTTTGCAATTCTCATACATTGGAGAGGATATGGGAATGTGAGTGTATACCATTGTATGTTTAATGCTCAAGATATGCGAAGCATGTATCTTAGGGAAAATAATCATACATGTCTAAATATTTGAAAGGTTATATAATTTGGTTGACATTTATTAACATATTTAACTACAAACAGATTCAAATATGAGAGACGATATTCAAATATATTTTTCAAACTGTAAATGTAATCAACATTACTAAGAGTGAACCAAAAATTTTACTGTGGTTATATTCTTGTTCTTAAAAAAAAAAATCGTTCATTGTTTAGTGATACATACATATTCAAATATGAGATAGGACATAAGTAATAGCATCAGGCCATAGTATTATTAAGTACGGGTTTGTAAACATCAAACATAAAGACTATCTAGTAACTAATTTGTAAAAAAACCCACAAAATTCATGAAAGTATCAACACACGTTCACGGGTCTTTCTCAACCTTGACCTGCACAAGCTTCCTTTTAGTCTTTGAACACTCACGGCTTGGTTCTGCATCTGATGCGCGTTTATTGTTTTGCACTTTCTCAGGACGAGTTGTAGTACTACTTTTGAGCGCATTGGTAGGTGTATTGTTCTCATCAGTTTAAGACTCAAGATCCTAAAAGCAAGAATAAAATATATGTCATTAGAAGAAACAACAGCAGTACAATACGTTGGTGGCGTACTGGTCGCTTGTTTGGTGTAGCAGACACAATGAGAGACTGAATAATCTCAGGATCATCAGAAAGATGCAACACATTAAACACAGGCAACAACTTTTTTGCATTGTATTCATCAATAGCTACTTTAATGGCATACCGCTTACCAATTAACAGTGATTTCAGATGGGAACCTTTCACTCGCACTAGTCTGCATAAATATTTCATGGTGGCCATATAATAATTTGTTGACTGTTTGCTAAAGTGAATAAATTATCAATTTTTTAGGTAGCAATCAGAGCAGAGTTTTCTAATGGGTCAAATAATGTAACTGTTGTCCAGTTCGAAACAGGGTGGCGATGGGAACCAAACACTTATTAAATAATTAAAATTAGAGTTATATAGAAAAGTACCTTTCCATATTTATCACGCAGCTAATAAGCAGATCTATCCACCATTGCTTGAACCGCATTTTTAAAAAGCGATAATGATATTGTCCCAGTCTCGTCTTGTACGCGAGTTTGTAGACGGAATCTAACACCATATATATTTTCAACGTATTACTTTTTGATTGTGATAGATAATACCAATGTAGAATGTAGAAATTGTTCATGTAGAAACTCTAAAAAATTGATTTTTTTTGTAAAGCTCACTGTGTTTTAATGCCTGAAACAATGACATTGCATTTAGTGCAAAACCACTCATTAGGTCCAGTTGGTAACTTCTTTTTTTACTCATCTTCAAGATCAACATACTTACTGGCTTTAATCACTTTTACGGCAGATTCTGCAACCAATGTATCACCAGCCTTCCTCTTCCTGTATCGCAATGATAGTAACAATAATAATAGAAGCCATACCCTGAATATCAAGTTACAGCTCGATGTTAGTACAAACTATACAATTGTAAAAGTATCTAGGGATTGTTATGTACCTGCGCAACATCTAACAATTCAGCAATGTTTCTGAGAGCAAATTTATTCACAAAATCATCCTTAGTGGAGTACTTGGAAGGGGTGGAAATCCTCGATACTGTATTTTGTGAGTTTTCAAAAATTGCCCCAATTTTCATTTTAACTCTAGAATAACTTGGGTGACTGGGCAACTTGTACCTTCACCACCCATATATCCGACAAGTGTCCCAAGTACATGCAAAGTGGAGCCTTATGGTTGGTAGATGTACAAGTCGCCCGGGGTATTCTAGAGTTAAAATGAAAATTAGGGCAATTTTTGATGTGTTGGGATGCCTCCGGGGCATTTTTGGAATTTTCCCTATATAAAATTAGATACATAAAAACCTTAATCATAAACCCTAATGGACCTAAGCCTACATACGGGCTCGGGCCAACAATCTATCAGTAAATACTCTTTGCAATTTGAGCAACGAAATCGTGAAAACTCGAATTGAAGAATAAATATAAGACAAAAATACACCGTTGGTCCCTAAACTTTCTAGAAAGCATCGCAGGGGCCTCAAACTGAGCATTTTCGTCGCCGTGCGTCCCTTTTTCATGTTTTTGAGGCCAATTGCGTCCTTTGACCTGTAATCCGCTAGTCAACGCCGTTCCTTTCCGTTACATTTTGTTTTTAGCACTAGGGCATAATCGTCATTTTGTAATTAAGCTTATTTTATTAAACCGTGTCAGTAGCACGCGGCTTCTATGGTTGCTACAGTAATTTTAGGCTAATAAAAGCTACACTTTTTCACCACTCATCCCTAAACTCTCCTCTCTCTCATAAAATCTTATCTTTACTATTTTCGATCAAATATTAATAATGGTGCGTTGTGCTTGTGGTAGGCGGTCGGTCGTCCGGACTTGCTGGAATAATGTAAACGCCGGTAGGCGTTACTATGCATTTCCGATAGAGGTGCGTTAATGGTTGTGTTTTTTTTAGTTAAAATGTCACGTTTGTAGTTTAATCATGGTTTAAGTGTAATGGTTGTTTTAGCTTTAAAGTTTATTTTCAAGTTATGAGTATAAGCTTCAGTGTGATCCTCAACTTTTGATTTTTAGGGATCAAGATGTCCCTTCAATGGGTGGTACGATCCACTCATGCCACCGAGAGCAAGGGAGGTGATCCTCTACTTGAGGAGGCACCTTCACCGGAATGAGGCGACATTACAAGAATGCCAAGCCGGCCTCATTGCTGAGACAATCAAGGCTGTCACCAGGGCGACAGGGCAAACGAGCTAGAGGCTGCTCACCAAGCATCCCTAGCTGATCTCCTTCTTGAGAAAGAGAAAGTTTGACATTTGAGGAACTTCTGTGTACTCTCCTACATAGTCATCGTTTTAGTTTGCCTATGGTTTATTTAGTGGCTTTAGAAATACACTAGTTTTTTGTGTTTTGGAACCCTTTCTAGGAAGTAGATGTCATGTACAGTAGTTTGTTTTGTGTGTTTAGGAAGCTTCAATGTAGGTTGACTAATACAAAATATTGACTTCATTTACTTTGGTCGTTGGCTAAGAGTATAAATACGTTATTCCTGTGCTGCCTTTATTGGTTTATTAGTAGGTTAGCCACACAAACATTATCCAATGCAAAACACATCCTACTAAAATGATCAGAGATGGATGTATCAACATAAAATTGATCTGGTGTTGCTCATCCATTTATGATTCTTCATTGGTCTTTGTCAAAATAGAAAAACATTATCCAGCTCACAAACACAGATTCAAGTAAGATAGATCCAACTATCAAAGATGGAAGAAGTATCAACGATGGATGAACAGACACCACATTCAAATATGAACATAAACTTGCTCTGGTGTTGTTCATCCATTTTTGATTCTTCATTGCTCTTTGTCAAAATACCGAAACATTATCCAAGCAAGAACGCAAGCTGGTAAATTGACTATTCAAAAGTCAATTTTCATGTATAATGACAGTAATTGAAATTGTAAAAGTCAACACTAATAACTATCTGTATGAACTTGCAACAATAGGTAGAATAACATGAGATGATTTCATACATAATGCAAATTGGATATATTTCCAAATGCATAAAATTTTGTAGTCTACAACGTTCAGAAACACACATTGTTAAAAGATAGAAAATATTGTCTATGAAATATTGTCTATGAATTACATATTAGATGAAAACCATTGTCTTTGAAATACTTAACCCACATTTTTTTCTAGTGAAGCCATCCTTGCTGCTAGTATCTTCTTCCTACTCCACCAATGTTTTGCAGATACACCAGAAGCAGCATTAAGTTGACTTCCAGATTGAGACTGGTCCACACTTGCTTGAATATGACTTTCAGACTGACCACCAGTTTCTTGCACATGACTTTGAGATTGAGCATCAGTTTGACTTTGAGCTTGTTCATTTGCTTCAAAGTTGTTACCTTTAACCTTTCTCTTCTTCCTTGATGGAACTTTTGGCTGGGATGAACCTGTTTTTTGAGACTGCTGGGTACTACCTTGACTTCCTATAACACCTCCTTGCCCAGGACATGTTTTCTTGTTGTGTCCAACATTGCCACAATACCACAAACTACACTCCTACTAGAATGTGACAACTTACTATCTTTATCGGTATCATCATTTTCAGTAAAAGACCTAGTTCTTTTCTTTCATGGCCTACCCAATGGTTTATGATGTTTAGGTGGAAGAATGGTTGTAGTTACATTTGACTTTTTCCAATGTTGATAACCATTTATGGGCTGGATGTGATGTTTGTAAGTTTCCTACCAAGTCTTAAGCAAGTAACATGGATGAACCCATGATTCTACAGATCCTACTTCCATTCCATTGAACTTCATATACCGGTTGGTAGCAACAACATGTTAACATGGCATACCTGTAAGCTCCCATCTTCTACAAGTACAAGCCCAAGCTTCAACATTTACAAAACACTTATCTCCCCATCCACTAACGTGATACTTATCTCCTTCAGTCCGTAAAACGGTGTACTTATAAGTCTCTTTCTTAATCAAGTCTAACATGTGTGTTGCCTTTGGTGTTAATGGACTGGCACACTTGTCAATTGTATGCAAAATTGTAACACTCCAAATCAGATCGCAGCGGAAATAACTTCTGGGGTGCTACTTAACTAGATCATAACATAAGTGATAGAGAACGAATTTATCAAATTCGTTTTAAAAGCTTTATTGAATAAAACATCAATTTTACATAATTGAAATGCGGAAAATAAGGCCCATTATTGTTATTAGTTGTCCCATGGTACAAAAACCCTGGTCATGAGTGTTATGTGTACACTCCAAAAGTGTGCCTATGCCCCTGCCACGCACTGCCTTGCATCATCATATGTCAATCAATTATACACCTGAGAAAACATGCTAAAAAGTGTCAACACAATGATTAGTGAGTTCATAGAGTTTATATAAAGCAGTAAAGTTGTATCATAATTGAAGCATGTGACCATCACCCTGATGACACATCAATATAAAATGTCTAGCACTAAGTTCATGCAACCGAAAAGGTTTTCTAGCTATGTGTAGGAGGTTATGCTCCCTGTAGGTATCAAAATACCCAAGTATAGTAGGTGGTTACGCACCCCGAAATGCAGGTAGTTACGTACCCAAGTAATGTAGATATCTAGTACCTAAGTAGTGTAGGTGGTTACGCACCCAGAAATGTAGGTAGTTACATACCCAAGTAGTGTAGGTGGTTACGCACCCCGATATGTAGGTAGTTACGTACCCAAGTAGTGTAGGTATCTAGTACCAAATGATTTAAGTAGTTATGCACCCTGATGTGTAGGTAACGAGTGAATTGTTATTGTACTCAAATAATCAAGCAAGTATTTAAATAGACAGGAAACATTTCGAGTAATCAACCATGTAAAGCGAGTAATGAGCTTAAGTAAAACGAGCATATATCTCCCCCAAAGAGTCTAAAGTTATTAAACGAGTAAAAGTGAGGCTATGACTCACGGTGAACCGTGAAAGTTTAATGTACTTGTAAAAGTAAATGAATATAGTTGAGCATGTCTCTCCCCCAAAAGTAAATCAAAACGTATAAAAGTAGGGGCTATGAATCTCACCTTGAGTATACCTAGCAAGGTGAAATATGAAATCAAGTAAGTTATGGGAACGGATCCAACACACGACCTGAATTAATAATGAAGTCTGAGATTTTACAGTTTTGGCTCAGTATGAATGATGAGTGTGAAAACGAGTAACGGATAACGATCCAGTTTGTGATGTGTGAGTTTGATATGCTTAAAATGCTTAAAGTTAAAAAATAATATTATATATAATATTATCTTGTCTTTATATTTTTGGTTCCACAATTATCGTTTCCTCGAATGTCGCTGTATAACATGTTAAGCAAATCGTTAAAAGTTCGTTATATAATTATAAACGTAACGAAAATAAATATACTGAAACGAATGACGAGAATGCACATATTTAAATGAAAATGTGCAAAGTATGAAATGGAAATGATTATAAGCAATTGTTACTGTTCAGCCCTTGGTCTTTCACAGAATTTACAATTTATACCCTAACGGTGTAGGTTTTGCACCGTTAGTCCTCCGTTAGTCAAATGTTACAAATTAAGTCCAATAAAGGTCAAGTATTACATTTTAAGCCTTAAGCTTACTGTTTTAACAATTCTCACCCCAAGTTATCAAATTTACAGTTTAGAACTTAATTATACGAAAGTTACATAATTAACCCTAATAGTAAACTTGGTTTGCAAAATTAGTCCAAAAATCACAAAAAGAATGGGAATTGATTTCTGAAAGTTTCTATAGCTTTATAAAGCTTATTTAAATCAAAATGATCAGCTTATTTTCGAGAGTGCTTATTTTTCCACTTATTGGGCTTTTAACGAGACAATACAAGGCCCAATAACAACATTTGATCCATTGGGTTTAAGAGGGGTTTGGGCTTTTCTTTGGGCTCATTTTAATGTCACAAAAACACAATCAAACTGCTTATTTAATAGCTTATACAAAATTGCTTAATGGGCTTATTATTCGGATTTAAGCCCAATCCGATAACTATATATATATAGATACTGATTCGAGTAGCGTTAGGTTTGGCCTTTAAAAAGGGCTTTCGAGAGCTTTTCAAGGGAAACTCAAAACATGGACTTGGTCAATGAGATTATAAAGAAACGGGTTGTATAATAAAAACAAGATGGTGTGTGTTTGAATTTGGTTTTATTTGTCCCTTTCTATTCGATATTAACATGTTCTAACAAATAATAAAACGACATAAAAATGAGATATGATTCGATAAATGAGTAAAATGAGTGCGATAAGTAAATAAACGAAATTCCAAGTGTCAAGTATAGATAATACACATGTTCTTAGCCATCCATAAGGAGGTCACTGCGTTAAACGTAAAATAAATGAATAAATAGAAGCGTAAAATGAAATAAAATGAGATATACGTTCGAAACAAATAAGAAACGATGCATGATATGTTGTGAATCAATATGAAGGATTGAAAATGAGATTAGGAAGACTTACTACACCTTTGAGGTGGAGTTTAACGTTCGAAAAGATCAAGAACACTAGAAATGTGATCGTAGCTCGCGTAAACTATTACCAATGGGTTCGAATGGCAAGTAAACGACTTGGAATGGACTTTAATAAAAGAGGCTTGGTTCATGTTCTTCCTTGGGGACTTTCGACAGTGGGGGAGTTTGAGAGAAAATAGGAAAATGTTCGTGTGTGAATGGTGTTAAAATCATACATATATATATAAGTCGAATATTAGTTTTTAAAAATCATCAACTTGGTGCATGATTGTCGAACGTTCTTGTGCATAAATATGGGTATATATTGTTTTTAAATTGGCAGGTTGGTTCTTTATATTCGAATGGCAAAGGCAATGATCGAATGTATAGTAATATATTTGGCAAGTGGTGTGTTATAATATGTATGTGCATGTGAGAATAAATGGACAAACATTTGCACACATGCATGCATGCATGTATGTCTCGTTTATATTGTAAAGAAAGGAGACAAGTTGTTTTGATTATATTCGATTCTGTGGCAGAGGGAGATAAGGCTTCTAGATGATATAAATCTAGTAACATGTAAGCAAGAGGGCGCTTGAGTTTTTATTTGACCAAGTGGTGACACATATATGTACTCGTATGCCTTCAAAGGGTCCAAATGATTTTTAAACGTGTTGAGTTGAGTAGGAAAGTGAGAAACACGACTCACTAAAATCATAGTTGATCATAAAAAGTCATAAGAACTAGGGAAAACAAGTTGTGATCGAATTTAGGTTAAAATGGATAAAACCTTGGGTGCATTGTACAAGTGTTGAGGGAGGTTTACTTTGGACCTCGTTTACTTGTCAAATATTCGAATTATGAAAGGAGGTTGATCAATCTTGATTCTTTGGTGTGTAAAGATTTGAGATGTGGAAAAACTTGTATAAGTAACACTAAATCATAACATGTATGGTTCTTGTGGTTTTGGCCGAATCTAGAGTGAGAAAGAGAGATGATATGGTACATTGTAGAGAGAGAAAGTGAAAGAGATTAGATTAAGAAAATGAGAAGGTCCAGCCCTCTCCTTTGGTGGGAGAGGGTATTTATACAACATACATAAACGCCCCATGTGAGCTGTGGAGTGAGCTGACAGTGGGTAAAGACCCGACCCAACTCCACGAATACTACGATAACTAATGTAATACTAGAAATAAAGCTGGGCGATATTTACGTGAATTGGAAATAGACAACTAGTTTGCATATAGTGCAAGGACTTATTGTGTAATATTCTAATAGTTGTCAAGTTTGACATATAAATACCCTTCAAGTATTCACTTGAAGGGTGTGGCTGTGAGAACCTTATCCAAAGCAATAAAATCCGGTTTTCACTTTCTCCACCTTCTCTCTACTCTCTCACTAAACCGAACCATGAATCTCTTCTACTTTCATCAACCTCGACCTCCAGAAGGTCTTAAAACACGATTCTTGGTCATTACAATTGGTATCAAAGCATATGTATTGATACCAATAGCATATGTATTGACCCGTGTTTCTTTCCTAAAATTAATGGCTTTTGTTCAATTCATTCAAAACCCGCGCTTCATTAATGGCTTTCGTATATTTCAGTACGAAACCCGAGCTTAACCCAATGGCTTCGGAACAACTCAGTTTCGGACCCGAGCTTCAAAGAAAGGAAAGTGCTTCATCAACAAAATTTCGAGCGCTTATACTAAAAATAATGGCTTGTAAGTATTTCAGCTTACAACCCGAGCTTCAACGTTTTGGCTTATGTACACATAACAGTGCATAACCCTTTTTCAAAGAAAGGACCCTGTTGTACGCTTTATTGCAACAATCCTAAAAGATAAGAAGTTTTCATGCAAAGTTTTTCAAATCTAAACTTCTTAATCTTAAGCAAAATTTTATTCAAATATTCTTCAAAAGGTTTTTCAAATCTTTTCAAAAATTTTGCTTAAGATTTTTCAAATCGTTACTCCCACTTGCTCCAAAGTTTACTAAATGTTACATCCAATGCAAGTTTTGAGGGGGAGTATTCTTGAAACAATTTTGTTCCAAAAAGTTCATGCATATCAGTTTCTCCCTATTAGCTTTCTAAAAACAATGATTTTAATCAAACGGTATCAAAAATACCATTGAAATGCTATTTTTGAGGGGGAGAAATGGGATTAAAATGTGATCATGGTTCGAATCTCAAAGGAGCTCATCAGAAAGACTCAGATTAACCATCGAATTGACGAAGCTTAAATGTCAGCAATCGAAAAGACTTGTCCTGGACGGGTAATAATTTCAAGCTGAATTTATTCAGTGATGCAAGCGTGTCTCGCAAAGGACTTGTCTGAGTAGAATGTACCAATTCGAGAGATGATCTTTGAATATGACCGGGACGGGTAATAATTTCAAGCTAGTCTACCTAGTGATGTAAGCGTGTCTCGCGAAGGTCATGTTCATCGAAAATCGATCATTTCAAAATGTGCGAACTCTACCCAACATGTGCAATTTATTTCAAAAATGTATGAGCACATGTGAAGGGGGAGTGTTACAAAAACGCAAAACTCTCAATGTGATCTAAATGTGTTTTCTCATAAACATGTTGAGAGATTTTCAAATGGTTTTATGGCAAGTGATCAACAAATCTAGGATAATCATAGAGTAATAAGGTGATTATGGTTAGGTAATGTCTAATGATCCGCCAGAACCGGAGGGATCTACCCAAGGACAATTCCAATAGATTAGAATTAGAAGTCCTTAGGTAAGATTGAAAAAATGAACAAAATGAGAAAGGAGAAAGAAGGGGTTGAAGAATGAAAAAGAAAAGTTTTTGTAAGGGTGAAAAGAAATAGCCCTCCATGAAAACTTAGGAAAGAAACCGGGTCAATACATATGCTATCGGTACTCACTAAGGTGATACTGATATTGAAGACAAGACGTCATGGACCCAGTGACGCGGTGCACAAACCCCTCCTAGCCACTCAGATATCTCTTAAAAGATATTTGTTTCATTTCTCACGGAGATCAATGCATAATCTATCGACCTCTCACTCCGAGATGTGTTGATACTGAAAAGGTGGCACTCTGCTCCATGCCTCCGATGACTAAAATCAAAACGCACATTATTGAGTCTAAGACATGAGATTCATCAAAGATCTCTTAGGAACACTTCCAATAAAATACACTTGTGTTCACCAAAAAGGACATAAGTTGTAAGTGTCATAATGAGATCTGAACCTGAAAGAGCTGGACGATTTATTGCTAACTGTTTTATGCAGGTACTGAAGAAAGTCCATCGATCATCGTATGTCTCAACATCTACATTGGAAGAATAAACGCTGTGAATACATGAAGATGTTGATCAAGGCAAAGAACAATCCAAAAGACGATACGATGAAGATCACAATGCATGAAGGAACAAAGAACCACAAAGTTCAAGACCCAGAAGTCTAAAGACCTAATCAAATGGTGCATCTTTTGAATGACCATCCCTTAGGGGGAGATTGTTAGCTTTAATTTTAGTGTTTAAAGTGATGGTCATTCACATTGGGTTGAACTTTGTATAAAAGGGTTAGCTAGTCATGTAAAGTGGGCTTTTGGTCATGAATCATGTAAAGCTTATATGTAAAATAAGCCCTTGAGCCAAAGCCCACACAAAAGCCCACTAGGTATAATCCCTTGTAATATTTAAAGCACACTATCTCTTCATTTGAAGAGTGGTTCACTAGTGTGTGTGTGTGTGTGTGCTTAATAGATAAAAGTTTAACATCAAAAAAAAAAAAAAAAAAAAAAAAAAAAAAAAAAAAAAAAAATAAATTTGAGGAATGACTTAACGGTCAATTTTTACGCTAGATTCAAATTCTGGTACAAGAGTGAAAATTTTGGCCCAAAATTCGAATTTTTCGGGGAATTTTCGGCGTAAAAATTTCTAAAACTCAAAATTTTCCAGCATCATTAGAATGTCATTTTATGGCATTTTTCACACCTAAATCACAAATGATATTTTTGGCCTACACCGTCAACATCACCACGTATAGCCGAAAAGATCCTGATCAAGAATCGCAATCAAATGACAATGGCTATATTATCAACTGTGACTACAAGGATGATTCATTATTACTTACTTGAAGTTGAAGTGGAATATCACGGGTGCGTGTACTTAGTATCTTGAAGATATCGGGGTTGGTTGGATGCATGATTCTTCGAGATCCTTGTTTGAGCATTTATAGAATAGTGATTAAGTCTTGGGTTATCTAGTTTTCATAGGTCAAGGGGTGGATGGACGAAGACCTAGTTAACTATCACTTAAAGGAGATACGTTGTAGTACTCAGTGTCACACAAAGATGTGGATAATTCAAGAGATGTTCATATACAGTTAAGGAAGGATGGATGGGTATATGAAACGACCTATGCTATAAGGAGTTACATTGTAGTGCTCAGTATAGGTTCTTAGTCACACTTTCGTGCAAGTTTAAGTCACAAGTCTGGGTTATTTTACTTCAGTCTCAAGTTCGTCATAGTGGGTTTCTCCATCAGCAGTCACTACAAAAAGCCGTTGTTTTGATACAAGAGGTTTGAGAAGAGATTGATCCTAAGAGAATCCTAGAGAGAATAGTTATCGACATCAACTCATGGGGTATTGATTTGTTTGTTGCTTCTAGTTGATATGTCTATGTACACATATGTAGGATGAGTCCGAAAGATCGTCATCATCCTGGAGGGAGAAATGTATGAAATGTGTACATCGGGGCTGTTTATTGAAGAACTGGAAGCATTCTAAGTGAGCTGAAGATGTCGATATGATGCTCCCCAAAGAAACCTATGAATAAGTTACAAGTCATCAGTCTATAATCCATTTTCCGCTGTGCAAGAGACTGAAGACAATTTGGCAAGATTTCAGAGAAACTTCTTCTACAAGCATCAAAGCTATATCAAACGAGTTGTCAATTTGGGAGGGAGCATGTAAAAGAAAATGCCTCACTAATTGGGAGGGAGTAATACCCAATTAGGTTATTACAGTGATTCTGCAAGTAAGTCAAGCAAGCTGAGAAAGATACGAGAAGATCAAGAGCTGTGAAGACATCCTCAAAAGGAAACTGCTCTACTTCAACATTGCTTTTATCATTGTTATGTAATTGTTAGGAATCATTGTAACCAATTCACGTATATCTCCAGCTGGAGGGAGATTGTTAGAAATGAAGCTGGGCGATATTTACGTGAATTGGAAATAGACAACTAGTTTGCATATAGTGCAAGGACTTATTGTGTAATATTCTAATAGTTGTCAAGTTTGGCATATAAATACCCTTCAAGTATTCACTTGAAGGGTGTGGCTGTGAGAACCTTATCCAAAGCAATAAAATCCGGTTTTCACTTTCTCCACCTTCTCTCTACTCTCTCACTAAACCGAACCATGAATCTCTTCTACTTTCATCAACCTCGACCTCCAGAAGGTCTTAAAACACGATTCTTGGTCATTACTACGATAATTAAACTAATACTAATAATCCTACGAGCTACTTAATGCTGATAGATACTCGGGGTGACCAAGCCTTTCACATGAATATTTATATTCCTAACAACTTGGATATGTCACATGTCAAATTTAAAATATATCAAGTTAAAGTGAAGTGTGTCAAACTGTATGAAATAAAAGGAATGTAAACTTTGGTTTAGGCTTGTAAATAGTAACAAGCTAAATTTTGGGCCAGAATAGTAACAAGAGCTCGTTTGTTTGTTTATTAGTGTAAAGGATTTTTGGTGGTCCGCGTTGTGAGCTCGTTCCATGGTATTGAAATCTCGTATCAATGTTTAAGTTATTATAATGTAATAACGTGATTAAATGAGATAACCTCTCATTAATAGTTGTCAATAAATAATTAATGAGCATTTTCTGATAATTAATCATAATTATACAAATGGAAAATTACCATTTGTTACAACAACATTTACTATTCTCTGCATACATTATTCTCTAATGTATTCTAAAGCAGTAATGATGGGTTGGTGCCTACCTCCCACTAGTTTCCTATTAAACACTTCACACATGTTATTAAGTAACACTTCAGAATGAGCTCTCCCTACTCAAGTATAAAACATGTTTTAGTAATACAGAAAACAATGTTGATCAACAAAAGATGTACACTTAGACACAGATTTGGTTAGTACCTGAAAAATGCAACCTTGACCAATGGTTTGGTGGTATCTTACTTAACCAAGCATGGGCAGGTTCGCTAAAACTCTTGAAAGCAAGCATTGCTGCCTCAAATTGTTGGACGGTTGTTGCTGCTGCACATCTCCACAAATGTTCCTTGTAGCCTCTAGAATTCCATTGCAATTTCATATTCTCATGGATGTGCCTCAAACAGAATCTGTGTTCTGCACTAGGGAATACTGCTGCTAAAGCTGGAATGATACCCTGCAAAAAGGAACATGAATTCATTACTAATAAAAGTATCATTTATGAATTATATAAGTGAATATAATCAACTATAAATTAACATCACCTTTTGTCTGTCGCTGATAAAAGTGTAGTTTGAATTTGGTTGCAAGTCAAGATCATCTGCTAGACATTCAAGAAACCAAATCCATGAATCTTTGTTTTCAGCTTCTGCAACAGCATATGCTAAAGGGTATATTCAATTGTTGCTATCAATACCAACAGCTGTAAGAAGCTGACCAGGAAAAGGACCCCTCATAAAAGCACCATCTAATCCCAACAACTCTCTTTGACAAGCTTTATATCCTTCCTTCAAAGCACCTAAGCAAACGTACATTCTCTTGAAAACTCTGGTTGGACTTGTTGGATCTGTTGCAGTTTGTACACTTATCCTAACTGTTGTATTAGGATTTGTTTTCTGCAACTCTTCAACATAGTCCCTCAAAATGGTATATTGCTGCTTATGATCACCCCTATTCTCAATTTTTGCCTAGTTTTTTTGCCATTAATTCCTTTTGCATAGACACTTGGACTTTAAATTGTTTAGTGAGTTGATATTGAACATCCCTAATTGGAATATCTGGATTGACTTGAACTTGGTCAAGTAATTGTAACACCCCCATCCGAGAACGGCCCAAATGTCACATTTATGGCGTCAAATAGAACATACGCAAGCGGAAGACTTTAATAATATAATGGTTACAAAAGTATTGTAAGGGATAATAATAATGTAATCAATATGAACATAACAACTTCCAAAATTAAGATACAAACTAAGTCAAAATGAAAACTCTAAGTCCAACTCTAATCCATGGGGAGCTATCAACAGTGTAGTCCACTAAGAGATCCTAAGCACACTTCACTCAAAATCCAGCTTCCCTCTTAAAACCTGCCGCAGGAAAAGAAAATGCGGCTGAGCTTAAAAAGCCCAGTGAACAGATATATATAATGAAAGGTAATAAGCAAACGAATGAACGAAACGAAACTAAGGAAACCTGCTGAACAATATACCATAAGTCATGAGAAAATAAATGAATGAATAAGGAATCAGAAATAACAAAGGAATGCCCACGAGCCCTAAACAGATATGTCTAGACATGATACATGAATAGACTCAAAACAAAATAAACATAATCATAATCATAAATCATAATCATAATCATAGCAAAGTCAAAGAAAAGTGTACATGGAGTAGCTAGCTCACAATGTACCAGAAGTGAAATGGGGTGTATGGCACACACACAATCCATTCACTAAATAACTGAACTGAACAAAGTACCTAGGATGCATCCATACGCTCCCTGCAAAACAGATATACATATACAACTTCGAGACTGTGCATACGTACATTAATATAATAATAATAAGTATGGCGGCCATGGTTGCTATATAGCATAAGTGGGAACGTTGTGGACTAAAACCCACCTCCACAGATAGTGTCAATACCATTAGTGCATCAATGGCACGGCCATGGACTCCCCATGACTGACTACAAATATGGGCAACATAATAGGCATAATACATGCAATATAATGATAAGGGACAATTATAAATTATCCAACTCAGATAATAGCTATATGAATAGAATATAGCAGGAAACGAATATTGAACAAATATGGATCAAAGCATATCAAATAACAAATATCAGGAAATCAATGAGTCATGAGAAATCTTTAAGGAATAGATAGAGTACAAATAGGTTAAGTAATTGTGAAAATCATTTAAACACTGTTTTCATAAACGTATTCTTTTAAAAGCAGTTTTCATAAAAGTAATTAAACCTTCATATAAAAGTGGTATCGCCTCGGTTTCATAGCAATCATTTTAAAACAGTTTTTCTCAAAACATTATCATGATATATTTAAGAAAGGTTTTCACACGAAGTTATAATATCAATTGAATTTACAAAGTATCAAATGTAACCACTATGAAAATTTCACATTTAAATAAACTATCTTACAGAATACTTATCCTTTTCTACGTGCAAATTTTTTTATTTAATTATAACTATTATCTCATGTGACGTAGCTCGCATCCTCGATAAACGTGCTCACACACAACTCAACCTCAACGTAATTAATATAAACATTTTCATAGGAAACCTTAAGATATCTCATTTGCCATTTTACGTTAATTCGTTAACGTACGTATAAACTAAACGTTCCTTATCAAATAAAAGTTTCTATAAAACCCTAAACTATCATAACAACAAATGTAAGTAACAAAACCCTGAAAATACCAAAGTACAACTCATTCAGCTAAGGTACAAGCATCTAAAGCACAAAAACCCTAATTCCACTTTAACTTCCGTTATAAACCCTGATTCCATAAAACTATGATTTTATGAACTAAATTCACGAACCTTAATTTATTTATATGAGATTTTTACAAAATATAAATGTACAAGTCATTTAAGCCAAGGTACAAGTCAATTATGCATAAAAACCGTATATTTATAAAAATCCTATTAAAACCGTAAATATAATTATTTTAAAGCACAAATTACAAGTCTTTCATACATAAGCCTTAAAAATAAATATTCCTAAACTCACTAAATATAAGTACAAGCCTTTAAACCTAGTGTACAAGTGCCTAATGCACAAAATTCAAAAATCTCATTTATATACCTAATAACTTAATAAAATCAACATATAATTTATATAACTTAAGAAAACATCTAAACTGCATTTTTCTACATTTCTAAACCCTTGGTACGACCCTATTAAGCTTATAGTACAACTCTCCTTAGCACAAACCATATTTTTTTCCTTTTCCTATAAAATTTGACATATATAGTGACCAAACAAACCCTAGATATTTTCCACTCAACAAATCCCAACATCTAAACCTTGAATTAACCTAGTTACTTCACTAGAACCTTGAGTACAATACCTTATAACTTATGTACCACTCAACAAGGCCATACGATTTCCCATTTCTTTTCTTAGTTCGATCCCTAACAAAATTCTAACCAAATGAGTTACTCAATAAAACCTACACCATAAGCCCCCTCCTAAGTCCAAAACCCTCCACATCATCATGTTTTTCTAAGTTGGTAACTTGTATGACTTTTAAACAAACCACATCACCCCCCCATTCCATAACTCCACGCCACCCCCTCCTCTCCACAAATTCCTTCCAAGGCCACCTCATCATGTCTCCCTCTTACCCCACAAGAATACCTAAAAACCCTAATCCCTCTTCCTTCTATAAATAGCAAACCAAATCTTCCTATCTTATTTCCATACAAATCGACCACAACCAAAAACAGCCCCATCTCTTTTCACCACTGATCAGCAGCCCTAATATAAGCTAAACAAAGAATTCTAGGAAGGCTTAAAAGGAGTAGAACTCTTGGTGTTCCAAATTCATACCATTTCGCCATATATATAACCATAATCGGATAAAAACTCAAGTAAGTACACTTAGCCTTTGTTCAATACTTTTATATACTTTAAATATCTCTAAAAACAATCCTAAATCATAACTAAAAGAAAGTATGATCAGAGACTAGTTTATCTTTTTCTTTTCTTTCTTGTTCGAACAAACCAAACGCGCCCTATATATGAATTTTTAAAAAAACAAATCAAGAAATGATAAAACATGTTAGAAATAAGTTTAATATACTTAATATCCTCATATCATGCGTTAAAAACTAGTTTATGCACTTAAAAATCGAAAACGCATCATGTTTGTTTCTTTCTGGTTTCTGTCGAGAAGCAGCCCAATCACCCAACTTTGAACCTATTATTCGATCATCAAATAACCTTCATAAAATCTGAAAATTTGCCAAGTTAAAGATCACCTAGCTAACTAATTTTAGGAAAAAGAACGTTGTGAAAAGGTTGAACGGTCACAAAGTTATCGAGTCTCAAAATCTGCCCTATCGCTAGAACTAAACCATTTTATTTTTCTAGTTTCATCAAATTTGTGTCTCACTCGACCAACTTTGGGAAATTGTTTCGATATTCAAACAACCTTCAAAAATTATGAAACTTGGTCGTAATAGAGACCACCCAGCTAGCTTCATGTAGGAAAAAGAATAACGAAAAATCATGCCCTCGCCTCGCTTTTATTGCGTCTCAAATCTGCCCTTTCGGCCACTGAATTAAACGCAACAATTATATTTGATTCGAGTTTATAAACTCGAATCATGAACTAATAATTGATAATAATGATGTTTATTAACTTATAAAAACATCCCTAAAAGGATAGTGACGAGTCGTGCTTTTATCAAATTTTTAAAACGCGTTTTTATAAAATAAGGACGTCGGGTGTAACGACTTGGGAGTCTCAAGGGTATTTTCTGTCAAAACTCTAAATAAATTTATAACTAGGACCTAAGGGGCTGTCGACATGCAGCTCAGGGGTAAAAAGTGTCAATTTTGAAACTATAGGGTAGAAACTGTCATTTGACCAAAGTTGAGGGGCAAAAATTGAAATTTTATAAAAGTTCAAGGGTAAAAGTTGTCATTTTCTGAAAGTTCAGGGGTATAAACTATCAATATATGAAACTATAGGGGTAAAAGCGTAACATTTTATAATCTTTATTATTATTATTAATATATATATAATCCGATTCGATTTATAATAGAAATTAATAAACGTAATACGTTTATTTCGATAACAAACGAACGAGAGATATATTTAATGAACAGATGAACGAACGAAAACATAAAAATGAAGAAATAAGATAAAATCTTATCCAACTTTTGAAGAGACTTCATGTTGTCTCAATATAACATTTAATCAACTACTAAAAACGTTACGAAACGAACATTAAACTTATATATATTCGAATACGATTACTGAAACTTGACATAACGAACCAGGTTGCGTGCCGGAGACGTTTATCAACTCTGTTTAACTTTGTTTTCCATCCAGACTATCAAGGTGAGTTCGTAGTCCCACTATTTTTATTACGTTTTCCAAACTTGTGGGGAGATACATGCTACTAAACCGAACACAAGTATTTTTCTGATTGTTATTGCACTAAGTTAACGTTTGCCTATTTATATTTATTTTAAAAGTCCCTCGTATCATGCACCATTAGTCATCTGCTGGTGAGCGCGAATATAGTGAATAGATCTATTGGCCTGACAACCCATTTGTACTAATCGGATGGATATCTTTGTGGTAGCCGTTAGACAGATGCATTATATTTGAAATCTATGAGGAGTTTTGGCAAGCTCTCACTTGGGGGCAAACCACTATCATTTTTATTATGTTAGTGAGACTGGAAATTGTCAACGCATTGCGTGTCATGAGGTTTAGTGCAATATACCGAACTGTAATATAACTGATTTCTTTTTACTTAGCTTGTGTTCAACTAATTATAACTTTAAACGCTATGGATTTACTCAACCTTTGTGTTGACTTTTTAGCATGTTTATCTCAGGTAATTAAAAGACTGAACTTGGCACGGAGTGGCGGTTGACTTTCTTATAAAAGAGTGTCCATTTTGTTATCATTCAAACGAATAATGTATCTTTTATAACGTATTTCGAAACTTCCCGCTGGGACCTATATTATGTACTCTGATTTAAATAAATGAATGATAACAATTATATATCTTATTTAAAGGGCAGTTTTTGGATTACCCTAAAAACTGCTTTGCAAAGTGATTAAAGCCTAAGCAATGTACTTAAAGATGCATTAATACACCAACATGTGGTCCATATTAAGCTCGAGCACTGTTCATTCAACTGTAGCGCTACTGTAGCTCAACTGTAGCGCTACTGTAGCAAGTAATTAGAGTGGCTAAATCATGTGAGTATTTGTGTTATCTCTTATACACCACACACTATCAGGCTTTATTACCAGTATCTATCTCTCTCTAGAAATTTCTATAACACCCTTCTCAATCCAAAAGGCAAATATAATCAAACACATACTTTTCTTTTGTCAAACCGAAAGAAAAGAAACGGAGATCTATGATGGGTTATTATCTCGATCAGCTCGGTTTACTTCAGATTCGTCAAAATCAATTATGATGAAGTTGATTATAAGAGGTTCTGTGTATTTCTTTGGAGTTCTTTTGTTGGAGGTTATTCATCATTCATGAAAGAAACGAACAGGTGTTTCCCTTTTTGTTTATTTTTGTGTTTTAAATTAACAATCTTTGTTCACACACCAGAAAAATTAGTTGTTGTAAAAATCAAATACGTGTCCAAAGAAAATCCTTTTTATTTATTTTTTTATTTTTTTTTATTTTTTTTTGCTGCAGATCTTTGATATTTATATTTTTTCATAGTTTTTGGTTTTGTTAAGATGAAGACTTAAATTTGTTTTTAGGGTTATGGTAGACAAGTATTGTATTTGTTCACTTAAATATAAGCCGATATGTAAGCTCAATTAAGCGGGTTAGGGGTGTTTGTTTAAGCTTATTTGGTGGCATCCAAAAATACTTTTCAAAATACTTGATTTTAGGGGATCGCCAAGTGTTCGATAGAATTACCCAATGAATATGACATTATATATCTTATTTAAAGGGCAGTTTTTGGATTAGCCTAAAAACTGCTTTGCAAAGTGATTAAAGCCTAAGCAATGTACTTAAAGATGCATTAATACACCAACATGTGGTCCATATTAAGCTCCAGCACTGTTCATTCAAATGTAGCGCTACTGTCTTCAATGCTTTTAAAAGTGTTTGGTTTGGAAACACAATAGCCTGCCATTTCACTTGGGATTACTTTACATAGCATAACTTAAGTATTAGTGATAGCCTGCAATTTCACTTGGGATTATTAGCTATCACTAATACTTAAGTTATCATGGAAATGTATATGCAACCATAGCGTCGTCATAATGATATAAGTGTTTTTTTTTTTTTTTTTTTTTAGGTCATGAGGATTGTATGCATTATGTGCAGCTGGAACATGATGGGTGAAAGCGGCCTGTATCTTGGCGGGGCATCACGATCATGTTCGTGTTTGC
The DNA here is from genome assembly GCA_021014915.2 of Artemisia tridentata subsp. tridentata. NCBI lineage: Eukaryota > Viridiplantae > Streptophyta > Magnoliopsida > Asterales > Asteraceae > Artemisia > Artemisia tridentata. The sequence continues at coordinate 86,766,060 of CP139502.1, read as the reverse complement.
AGCCATGGCAGGTTCGCAAACCCTTTTATCCAGTTACACCCCCGTCTCCTTTATAATGTTTGCTATAAGGCTATGATGATATCTGTAACCTGACACAAATAAACTGTGTCTTGAATGATTTGGCCGTAAGCTGGCGGGGCAACAACCGGATGGCATAGTTTAAATACTTACTATGCAACCGTGTTTGTTAGCAGCCATTACGGAATAAGGATAATTTTGTGACTTCAACTCTGCATACAGATCTGAGCCAATAATTTGTTGCAACATTTTAGTGGTTGGATACCTTTTATGTCATGTTTTGGTGTTTGCCATGTCGTAGCATGGATTCGAGCAAACATGTTAAATGGGTATGTATCGTCATTGTTTGATCTTTTGTTTTTTAAGAAATATAATGGCTTCAGGATTAAGAATTGAAGGTATGTTTGCTGTTCTAACAGCCCCTTACCCTGTGTGGAAATTAGTATTTAGATCACTATTGTTTTGCTTTTGTTCTTTTCAGGTTATTTGGTTCCGAAAAATGTTGTTTGGTGAATTTGTATTACAATCGAGTTCATATGTTTTTGGATAAGCTTCACGTCAACAGGTAAGCTTCTAATTGTTTGAACGTACTTATTTTTATAAAAGATATGGGAAGAGTCGAAAAAATAATTAGGAACATATGATTCTCTCAAGTGTGTAGGTTCATTGGGTGTGTTGAGGAAGTATGTTCAGGGGACGTGTTCAGATAGTGGGGGTTTAATTTGGGTTATAGTGTGCATGTGGAAAATAACAAGGTTTTCAACCTTGAACCCTTATGATTAATCGTTGTTTTGGTTATAAAAAACTATTAAATGCAAATGTACGCTTGCTTACAGTCCTAGCAATCTGGAACAACGCTATTCCTATGGTCCTTTGCTGACCCGTGCTATGGAAACTAAATTTGCAGGATCGATTGACATTGATTGTCAATGTCAGTAACAGTTTCTTCTTAATAAATGTGAAATAGTTCCTTTAACATGCCAAATATTTGAAATGTTTCGTCATATTGTTGTGTATATGGTTCCTAATAAATGTGAAATAATTTTTACTACAAATATTTGACATGTTAAAGATACACAAAAAATCGAACCATTTCACATTTATTAGGAACCATTTCAAGTGGGTCAACCCAAACCAAATCCTTTAATATATATATATATAATATATATATATATATAATATAATATATTATATATATATATATATATATATATATATATATATATATATATATATAATATATAAGTCCAGTAAAGAAGCTAACACAAACACCCCTGTATAGTGTGGTATATGGTCACTATGATGCTGCAATTGCGCATGGTCTAGAAATAGCTCCCGGGGTTGCAACTCAATTTGAATCCTTTCCTATTTCAACTCAGCAGAATGTAATGGAGGCTTCTTCAACGCAGCCAAACCGAAACGATTCCACAAGTTCATCGAATTTGTCTACAAAAATTGAGGTGACATTTATCTATTAACCTATGGTTATAATTTCATTCTCCCATTGCAATACTTTTAACACCAAAAATGTGTTGTCAAAGACCTGATGTATCACGTGAAAATACAGGGTGTATGCAGCATGTGACGCAGCTCCAGCAAGATAGGCAAAGTTGCTTGGTGTCCATGCTCTCCTTGATCCAAGGCTAAGGCTACAAGACTTTTTACTTATATATAACATGCCGCGGGAGTTTGTGACTGCAACGGACAAGGAATCGCACTAGATTCTTGGTTGAAAGTTGAGCTGTTAAAAACTTGGGTCATCATATTGAAAGGTTAGTTATACATGCAACTCGAGATTAAACTGCATGTTTTGGACCTTCTTACCCTATGGGAAATTAAAGGACATACACTTGACCTTTTAATAAAGGCTTATTCTAATAAAACAATGTTCTTTAGAAATAGTGCAACCACAATAGAGCTGAAATGTTACGTTTGCTAACATATTTATGAACTAATATCAGTACTATTGTACTTATAAACCTGAAATTGAAGGATACTTTAAAGTGATGAATGTGAATGAGATGTGATTCCTCAATTTTTTTGTTAAATTATATAGCTGGTAATGCTTTCAAGTATATGAAAGGATTTACTTTATGTTTGCATACAGTTACAAATGATCAAATTGTTGTTTAATATTGATTATTTTGGCCTTTCAGACTTAGAGCCTGAGTCCTTTTGTTTAATTTTCAGTCACATCAATAATGTCGCGGAGTAATGAGATTCAGTCGCATTCAAAGGATGTGTGCTCACCCGTGCAGAACCGGTGCTCATACCTTCCATACTTCAATAGTTTCAACATAACAAGAGGTAAGCACCGTCGTAGATATTAGTAAAGTAAGCCTGTTTCATTTTTAATTTAATGGCATACTTTTACTTTCTTATTAATGGACACGATTTATTTTCTTACCTCTTCTTGCACTAAAAAAAAGCCGTCTGCGTTTTTCAGGTTGTGTGACAAAAATAAGATGTATGCTGCATTTTTAAAGTTTTGTGACAAACCGGATATGGAAAGGAGATGTTCCCTGCATTATTGAAGAGTGCTTGGATTATGGGAGTGGCTAAACTTTCTGGTATGTTACTGAATTAGTGTCGATGGATATGGAAAGGAGATGTGGTATGTTACTAAATTAGCATCTACAAAACGATTATAATTATGGCGTAATAGGGTGAAAATGGATGTCTTGATGAAATGTTTACAGTTTACAACCTGTTTTAATAAGTTGTTTGGACCAACCTTGCTATTTAAACTTTAAAGAGCACCTGTGGCTGTTACATTTTTTTTAATACCCGATGACATAGCAAATTTACGCTCTATATGAGTGAACTGATTAACTTCTTCTATTGTCCTCTGCAGGTTAGGTCCTTCTATGCTGCATTGCAGGCTTTATCACGTAAAGAAATTCATTATGGATCATATGCAACATTAGAACAGGTGTGGTAATTAAGACATTTTGTACTATGTGGTAGAATTGCAACATGGAGATTGAATGCCTATGAATTTTAGTTAACATCTTTGCAATGTGGTACTCTAACTGGACACCACTTTTGTTTTGCAGTAATTCAATCTACATTTCTTGATTAATACAAATTCCCCATTTACAACATCGTTGCAAAAAACTAATGTCAATTCACTCTGCCGCAACGCGCGGGCTACCCAGCTCGATAACAATTTTATTTAAAACGTCTCTTTTCGAGTCGTTTTCTATTATCATGACTACAATACTTGAAGTGACACCCTAACTTATAATTCCGCTGCGTATATAAAAAACGGGGGTGTTACATCAAAGGATTCGAATACTCAAGTCATATGAGATAACGAACGAATCATATCAGGCAAATCAACCAAACGAATACCAAATGGATCATAAATCAGAATATCAAACATCAAGGAATCAAGTCATGAGATACCCTTACTGAGAAAGGGCGGAATATCTGTACCTTAGCAAATGAAATGAAAGCAAACGGAAAAGTGATCACAATGAAACAACGTCACGTCTTATTCAACGAATCTACACGGATTAGGGTTCATATTATACTTATTAGCTCATTTAATGTCATAACGAATTTATTGCTTATTATTAATCACGTTCTCAACTTAGGGTTTAAAGATTAGGTCAGATTCATAAGTATTCCAAGTTCATAGGGTTAATAATGATAATTAATTAGACATAGGTTTTATATGTGTTTCAAATCCTTAGTTAACTTAATTAGGGTTTATATGTGCCAAAACAGATTTTTAGGTTTAGAATGCAATTATGACTTAGTTTCTTATGAATTTATAGACCTATCAAATGAGCTCCTGAGGTTCTACCAATTTTATCTGAGACTTCCACATGAGTTAAGAACCTCCCCAAATTTTCCCAGATTTTATTACTAAGTGAAAGTACCATTTCAAAAATCATTTTTCCAAACCTGTCCAGAAAGTGCACTCCAGGTATACCCCGAAAGTTTGTATTTAATTAACCCATTTGAACCTTTCAGAAAAATCCACAAAAATTCCAGTAAGCCATATACATCTTAAACATTATCCCTGTAAAATGAGACCTCTTAATTCCTTTTGGTTTTAAAACTAAAAATAAAAAACACCAACTGATTTTCAGACATCCAAAATACAGTTTTGACACTTAACATTGTAATAATCAAAAGACCATCTTCTCGACCTCCAATGGCTATAAAACTTGACATCCAGATAGTACACTTCATGAAATCAGTTTTAGACTCAGAAATTATGCAAAAACATGTTGGTATCATTAATTTAGACTCCCTTGAACCCGACCTAATTTCTCGACAGCTTGTTCACATAAAATCACACCCAAATCCCAAACCCTTTTAACCCTAATCGCCCCTAATTAATTATCTAGTGTTTCCAGATTCGATTATCCATATTAATATGCCTTTATTGGTTACATATAGGTCTTAAATGGATTCAATTAGGGCTGGAAACATAGGCTTATGTCGCCATGAAAAAATCATCTGGTACCTGACTAGAGTTACCTATAGTGTTTCCATCTTGAATGTTGTCAATAACATCGACATCACTCTCATAACTAACTGTTTCACTCACATTGTCATCACCTAACTCTTCACCAGTCTCACATAACTATACATATTTACCTTTTGCATACGCTCAATAGGTGTATTTATTTCCTCGTCTTGATGACCAAACTCTTGTTCAGTTTCACATACCTATACAGGACTATCTTTTTGGCTATGATCAACACTAACAGGACTATCTTTTTGGCTATGCTTAACACTAACATGACTATCTTTTTGGCTATGGTCAACACTAACAGGAATATCTCTTTGCCTTTGGTCAACACTAACAGGACAATCTTTTTGGCTTATGGTCAACACTAACAAGACTATCTTTTTGCATATGCTCAACAGGTGTATCTATGGTCATCAAGGGTTCAATTTCTAGCAACTCACTAGATTGTACCAAAGTATTGACTTCCAAAGGTGGTTGTGTGACTTGACTTAAAGCCTCTACCATAGGATTTTTAACAATGTTTTCTAAGAACAATTTTTTGGAGCAATATGGAACAACAACAAGAGCTGCATTCTTCTTTGATGCATCCACATCAGCAATAACTTTCCTAATTGACTTTGGTGACATTTCATCAACATCCAATCTTGTCTTACCATTTTTAACATAAACTTCTATCATCTTATGGTCATCAACAAGATCTTTCAAAATTTGTAAATTCGTAGCCTCACTTAAGCTATACAAACCATCATCTAAATTACTACCAGGCTTAACAAAGTAATAGTAATTTTTTTGACCTAGCTCGTAACCCAATTCATATATAAGAACATCCAACTCTTCAACTGACACACTATCAACATCAACCAAATCAACTAAAGTTTCCATACCTCCATCGTATATTCTACTAGGCCAGTATTTAAAAACACCATTGTGATAAACCCTCATGCTAAACATATTAGATCTACCACCTGAAACATATCAATAGACCAAAGCACATTATCAAACCTTAATAGCAAAATAAAATATAGCCCTATTAGATATTCCAACGATTATAACAACAAAATGTACCGTATTTTTTCTTAGCAGAGTTGTACATAACGGTATCATCAACTGGATAACCTTGATCTCTTCTTACTTTCCATAAAGTAAAATCCATGTTTTGGAATTTTGAATAATATGAAACTGGTTTTGTGACATGCAATGAGGGTTTGTGAATTGTGATAATTCTTGCAAAGAAAGTTTTGGGACGAATAAAAGAGGCAGTCTAGGTGTTTATGGGGTAGGAAGAGGGATAGGACATGTGAAAATAATACAGACTTGGTATAGCGTAATTACGAAATGATGATTATGCTCAGTTTGGGGCATGTAACGGAAAGGAACGGCGCTGACCAGCGGATTACGGGTCAAAGGACGCAATCGACCTCAAAAACATGAAAAAGGGACGCACGGCGACGAAAATGCTCAGTTTGGGGCCCCTGCGATGCTTTCTGTAAAGTTTAGGGACCAACGGTGTATTTTTTTCTAAATATAATTATTCAAAAGTAAAGCTAAAGATAAAAACAAATCTATAGATAGTTATATTGATAAATAATCAAGACTTTGATAGATGCCCATGTGCGTAATCTGAAAAGAGTGGTTTTGTTTTCTTTACGACGACAGTCTGAACTTATAACGAAGCGTGATGGACCGTCCGACTGTTGGTCGCAGCTATTATGGTATGCTTTTATTGAGAATTTAATTACTAATTCACGTCCGCTAACGGCGTCAACTAACTCTTAGCACTTTGTGAGTTATAAGCAAAACATTGAGCGATTGTTGTTTTATGAATACAGTTGCTTGTTTCAGTGCGTGACGGCGCGTCCCTATGGCTACAATTGTGATCGCGGTATTCTTTTCTTCGGATTTAATTACGAATGGCCGCTGACATCGTCAGATAATTCCTTACGTTTTAAGAGTTATGGCCAAAACAGCGGGTTGCAGCTTTTTTAGTACACATAAATGGCGATGGCTACGGTTTGACGGGGTGACGTTGAGGCGGCGACTCAAGGTCCGAGGATCAAACCTAGAGCGCTCCAATACCATGTTGAATCATAGAAGTCCCCATAGGATATACGTATTATTGATATGATATTTATAAAGCTAGATACATAGAAATCCTATAAACCTTAAGCGCACAAACAAGGTCGTGCCGCTAATCTATCAGCTAATAGCTTTATCATATAGTCTCTCCGTCACAAAATTATAATCCTTATTCTCATTTTGGGATGTCCCAATAATAGTCGTCGTTTTCTTGTGTCAGTCAATCAGAAAAGTGGGTGCAGATGATATTTGAGTGATATAAGTTCTTTTTTTTTAACTGTATATTTTGTCTGGAGACAATAATTGTGAAACGGATGAAGTAATTATTTTTCCCGTAGAATAAAGAAAAACTACGACAGATATCGGAAGTATTCATTGTTAATTCAAATAAAACGTACAAATACATACAGGAGAGTTATTTTACATACCAAACTTATCTTACATACCAAGAGACTCATCCTTACCATCCATTTAAAATGAAATCAATGGTTGAGTTTAAAATCATTTTAATATTTCACATATTTTTTATAATTTAAATATCTCTTAAACCGTTAATCGTTAAGCAAAAATAATTACACCATCGTGATGAGCATTTAATTATCTTTCTATAGACGGGCACTTTGATATACTTTTGACAACTTTTTTTTTTTCTTTCGTTTTTTCACCTTTTTTTTTCTCGTTTTTTTTTTTTTTTTTTTTTTTTTTTTTTTTTTTTTTTTTTTTTTTTTTTTTATTGAAATTTGAAAGAAAAATCACATGTGATATTAGTGTTAAATCACATATGATATATAATATCACATGTGATATTAGTGTTAAATCGCATATGATTTTTTAATGCAAATTTCAGTAACGAAAAAAAAAGAAAAAAGGTAAAAAAAAAGGTGAAAAACACGAAAAAAATAATTTTGTCGAAAGTATATCGAAGTGCCTATCTATAGAAAGATAATTAAATGCTCGTCGTAATGGTATATTTTTTTTTTGGCTTAACGATTAACGGTTTGAAAGATATTAATATTTGAAAAAAATAATGAAATTGTTTTTTTAAATCATTGGGATTAATCTCATCTATTAGATCAAATAAAGATAGAAGGTGGAGATGATCCTCAAATAATCTTAAATCAAATTCAAATTGTCATAGTATATTTTAAGTTGAGAGTTAATTTTAATCTACACGCTAGTTCAAGGGTGTGTTTGGCAAAAATGTGCTGGTGCTGGTGCTGATGCTGGTGCTAGTGCTGGTGCTGGTGCTGAAAAAGATTAAAAATGTAGCGTTTTTTTTCTAGTAGTGTTTGGCAAACTAGCTGTAATTGTAGATTAAAATTGTAAAATGACGTAATTGGACATACAAATAACAAACCCAATATGAATAAGAATAGTAAATAAAATTATTGATATAAATCATAAATATGTAGCATTGCATGAAAATCCATGTAAAAATTCAAACAACGTTAAAATGGTACACTAATCTGACTTTGGGTCGATTACTTAAGTCATTGTTCGCTAGAATGACCGATTACTTTTGTCGACATGATGCGAGAAAGTTGAAACAACCATTTCCATAGTAATATGTATGTGATGACTTGTATATCATGGCATCACGCATTAAAGTTTTGTGTTTTCATCTAGCGCATTAGCATGATTATATGTTCATGTATTTATACAGTTTAACATTGAATCTAACTAGCTTGAATTTCTTTCAGCAATTAAGAATTGCATTTTTTTTTCAAATTAAAGGTCGATAAAGCCAACAACCCATTCCTTAATAAATTACTTTGCGGTGTTAACTATTTAATTCGTAGCATCAATACAAAAATATTGCATTGAAACATGGGTATTAGGAAGGTTATCTTGGTAAATTTGCAAATTATAATCTCCGGGATTTTCTGAAAAGTTCCTGTGGGGAGCTTTCTTTTTTTGGAGATTATTTTGCTAGAGTTTCAATAATCTTGCGCAGCCAAACGAGGCTACTTTTTAGATGAGAGTTTATTTAATAAAAAAATAATCTTTAGCTCCCATAATCTCCCATAATTCTTGCTGCCAAACACACCCCAAATATGACAACTTAAAGAACTGGCCCCTCTCGATCATCCAAGAGTTTAACATACATATAGATAAACTTTGGTGAAATTTCGGCTTTATGCCCCCTTTTAAGGTACCACTAAGAGCATTCGGTATTGTAACCCGGAGTTAAAGTTTAACACACTGCCACGTCAGCTTTAACCCTTTCACCTTTAACTAAAAAAAAAAAACCCCTTATCATAACTCACCCATAACACCACATTTTGGGCCCCATTTTTTTTTTTTTTTTTTTTTTTTTTTTTTTTTTTTTTTTTTTTTTTTTTATAAAATGCAAAAAATCATTTTTTTTTAAGTTACAAAACTAAAATTTACAATAACTAATATTTTTTTTTTACTTTTGAAAAACAATAGAAAAAAAAAAAAAAAAGGAAAAAAAAAAAAAAAACACAAGGACTGAAATTGTAATTCGAGTAAAGTTGTTTTCTTCAACCTCTAGATCTTCAATCTCGATCTGCAACTTTACACACACTAAAATATACACATAACACACCAGAGTATATAAACACATACCAAAATACCCACCAAAACCCATTTAAATCGGAAGAAAAAAAAGAAAAGAAAAAAAAAAGTGTTTAACGTGACGTTAAGTGGTTAACGCATGGGCGTTAACGCACCCTTAACGCAACGTCCCAGTGTGGTTAACACCACATTTTGGGCCCCACTTTTTTTTTTCTTTTCCATTTATAAAATGCAAAAAAAACATTTTCTTTAAAGTTACAAAACTAAAATTTACAATAACTAATATTTTTTTTTTATTTTTGAAAAACAATAGAAAAAAAAAAAAAGGACTGAAATTGTAATTCGGGTAAAGTTGTTTTCTTCAACCTCTAGATCTTCAATCTCGATCTGCAACTTTACACACACACTAAAACACACACATAACACACACAGAGTATATAAACACACACCAAAATGCCCACCGAAACCCATTTAAATCGGAAGAAAAAAAAGAAAAAAAAAAAAAAAAGTGTTTAACATGACGTTAAGTGGTTAACGCACCTTAACGCACCTTAACGCCCCCCCTGCGTTATCCACACCGTATGCTCTAATATAACCATTCAAGTGATTGGGTGTTCATGTATGGTTACTTCACTTTGATGATATGCACTGTAAGTCTGTAATCTTGGTAAAAAAGAAAGAAGATAACATCTCTCAAGTGCTAACGACATAAGGACGACTGTGAGGTAGGGATCCTTCACTTAAATGTGTATATCAAAAGTAAATGCGCTAGTCTGAACTTGAATCATGGCATGAACAACATTGGCTCATATATAAACGTGTGATAATTCACACTTTGACATTAGAAAAGTTTAACACATAAGAGTTTACTTAAAGCCCATGTGTCATCACTAGCAAATTTAGGCCCATGATATGATAATAAAGTTCTAAATAAGTAATTTCAGGCCTATTATTTGTGAATGACGATCCAAGGTTGTTGCAAACTAGGTTTTTAGTCCTTATGTCAGTATACAATTTAGGTTATTGTACGGCCAATAGGCTATGTAATGTAATCTGCATTACAATTCTTTTCATTCTGTAAACCAAACAGCCTCTGTAATGTAATCAGATTACAGCGAACCAAACGGGTCCTTAGGGCATGGACGGAACTTAGTCCCGGGGGGGGGGGGGGGGGGGGGGGGGGGGGGGGGGGGGGGGGGTTCCCCAAAATTTTTGACCGTATGTACATTTTATACGCTTTTTTATATATGGTTTTAGTCATTTTTAGTACAAAAATTTCAGAGTAGTGTATATTGGCCTCCCTAAAATAAATACGTTTCCCCACTTACAACGATCAAGTTCCGTCTTGCCTTGTTGTAATCCTTGACTAGCTAAAATAGTTAAACTTTGGTTATAGATAAAAGAAGGAAATTTTTGTTTTTGAATGGCAGATTTAGAAAAAGAAACGATTCATTCAATAACAATCTCTAGTCACATTTCATGAAACAAAACCTCGATTCCCTCGAGCGTTTTGCAGTTGTCTCAAAGCGAGTAGGTTGGAAGGGGTCTCGGATCAAAACTAGTCACCAACCAAGGTATGTAACAATTGACTTCTAATCTCTCACATTTTGCCAACTTGCGGTCACCAACACATCACTAAGATATATAAAAAATGACCCAAGACATCAATCATGTACTAGTAACATTTAAGCCCAATTCAATCTATAATGGTAATAAAATGGTGTAAATTGAGTTCCATAACCCAATATCAAGAAAACAATAGAATTATTCATTATTTATTCCAATACTACACATCAAACAAATGATACACCTTTATTAACCAACAAATCACATCTTCAACCTATACATACAATAAATCCAAAACCACATAAGCACAAAATTTTACACCAACAAAAAAATATTACACCATATCTGAGACATTAGGCTTAGAACAGGATTCACCATGTGATAAAGAAGCATGATCTTTGTGATTAGCATTTACATTAGGTGGTACAATTGGTACTCCAAATGCTTGTGCATGAGTTCTAATATCTTGTCTTCCTCTTGCTCTTCCAATCAAATAGCATCCAATTCCAAGCATCAGTGAGAACAAAATCAGTGGAAGTGATATCACAAACACCATTGCCATCTTTTTATTTTTATTTTGTTATTTCTGCTTCAAATGATCAAGAATATAATGGCAGAGCAAATGGTAATATGGTATAGAAACACTGAAACAATATATATACACAAATGTTGTTTCTGGCCTGTTTAAATAGAAGGGGAGGAAAGATGATATTTACATATATTGTCCTTGTACTTTTAGGTGGTTTCCCTTTAGATTGTCTAGCTTTGGACATTTAGCAATATTACACCATGCATTAGAAGAATTATCAGAGTTTGGTTTACTTGAATTTTTTAGTATAAACTATTTTACTATCAAAATTATATGTAAGCTACGATCTTTTATAAGTTTATAACCATCAACTTTAGCCATATAATCCAAAATCGTGGAACACTAGTTATATACCATACTCAATAGGTCTTGTAGAATGATAAGTGAAGTCTGAGTTTTACATGCCACGTCATCAAAATTGGCTCGTGTGAGTTTTCTCTCATACAAAAGAAAATATTTATTCAAAGTCAGTTTTTGTGAATTGTTCATGTTTCGTATCATAGAGTGAAGGATAGTTAAAACTTGTATTGTAATTAATGATCAAATAAGTATCATTTTGGTTTGAACTAATAATATTTAATTTAACCAAATTTTCTTGATGACTAAAATAATGTCTAGTGATTCTAACTTATATGAAAGTATGAAACCATAACTCAAAGGTGATACCCACGCATTACTTAATAATATACTCTTATCTATCTTTTTCGTAAGAAAAAGAAAAGAATTAAATGATAATACTAACAAAAGGATCTAAACATGTAGATGGAAACTAGAATTATATAAAAGATTAGGGCTGTATGTGTAAATATTAGTACCAAACTACCAATGTCCAAAAAAGTTAAAATTGCCCAACTGGCAGCTAGTTTCCAATGGTTCATCTAAATAACGTTGTACTTCACAACGGATACTTCACTAAGCAAAAGTCTGGAGATGCGGGCCCCGCTTGTATTTGAAATATAACGTTCAAAATGGATATGTTTTCTTACCGGATAACAAAAAAAAAAAAAAAACGGCTATTTATAACACTTACTAATATCGTTAGTAAAAAAAAAAAAAAAAAAAACGGCTTTAGGTAACACTTACTAATATCGTTATCGTTAGCTGAGTGTCACGTCAGCTTTTCTTTTTACAACCAACATTACCCTTAATATTGTTTAATAACTAATAACACAACTAAGATTACCACGAAACCATACGCCATAAAAACGTTAAAGATGGATACTTCAGCAAAAGTCTGGAAGATGCGAGCCTACTTCTATTTGAAATATAACGTTAAAGATGGATATGTTTTTTCACCGGATATAAAAGTGGAATTTTAGGCTACCGATAATAGTGACTAATATCATCATCGTTAGTTTAGTATCACGTCAGCTTTTCTCTTCATAACCAACATTACCATTAATATCATGTAATAATACAACTAAAATTACCACCAAAATATACTCCACAAAAACCAAAATTACACACAAACACACACACCACACCTTCCACAAGTCGATCTTCACCACAACCGACTTTTTATTTTAGCATGAAGGACGAGTCTTTGTTGGGTGTCCTTAATAGGGGTGAGACGTCTTCGAGTTGCCACGAAAGCAAAACACGCGTCCTAACACCCCTTATTACCACTAGTCATAAAACGTTTTGCTAAAGCAATCTTTAGAGTTATCATTAACAACATACCTTTAGTTTTTAACCAACAAATGTTAGCGCTTGTTTGTTTAAATTTTGTATTAAGTCATGTTTAAATAAGAGATGACTTAATGCAGACATCATCAGTTTTATATATTTACTTTTTTTTTCTTCATAATTAGTCAATTAAGTCGAATTCAAACATCACCTTACAATGTATTATTGAAATTACGGTCAATCAATTAATTAGCATCTTATGTTTTTCTCATAATTCACTATCTATTGATTTTAAAGGAATTTGCGGTTAGCGATTTCCCGATATTAGCATCATTTTCATGCGAGAAAGAAGGGGAAGCTAAACTTGTTAAGCGCAACACTTAAGGTCTTTCTTAGTATATCCCCAAAAGGAATGACCAATACTATGGTTGTAAACGAACTGAACGTTCAGTGAACATTTCATGAATCGTTCGGTAACAAGTTCGTTTATGTTCTTTATTTAAACATGAACAATATTTTACGATCGTTTAGTTAAATGACCGAACATGAACAAAAGTCACGTCCGTTATTTATGTTCGTGAACATCCGATTATGCGTTCGTTTATGTTCATTTATTTATTTATGTTCGTATATTATATCTTTTAATTGTATAATTTTAATAATAGTTTGTTTAGACAAAACGACAATTATAAAACAACATTAGATGCATAATTTAATAGAGTTTATGTTTGTTTGTATATGTTCATTTAGGTTCGATCATTTATGTCCGTTAGCGTTCGTTTAGTGTCTTAATGAACGAACATAAACAAGTCATTATCTTAATAAACGAACATGAACAAGAAAATTCGTCCGTTTAAGTGTTCGTATTCGTTTATTTGTCCGGTTAAAATTAAATGAACGAACATGAACAAGATTCCGTTCATGTTCGTCTGGTTCGTTTACAGCCCTGACAAATACCAAGGTGGTGTTTGTTTTTTAGAAATATCTCTTAACAGCCTCTTAATCTGACTCATTCAGATGTTTGACCAAAAAAGTTTTTTTTTTTTTTTTTTTTTTTTTTTTTTTTTTTTTTTTTTGTGCCATTAAGAGGTGGTAAGAGACAATTAGTGTTAAGAGTGTTTGATTTTTTCTGTGGTTAAGAGGCATAATCTTTTTATTGAACTAGATGTGGAAGGTGTGTCTTAACACCTATTAATATCATTTTTTTTTTCTTACTTTCCAGCGTTAGTCCATGTCGTTAAATATTTTGCACTGGTAGTCCTTTTCTGTTAACTATTAGCACTGAAAGTTCTTATTTCTACTAAAAACTAAAAACTAACGAGAATACTTTTCTAATATTCTAATAGCAATATAAAAGTCTATTACTAAAAGTTATAAAAGCCGGGGTGTTACAAATCACAACTTATTTTTCTCGATTTAAGCCACACCTCCTCGGTGGGTGTACCTCTTTTGGCTCGTGCAATAATTCACAATCCTTTATTTTATAATCGCACTAACAAATGATGATCACAAAACAATAGACCATGCATATGCAACGACAATTCTCGAGCACCATTTATAACAAATATGATTTCCGTCAATTGATATTGTGGTCCATCTTTATGAGCTCTCAAACACCAAGCTCTTGCTCATGCCTTCACAATGTAATGGGTACTTCCTTTTGTACCTTCTTGTACATTACACGAATCATACTTAATAGATTCTTGAATAATTTATGAACAAAGTGATGCACTTTAGCATACATTCTGATAAATAAGGAATGCATATAAAACAAGACATGGAAACTGAAAACCACATGCACATAATGATATTTAATTAGTGGTGAATAAGATACCCATAAGTTTGTGACAAATCTGAATTATATCAGTAACAATAGGCCCAAATGTAGCAATCTGTAAAATTCACCAATAATTTGTACATGCTAATCAAGTATTTAATTACCATTACTGTTCAATTAACCATTTTTATTGGCAAAATTTAAAATTTTGTTATCACATTACATTTATTCAAACACAGTGATACGTAATTCACAAACACATTGGAACGAGCTCACACACGGACCACAACGAATCCAACACACTCATTATAAATCAAACAGATCACACTTACTATTCCTGGCCCAACTTTTGCCCTGTTACTATTCACAGACCAACCCAACTCTATATAATTTCTTATATTACACTCGGCTGAACACACTTTACTTGGCCACGATTTCTTTTGAATTTGACACGCAAGATATGCAACATTTTACACATTTCGAATCCTCATACACCAAATAAACAGTATGTCGAGTCTCACTTGCTCATTTGAAAATTTGGTTGCTAAACAAGACCCAGAGCTAATAACTCTCGACACTTGTACAAAATCATTCCATGTTAACCCATTTTAATCCAACTCGATCAAAACTAATTTTCACCTAGACTTTTGATTTTCCCTAGTCGAATATGATTTCATGACATTGTTTCTCACCATTTTCTAACATTTGGTCACGTTAAAAATAGTGTTGGACCCTTTAATTATGACAACCCGCTAATTTACAGGTTAATACTACTCAACAAACTTGAATTTATTTTCTTGACATTTATTTGAAAACAATTTACATATAATTTTTACTTGAACCAACGTGAAACTTAGAATAAATTTCAAGTACACTAGGACTTAGGCTATATTTAGTCCACAACGTTCCAGTACCTTGCTCCTACTCCAGTTCACAATTTTAAACCCTAAAACAATTTCCTATTCTATATTTACTTACGGATGCCAATTCAACAAACGCTATTCGTAATTTAAAATTTAACACCCGATATACCCAATTCTCCCAACGAATTATTTCTAACACATTTTTATACTTCCTAAATTATTACCAAAGTTCCAAAAATATTTCGTTACACCTAAAGTAATTTCTTTAATTCTTACGTTTAATTACGTATAATTTACGTTAATCACCAAACCAACAACCAATACCTATTCCTAATACCCAATACATACAACATATACACTCTTGTATCAAAATAACTCTTTTACTCCAACAATATCACATATTGTCGCCCCCCCCCCCCCCCCCCCAATATCCTAAAGATATTTGTTAGACAAAATTTACACAACATTAATGAGCCTACAAACACCCTCAAAACATGGAGACTAATATCTCAAATTGGAGGCTTGACTACAATTTGTCCCCCCTAGCCCTATTCGGCCCAACCTCATAAACTAGACCAAATCATATCTTTTGACCCAACTATGCTAAGTTAGAAAGATCCTTTGTATAAATAGATTACTTACATCTTCATTTGCACTAACTAGTTCAAGAGAAAAACAAATATATCCGTTCCCATTTCATATATCAATTCGACACACATAAGAGGAGCAAGGAGGAGATAGCTTGATTGTGGTTAAGTTCAAGTATAATTAGGGTACTCTAGCAAGGGTTTGGAACACTAATTCTTGGGTTAATCAAGTGTCTTACATTCTCATCTCACTAATCTCCTCTTGTAAGTAATCTTTACATTGTTAAACTTCATGTTTTTCATGTCATAATGCTAGTTCAAGTGTATATACTTAGGTTATCACTTTGTACATGTTAATAAAGCTTTATATCCACAATGATCTTTTAACAAATGGGTATGTTTTAAACAAGTTTTTATTACAAATAAACTAGTTGGTATAATCTCAACAAGAAAGCGAAGATTAAAACATCATATATACATATATTAGTGAACTTGTAATTTTAACCATCCTTGATGATCATTTACATGGACTCTTTAATATTGCTAAGTTTAGTGATAGATCACTATTGATATGTTGAGATATTGGTGGATGAACTAGGACTAGTTTTGGAGTTGTTGTTAAGTGATTATGATAACTAGAAAGCTAGGAAAATGTTTTGACACTTTTGACAATGAATCTGTCCCGTTTTGATTAACACAGAAAACTCAGTAGCATGGTGACAAGTTTAGGCTAGAAATATAGAAAATAGACTCAATAATGAAAACGTATCCGCTTGAATGAGTTAAAACGGGCTTATAACGAAAAAGATACGTTAGTTTCAATTTATGCGACGAAAACTAAATTTTCTGAAAATTGTTGAAGCTGTTAGGAATTTTGAGTGATGAAAACTGATGTTAAATGGTAACTAGACTAGCCGAGACCTTAGAAATCCGATGGTATACTTAAATACCTTTGCTGGGATAGGTAAAACTTAAGAAATGAAGCTACGACGAAAAAGTTATGGCCTAAAGAAAGTTTACGACGACATATACGCTGGACAGCTTATTTTTGGCTATTAGAAAAAGCTAATAGAATTGTTTGAAGTGGATTTTGGGCACTTTAGAGTATAGTTTGGCTAAAATGATGTAAACGAAAATGATAGAACATTATATACACTTGTTAGGCGCGTTAGAGATTTTCAAAATACCTATTAACATGACGACTAAAGTTTGATCACGAGATTAACAAGTTACGTTTTCTAAAAAGAGTGATTTTCTAAATAAAACATCACATTGACGCAACTACATTTTTGACGATAAATATTACAACAAACATGTACAAGTGATAAAGTAGAGTATGAACTTGCGTGCATGACCTTATTTTCGAACCTAAAACATATGTATTATTTAGGTCGCGATTAGAGTTATCGGACTTAATTTACCGTTTTCCAATTTACCAATCGGGATTTGCTTTGCCTAAGGTGAGTTTCATAGCCCCGATTTTTACATTGTTTATACATGATTTCTAAACCCTCGGGGTGGGAATACATTGCTTATTTTTCGGACACAAGTACTAAAAATCGTTACTTTGCCTAAGTTACCGCATTGCCATTAAAGTCCCCTTTTGAATCATGAACCGTTAATTACTTGTAAGCGCGGATGTTATGAATAGATCTATTTGGGTTGACACCCCGTCCGAGTTGGTCGCGCCAACCTGTCAAACGGACGCATATCATTCGGATTATTTCCGAGTGTCTGGCAAACACTTATTTGGGGCATTATTATTATTATGCTTGATTGCATACCATTACGTCGAGCTTCGGGGTCATGAGCTTAGGCACTGTATATATTATTTTTGGCTGTGACATTATATTCATTGTAATTTTTTTGCTATTGAAATCTTGTGGTCCGCATTACTGTTTACTTAAACCTATGATCTCACCAACATTATGTTGACCCTTTTAGCGTGTATTCTCAGGTAATTAGGTGATGATACACCTCTTTGTATGAAGCACTTTTGAGTCACATTTTGGAAGCACATCATGATGAAGATTTTCTTGCATTATTTAGCGTTTGGTTATGTATTTAAATCTTACATTTTGATGGTGAACTCTGATAATTATGTTTTGTAAAATGTTATGTTTAAATCAAACGCTTGTTTTGAAACGACTCACTTAGAGGTCGTTCTTTATTCCTTGTACTTTGTTAACCATGAACATCACGCCTTCGGAATTCCATTCCGCTGTGTGGAAAACTAGAAAAGGGGGGGGGGGTTGAATAGTTTTACGTCTTTTTAATTTATTATAAAAACTTTGTTTACTTTTAAAAACTTAGATTCGAATTTATGTGAACTCAACTCTTGAACAATATGAACAAATATAAGTAAATCTAAATTAACAATGCAAGTAAAGTAATGAAATGAAATGAAAGATAGAGATGGAAAGATCGAACCGCGAGACAAAGGATTTATAGTGGTTCGGCTACAAGGACACCTTCCTTGCCCTACTCCACTCCTCGAGCACCTAACTCGAGAGTTTTCTTCACTATGTCAACAAGCTCCCTTATGGCGGAGAAAACCTTACACAACTTTCGCTTACACCAATTTTACGACACAAAGCTAAATGTCGAGTTCTAATCGTAGCTAGAACCAATCTCACAACTTCAATCACAACTTCTTCACGAATTCTTCACAACTTCTTCACTACGGCTTCACAACTTCTTCACGACTTCTCACAACTACTTCACCACAACTTCACAACTTCTTCACGACTTCCCACGACTACTACACACCACAACTACTTCACAACTTCTACTCTTCTTCTTCTTCACAACACTACTATTTCTTTACAACTACAATCTAGTTCACAACTATACACTACTTCTTCACTTCCTAATACTACTTCTTCACACCTTTGCTTCTTCACACCTTTACTATACTTCTTACACACTAAACTAATCTAACCACTTTATGTTCAAACCTATCTAATTAATATACATACCTTATACACAAATGAATGAATGATTACAAAGTATAATACACAAACAACTTAGGTAGCAAGATGATACTAAGTTGCAATACTTCTTCTTGATGAATGAAAGTATTCTTCTTTTGCACTTGAATGATTTAAGCTTGGATCACTTGGAAACAAAAGCTTATGATTAAATGATCAAAGGATTTAGAAAGATATGTAGAGAGATTTAGAACAGAAAGTTTGGGGTGCAAAAGGTGAGGAAAAAGTTCAGAAATGAACCAGTATTTATAGGCAAAGCTGGGGGCTAGAGGAGCGTAGGCGGTCCCCTTAAATAGTGGGCCGGTCCCCTTAATAATTAAGGGGGCTGCCTAGATAATTAAGGGGTCCGCCCCTTATATCCGTTGCCCAGCTTTGTCTTTTTGTGGGGAAGGTTTTTCTAAAACATTTTTGCCATTTTTGGTTGAAAATTTGAATTCATAAATTTATTATGGATTAAACATTTTCATTTAATTTCCAAAAATGATTTTGTAAAAGATATAGAATGTTTGTATCATTTTATAAAAAATCTAGTGATTAAGAAAAAGTTTCTTTGATCATATAATGCATTAGGCGTTTTTTTATTCATACCTTAAGTGATTAAGTTGTTAAAATAGATATTTACAACTAAATACTTGTTTACGTTATAATCTTTCGTTTAATGATTTTACATTTTGTGATTATCAAAACGTAGAGGTATCGAAAAATATTAATAACGTTTTTAGACATTATTTATATCAACAATCTCCCCCTTTTTGATGATTACAAAATCTAAACTCATTAAATTAAAAAATTAATTTTTAGACAAGTATTTAGTGAGTTTATATCTACTTCTCCCCCTTTTTGTAGAATCAAAAAGGTTATGCCGACAAGTTACGAAATTTGTCGGAATGAGAACTCCCCCTTGATGTGTGCTCCCCCTCGTTCGAGGGCACCAAGGAGTCGAGCTATGGAAATCTTGGCTGCAAAAATATTAGAAGTACAAGCATACATAGCAAAATATGGAATATAAAAACAACAATCATGGCAAACAACAATCATGGCAAACAAATATTAAGAACACATAGCAAGACATTCATTAATTTAAAGTGATTATGTGAAACACATAATCATTGCAACGACATTTAGTATGCTTGAAACATATAACAAGAAAAAGGTCCTAAATTGCCAAAGAGAGCTTTCGGACTTGCTTGCGACACGAAAGCTTGGAAAATAAGAAACATAAGCATATAGTATGCTTAGATGGTTGATGGTAGAGTGTTTGGGATGGAATTGGTTGAGTGAGGGTTAGAGTGTTGTGCTAGTGGAGGTGTTGTGCTAGAGTTTGGAGTGGAGGTGTTGGATGAGATCTAGTGATAAGATACTTAATCCAAGTGAAATGTTCATTTAAGGCAATGATTTGTTTTTGGAGAAGGATACGACAAGGACAATAGTTGACATGATTATCAACTTGATTCAAGTTGTGGGGGTGAGGTAAGCAATTTGAGTAGGGTGAGGATGGAGGATGGAGGTTGGCCCTTGTTGTGTTGTGCAAGGTGCATAGCAAGGAGATCACTACGGTCATGGATTTGGTTTATCTCTTCACGGAACTTTTCCTTTTCCGTGGGAATGTGGATTTGGTCATTTGGTGGAAGTGGATGAAATTGGGGTGTGTAGTTGGAAGTAAAGTTTGATGTTTGACCAATATGATGAGGGTTTTGAAAGGTTTCATTGAGATTAGTTTAAGGTTGAGATGTGTAGTTTGGAATGAAGGTGGAGGTTGAGGTTAGTTTGTGATGAAGAAGAGCTAGAAGGGAGTTGATCCAACTTGAGTTGAGCAAGGTGTAAGGCAAGAGGAGCACTAAGCTCATGGGCTTCATTAAGTTCTTCAATGAACTTCAAGTGTTCGGAAGAAGGTGATGATGGTGGAGTGTGGTTGTTATTTTGGATGGATGTTTGGATATGCAACATAGAAGTAGCATGTGAGTTGGTAGGAAGTGGTGGTGATACTTTTGGTGGTGGAGACATTTTTGAGTTTGGGTAATCATTAATGGATGAAGATGAAGGTGTATTTTTGGGAGTAAAATGGATGGTTGTGTTTTTGGGTTTAGTTTCAAGCAAGTCCAACTCTTTGAGGCAATTAAGCATGTAATAGATATTTATGCAAAACATGTTAATTAAAGAGATTAAGCAAACAAGTAATTTCATCTAGCATGTAAACATACTCATCAAGCAAGTAATATATATGGACTAGGAAACAATACACTACACCAAGTATTTTCTTAATTATATGTAAGTGGGAAGATTAATGAACTATTTGATGGAATGGGTGCCTATGTGCAATAAATGGGAACTTAAGATAGCATGGACTTCTAGACTTGTTATAAACAAAATCTTAATAGACAAACCATGGTCCGCTTGATTTGACTTAGTTCACTTATAAATGTTATGTACATAAATATAGATGACAAATATGAGATCACCATGCATGATTTAAAGAAATGTTTTTAGCATTATTCAACAATGTTTAAAAGTGGGTTTTTATGTAGATGTGAAAGTTATTTGAATAAAATAGATTGGGTTTTATTTCAAAATGTGTTTATGAAGAATGGGTAAGAAAAAAAAATTCCCAATCTTTGACTTTGATCGAACAGAATTATGGACATAGATTAAGAAGAAAAATGAGATAGTAAAACATGTTAATAGAAGAGTGAAATAGCCAAAAAAAAAAAAATCATTTTTCTAAAATGTGAAGTTTCTGTATATTTTTAAAGATACTAGATTTTTGACAACAAATACCATTAATCCTAGATTTAAAAAAAAATTGTTGTTAAAGATCTCATGCTCAAGGGAATTGGTTAAAGCTATTGTCACATGCTACCCTTTTCTACATATCCTATGGTCATAAGGAAGTGATGATGAAATTCTATATGTTTGATGCGAGAGTGTTGAAAGGGGTATAACCTAACATCTATAGCTCCTTTGTTGTCGCACACTTATCTAACTTGATGCCATAGTCTACGAGAGCTTGTTTCATCCATAGTTTTCTAACGCGATAAATCTAATCTTACTTCTATGTTAATGATTAATCCACTTAACTCATTTCACTTCATCACCATGAGTTTTCTAATAGTGGACATAGAAGATTTCCATTTTAAACGTTATAGCTTAAGAGGGCCAAAGGGAAAAGAACAAGTGATTCTAGGTTATAAGTAGATTCATATAAGCTATATATATATATATATATATATATAATTATATATATATATATATATATATATATTATATATATATATATATATATATATATAGGCATTATGAGCTAAATAGGCATGAAATAACTAGTCATTAATCTAAGCATATATTATAACAATGAGCTTAAAAAAAAGCGTACCTTTTAGTCTTCAGTAGATATTCTTCAAATACTTCAAGGTGTTATATTGACTTATAGAAGCCAATCATAGATGCGATATCGAATTTCCCGATGAGTTGACAATTTAGCCACTTGGTGCCCATTGTCTAATTGGTCCATAGTTGTTTGAACCAAACATGGTTTGCAATTGACTAGGATGCATATATGGTGGAAGTATTCCCCAAGGATTGAAACTTGGTGGATTTGAATAATTCCACATTGGGTGACTATTATTATGGAGGTTTTGTCTATTTTGGTTTCTTCTAGGTTGAGGAGTTTTAGGCCGAGGGTGAGGACTATTTGGTCTTCTTAGGGGAGGTGTTTTTGACCTTAATTTCGGTTTAGAAGATTCTACTTCGGTTTTTAAAGATGGTTTGTAAAGGCTTTTTACTTCCTTATTGCTAGCAATGGGTATTTTTCTATTTTTTAAAAGTATATATTTAGGTTTTGACTCTAAATTATTTTGTTTTCTAGATTCACATTCAAATTTTACATTTTTAGTTTCACTAGTTGAAGCTTCCGTTGAATTGAATCCTAAACCAGTTTTATCTCTAGATATTCTTTGGACACTAATTATTTTCTTAAGTGAATTACTACTATTTTCAAATTTGTTGAGTTTACAAATTTCTTCCTTAAGTTTTTCGTTTTCATTTTTAAAATCTTGACATGTTCTACACTCTACAAAAACTTCTTTACCCTTTTCTAAATGGTGTAGTTTAATTTTTAATTCAAGTATTTCGTTTTCTAATTGGTTATTTATGCGTTTTAGTGATTTGTTTTTAGTCATTACTTTTTGACCTAATTTGCATAATCTATTATATTCACTATCTAAGTCTTTTTCGTCTAATGATAAATTTTCATCACTAAAGTATTCGGTTTCGGAATGTACCTCACTTGATGTCTTAGCCATAAGACACTTCTCCTCCTTTGTGGTTTCTTTCTCATCTTCATCGCTATCACTCCAAGCTCCACTAACAAAGGCGCTTTGGTAATCATAACCCGGTGGCTTTGGACATTCGCCAATGAGATGGTTTGGGCTTCCACATCTAAAGCACTTTCTTTTCCCATAGTTATCATTCCTATTTCTTTGAAGCGATCATCTTTCATCTCGTGGTTGTCTTGTGAATCTTCCTCGTCTCTTGAAAAATTTCTTGAACTCTCTTACGGCCATTGCATATTCTTCGTCTTCACTATAGTCACTTGAATCGTCATCATCACTAAGTTCCTTTTTGGCTTTTAGCGCAAGAGATTTGATTTGATCTTTCTTGCTCTTGACCGTTTCCGAGTCTCTCTTTATAATTTCTTCATGGACCTTCAAGTTGCCTATAAGTTCATCAAGCGATAACGTTATCAAGTTCTTCGATTCTTCAATAGCCGTGACCTTCGCGCGCCATTTTGGATGTAATGCCCTAAGAAATTTCCATACACAATTTTTGCTAGAAAAAGTCTCATCAAGTGCTTTTAAACTTGTGATAATAGTGGTAAATTTAGCAAATGCATTATCAATAGATTCTCTTCAGGAATTGTAAATTGTTCTTACTGTTGAACAAGAAGATCTATTTTGTTTTCTTTGACTTGACTATTCCCTTGGTGAGTGATTAATAAAGAATCCCAAATTTCTTTTGCGGTTTGACACATAAAAATTCGTTCATATTTTTTGCGTGGTAATGCATTATAAATTACCATTTTAGCCTCATTATTTTTTGCTAGTTTCTTTTTCAAATCATCATTTTGTTTTTCAAAAAGTACAATTTCATCTATTTTAGTTAAAGGATTATTTTGAATAGGTGGAAAATCACCATAGGTAATAACATGCCAAAGATCAAGATCTTTTTATTTCACATAAGTTTCGAATCTATTTTTCCAATAAAGAAAACCATCACTTTCAAATAGCGGTGGTCTTTGCATAGATTGCCCTTCTAAACATTTTTCCGATTCCATAGATCGATTCAAGTTTTAAAATACAATATATTTTAAAAATCTTGTTTGACGTGGCTCTTGATACCAATTGTGGAAAACTAGAAGGGGGGGAGGGTTGAATAGTTTTACGTCTTTTTAATTTATTATAAAAACTTTGTTTACTTTTAAAAACTTAGATTCGAATTTATGTGAACTCAACTCTTGAACAATATGAACAAATATAAGTAAATCTAAATTAACAATGCAAGTAAAGTAATGAAATGAAATGAAAGATCGAACCGCGAGACAAAGGATTTATAGTGGTTCGGCTACAAGGACACCTTCCTTGCCCTACTCCACTCCTCGAGCACCTAACTCGAGAGTTTTCTTCACTATGTCAACAAGCTCCCTTATGGCGGAGAAAACCTTACACAACTTTCGCTTACACCAATTTTACGACACAAAGCTAAATGTCGAGTTCTAATCGTAGCTAGAACCAATCTCACAACTTCAATCACAACTTCTTCACGACTTCTTCACAACTTCTTCACTACGGCTTCACGACTTCTTCACGACTTCTCACGACTACTTCACCACGGCTTCACAACTTCTTCACGACTTCCCACGACTACTACACACCACAACTACTTCACAACTTCTACTCTTCTTCTTCTTCACAACACTACTATTTCTTTACAACTACAATCTAGTTCACAACTATACACTACTTATTCACTTCCTAATACTACTTCTTCACACCTTTGCTTCTTCACACCTTTACTATACTTCTTACACACTAAACTAATCTAACCACTTTATGTTCAAACCTATCTAATTAATATACACACCTTATACACAAATGAATGAATGATTACAAAGTATAATACACAAACAACTTAGGTAGCAAGATGATACTAAGTTGCAATACTTCTTCTTGATTAATGAAAGTATTCTTCTTTTGCACTTGAATGATTTAAGCTTGGATCACTTGAAAACAAAAGCTTATGATTAAATGATCAAAGGATTTAGAAAGATATGTAGAGAGATTTAGAACAGAAAGTTTGGGGTGCAAAAGGTGAGGAAAAAGTTCAGAAATGAACCAGTATTTATAGGCAAAGCTGGGGGCTAGAGGAGCGTAGGCGGTCCCCTTAAATAGTGGGCCGGTCCCCTTAATAATTAAGGGGGCTGCCTAGATAATTAAGGGGGCCGCCCCTTATATCCGTTGCCCAGCTTTGTATTTTTGTAGGGAAGGTTTTTCTAAAACATTTTTGCCATTTTTGGTTGAAAATTTGAATTCATAAATTTATTATGGATTAAACATTTTCATTTAATTTCCAAAAATGATTTTGTAAAAGATATAGAATGTTTGTATCATTTTATAAAAAATCTAGTGATTAAGAAAAAGTTTCTTTGATCATATAATGCATTAGGCATTTGTTTATTCATACCTTAAGTGATTAAGTTGTTAAAATAGATATTTACAACTAAATACTTGTTTACGTTATAATCTTTCGTTTAATGATTTTACATTTTGTGATTATCAAAACGTAGAGGTATCGAAAAATATTAATAACGTTTTTAGGCATTATTTATATCAACAATCTCCCCCTTTTTGATGATTACAAAATCTAAACTCATTAAATTAAAAAATTAATTTTTAGACAAGTATTTAGTGAGTTTATATCTACTTCTCCCCCTTTTTGTAGAATCAAAAAGGTTATGCCGACAAGTTACGAAATTTGTCGGAACGAGAACTCCCCCTTGATGTGTGCTCCCCCTCGTTCGAGGGCACCAAGGAGTTGAGCTATGGAAATCTTGGCTGCAAAAATATTAGAAGTACAAGCATACATAGCAAAATATGGAATATAAAAACAACAATCATGGCAAACAACAATCATGGCAAACAAATATTAAGAACACATAGCAAGACATTCATTAATTTAAAGTGATTATGTGAAACACATAATCATTGCAACGACATTTAGTATGCTTGAAACATATAACAAGAAAAAGGTCCTAAATTGCCAAAGAGAGCTTTCGGACTTGCTTGCGACACGAAAGCTTGGAAAATAAGAAACATAAGCATATAGTATGCTTAGATGGTTGATGGTAGAGTGTTTGGGATGGAATTGGTTGATTGAGGGTTAGAGTGTTGTGCTAGTGGAGGTGTTGTGCTAGAGTTTGGAGTGGAGGTGTTGGATGAGATCTAGTGATAAGATACTTAATCCAAGTGAAATGTTCATTTAAGGCAATGATTTGTTTTTGGAGAAGGATACGACAAGGACAATAGTTGACATGATTATCAACTTGATTCAAGTTGTGGGGGTGAGGTAAGCAATTTGAGTAGGGTGAGGATGGAGGATGGAGGTTGGCCCTTGTTGCGTTGTGCAAGGTGCATAGCAAGGAGATCACTACGGTCATGGATTTGGTTTATCTCTTCACGGAACTTTTCCTTTTCCGTGGGAATGTGGATTTGGTCATTTGGTGGAAGTGGATGAAATTGGGGTGTGTAGTTGGAAGTAAAGTTGGATGTTTGACCAACATGATGAGGGTTTTGAAAGGTTTCATTGAGATTAGTTTAAGGTTGAGATGTGTAGTTTGGAATGAAGGTGGAGGTTGAGGTTAGTTTGTGATGAAGAAGAGCTAGAAGGGAGTTGATCCAACTTGAGTTGAGCAAGGTGTAAGGCAAGAAGAGCACAAAGCTCATGGGCTTCATTAAGTTCTTCAATGAACTTCAAGTGTTCGGAAGAAGGTGATGATGGTGGAGTGTGGTTGTTATTTTGGATGGATGTTTGGATATGCAACATAGAAGTAGCATGTGAGTTGGTAGGAAGTGGTGGTGATACTTTTGGTGGTGGAGACATTTTTGAGTTTGGGTAATCATTAATGGATGAAGATGAAGGTGTATTTTTGGGAGTAAAGATGGATGGTTGGTTATTATGATGAGGTTTGTGAAAGGGTTCATTGGAATGAGCTTGAGGATTGGGAGTATAGTTGGGAACAAATGTGGGTGGAGGTGTTGTTTGTTTAGCCACATCATTTGTTGAAATGGACTTGTTTCGGGGGTTAGGTTTTCTTCTCCAAACGGGTTTTTCGGTCATCCTTGCTAACCTTGAGGTTTTTGGCTTTGGTTTGATGGGAGATGGCATGATGAGATGATGGAAGATTATGAGGAATGGAAGTGTTTATAGTGTAGGATTGATGGGATTAAGGAATGGATAAAATTTGTTGGATGGATTGGAATAAGATATGTTTGTGAATTTTAGGAAGTTTAGGATGAAATGGGCTAAAAATTAAAAAAGGAAACTGTAACACCCCAACCCGGCAAGGGTAGAAGTATCACATTATGACGACAAATCAAAGCATACATAATACACAACGGAAGTCTTAAAACAAAATTCATTAAAGAAGTGAAGCCAACACCGCTTAAGCCAAAAACATAAGTTCAAATGATAATGAATAATCCAAAGGAACGAACAATAGAATGAAATCCAGTCTAAACAAATGTCATAAATAAAGGTGGTCATCTAAGGTAGCAATTCCATCTATTCTCTACTCTCATCCCATAGCAAAATCCCCAGCTCCTAGCTTAGATACCTGCCGCAGGAAAAGGAAATTGCGGCTGAGCTTTAAAATCTCAATGAACAGATACATAAACAAAGTAATGATAATGAAACAGAAATAAGATATGGTGCAATGGGGAAACATCATGAGGTATAAACAATGTGAAGGTGTAATGAGATAGGTTAGGATAGTCATCCTCCACGAGCCCAGACAAATCAAATACAGTAACCATAGAGGGGATGCCTCTCAGATAATATGAGGGGTGACCTCATGTATCAAAATGGAGTGATCAGCTCCCAGATATATGTGAAGGGCATGTATTGCACACAGTACCAATCACCAGACAATAATAAATCAGATAACAGATAATCCACTAAACAGATAACAGATCTAGGATGCATCCATACGCCCCTGCAGACAAATAATAATAATGGCCATTGCAGATTACAGATAAGGGACGGTGTGGAACATCACTCAACCACACTAGAGTCATGCCATCGGTGCATCAATGACATGGCCATATTACCTTCATGGCTAGGGTCACAAATTTTGGCTCGGGTATCAAACTAAGAGTCAGATATCAAATCAAATCAGAATGTCATATCCAAAGGTCCATAACAGATGGTTCAAAACAGATGGTTCATAACAGATGGTTCATAATCAATTATTTCAGAAGTAATATTAAAGGTCCAAATCAGAGTTTATCAGACAAAGGTTTACAAAGCAAAGGATCATGGCAAAGGTTCACAACAAAAGGGAACATAGCAATGGCTTAGGGAATCTTAAACGAATCAGAAATCAAAATCATATCAAGGGAATAAGACACCCTTACTGAAAAAGGGCAGAGTATCTGTACCTTATTACGAATGCAAGCAAAGTAAGAAGCAGAAAGCAGAAAGCACCGAAACAGATCAAGACCTCTCCCTCTCCACACCTAAAGGAGCAGAAGAGAATTATAATTGGTTCTTAATTACTTATTTTAGCTGTCTTCTCATTTTAAGTAACTTTCTATTTTTAGCAGGTTTCCAAATCTAGTAAGTTTCCATTTTTAGAAAGTTTCCTTATTTAGTAAGTTTCCAATATTAGAAGATTTAAGGCAATATAAATTCGGTTAAGTCATTAGATAAGCATATTATGGACACAGGGTATATTTTAACAAGTTTCAAAAGTTTAGGGTTAAATATAGTAACTTTTCATAATTTAGGGTTTTAAATGTAACAATACCAAAGTTAAGGGTCTAAAGTGAAAGTATTACAAATTATTAATTTAAATCTATAATTATCAAAGTTAACGATTTAAAATCCTTCAAGTTTGCCAATTTTACATTTTATACTCTTAAGTTTACAAAATTACAATTTAAACCTTATAATTCATTAAATCACATTTTAACCCTTACAATACTCATATTTACCCATCAAGCCCTTGATTTAACAAATTTACAGAATATACTCCTTATTTAAATTATTGGTATAAATTACCCTTAACTTTACATAAATTACAAAATTAGTCCTTTTACTTTATAAAAATACAATTCGATTTGCTAATTTAACCATATTTACACATTAAACCTTTAGGTATCCAATTTTACATATTACACCCTTATTATCCTTATTTATACGACACACCCCCAAGTTTCCAGAATTTACAAACAAGCCCCTCTATTTTATTTAATTTACAAACCGAATTACTTAATTAACGATTAACATATTTAATCCCTTAAGTTACATATTTTTACGAAAAAGGCCCCCCATATTATATTTTATACGAATACCCCTCGTCCCAAGGTATATTACAAAAATAACCCACATGTTTAATTAATTACAAAACAGCCCCTTTATTTTACAAAACCCAATCGGTAACCCTTTTTATTCAACAAACCCCAACCCTAAATTTCCCAATCATGCTCCAATCATTAAATCGTCATTAATAAACATTAATTAGACCAGAATCATCCCAAAATCCTAACCCTAAAATCGTAAGCTAGGGTTTCCTTTTCTTTCTTGTTTTTCTTTTTAATCCGATATACAAAACAATTCGACATAGGTTATATGGGCTTTAAAAAATCGAATGAGCATTTTTCCAGTGATGTATAGATCGTATAGAGTTCAAATAAAATAAGTTTCCATCCCAGAAAATTCGTATAGCTTATTATAGATTTTAGGTACGTTTTAGCTCTTAATAATTCAAGCGATCAATATAGTGTGCATGATTTGATTAGACTAATTTTTATGGAACATATATGATGTAAGAAACATAGGAAAAATACCAGGAAGAGTTTAAAATGATCGAATGAGTTGAATGGAATCTGTACCTCTCGGCTTAACTTAATCGACAAACAAAAACCCTTACGAACGAACGAAAGAACTCACGACCTCTAGCCTATTTTTCCAAGCTTCCTTTGATGATGAACAACACCAGAAAAATACCCCAAGAGTTCCAGAAATTCGGATGAAGATGGGTGGGTTTTGTGTGTTTTAATTAGGGTTTTCGGTAAAAGAATAAAAGAAATAATATAGAAACCGAGTGAAATAGGGGGAGGGAGCAAAACTTTCGGTCCAAGAATATCCCTTTCCTGAATATAAAGATCTCCAAAATTGATTTTGTAGTTATCTTGATTTATTTGGTATTAAATAAGTAAATAAAAATAATAATAATACATAATAAGGTATAAATCAGCTCTTATATATATTTGTGTGCTCATATAATTTTTGTACTTTGAAAAGTGTCAAAATGTAGGAAGAAAAATTATTTGGCTTCATATCTCGTTCATTTCCAAAGGTTCGAGATTAATTTGGTGCTTTATAAACTTATTAATCAAATTTTAAGATTACAAGGGCAATTTGGTCTTTTTACATGTTTTAGATTTTTGGGGTATTACAGAAATAGCACCTTCGACCATCAGATGGCCGGTCCCCTTAAATAGGGGCCGGTCCCCTTAAATATTAAGGGGGCCGCCTTATGATTTAAGGGGGCCGCCCATCTGTTGGTTCCCAGATTACTGGAAATGGGTTTTTGGCAGAAAATTGTTGAAAGGGTTGTGTTTTTGGGTTTAGTTTCAAGCAAGTCTAACTCTTTGAGACAATTAAGCATGTAATAGATATTTATGCAAAATATGTTAATTCAAGAGATTAAGCAAACAAGTAATTTCATCTAGCATGTAAACATACTCATTAAGCAAGTAATATATAATGGACTAGGAAACAATACTCTACACCAAGTATTTTCTTAATTATATGTAAGTGGGAAGATTAATGAACTATTTGATGGATCGGAATGTGTGCCTATGTGCAATAAATGGGAACTTAAGATAGCATGGACTTCTAGACTTGTTACAAACAAAATCTTAATAGACAAACCACGGTCCGCTTGATTTGACTTAGTTCACTTATAAATGTCATGTACATAAATATAGATGATAAATATGAGATCACCATGCATGATTTAAAGAATTATTTTTAGCATTATTCAACAATGTTTAAAAGTGGGTTTTTATGTAGATGTGAAAGTTATTTGAATAAAATAGATTGAGTTTTATTTCAAAATGTGTTTATGAAGAATGGGTAAGAAAAAAAAATTCCCAATCTTTGACTTTGATCGAAACAGAATTATGGACATAGATTAAGAAGAAAAATGAGATAGTAAAACATGTTAATAGAAGAGTGAAATAGCCAAAAAAAAAAAAATCATTTTTCTAAAATGTGAAGTTTCTGTATATTTTTAAAGATACTAGATTTTTGACAACAAATACCATTAATCCTAGATTTAAAAAAAATTGTTGTTAAAGATCTCATGCTCAAGGGAATTGGTTAAAGCTATTGTCACATGCTACCCTTTTCTACATATCCTATGGTCATAAGGAAGTGATGATGAAATTCTATATGTTTGATGCGAGAGTGTTGAAAGGGGTATAACCTAACATCTATAGCTCCTTTGTTGTCGCACACTTATCTAACTTGATGCCATAGTCTACGAGAGCTTGTTTCATCCATAGTTTTCTAACGCGATAAATCTAATCTTACTTCTATGTTAATGATTAATCTACTTAACTCATTTCACTTCATCACCATGAGTTTTCTAATAGTGGACATAGAAGATTTCCATTTTAAACGTTATAGCTTAAGAGGGCCAAAGGGAAAAGAACAAGTGATTCTAGGTTATAAGTAGATTCATATAAGCTATTATGTATATATATATATATATATAATATATATATATATTATATATATATATATATATATATATATATATATATATATATATAATATATATTATATATATAATATATTTTTATATATATATAACTAGGCATTATGAGCTAAATAGGCATGAAATAACTAGTCATTAATCTAAGCATATATTATAACAATGAGCTTAAAAAAAAGCGTACCTTTTAGTCTTCAGTAGATATTCTTCAAATACTTCAAGGTGTTATATTGACTTATAGAAGCCAATCATAGATGCGATATCGAATTTCCGATGAGTTGACAATTTAGCCACTTGGTGCCTATTGTCTAATTGGTCCATAGTTGTTTGAACCAAACATGGTTTGCAATTGACTAGGATGCATATATGGTGGAAGTATTCCCCAAGGATTGAAACTTGGTGGATTTGAATAATTCCACATTGGGTGACTATTATTATGGAGGTTTTGTCTATTTTGGTTTCTTCTAGGTTGAGGAGTTTTAGGCCGAGGGTGAGGACTATTTGGTCTTCTTAGGGGAGGTGTTTTTTGACCTTAATTTCGGTTTAGAAGATTCTACTTCGGTTTTTAAAGATGGTTTGTAAAGGCTTTTTACTTCCTTATTGCTAGCAATGGGTATTTTTCTATTTTTTAAAAGTATATATTTAGGTTTTGACTCTAAATTATTTTGTTTTCTAGATTCACATTCAAATTTTACATTTTTAGTTTCACTAGTTGAAGCTTCCGTTGAATTGAACCCTAACATATCTTAGATTTTGTTGGCATAAATGTTCAAAGTGATACTACTATGTTCAAATTGTTGAGTTTTGAAATTTCTGCTCTTAAAGCTTCGTTTCATTTTAAATTGACATGTGTTAACTCTACAAAAATTCTTTACTTTTAAAGGTGTATATTAAATTTTTGAATTCAAGTATTGTTTAAATTGGTTATTTATGCTTTTAAGGATTGTTCTTAGATCATTTGTTTTAGAGACAATTTGATATCTATTATGACTCACTATCTAAGGTCTAGTTTTGTTAATGATAATTTATATAAAGCATTCAGGTTTCAATACTTCACTTGAGTTTATAGAATTCTTCCTTTTGTTTCTTTATCTTCAATCGCTATCACTCAAGCCACACTAACAACAGTTTGTCATATTAAGTGGTTTGGACATTCGCAATAGATGGTTTAGCTTCCATTAAAGCAACTTATCTTTTCGTATTACATTTCTATTTCGAAGCGATCATCTTTCATTCGTGGTTGTTTGGAATCTCCTCGTTTTGAAAAATTCTTGAACCGATTTATCACAAATCCCTTCACAATAGTCACTTGAATCTTCCATCATACTCACTAAGATTCCTATTTCATTTTAGGGAGAAATTTGATTTGATCTTTCTTGCTCTGGAGCATGAAGATGAGACAGTACCGTTCCTTGCTATTACTGACCATGCTCTATGGGATGTAATTGTCAATGGTAATGTTGTTCTTGATGAACCTCTACAAATTGAAGGACAACCCAAACCACCTCAACCACCCTTACCAGCTGCTACAAAGAGAAATCAAGATAAGGCTCTCAACATACTGTTGTCTGCTATTCCTGATGGTCACCTACTGAAGTTCCATGATGCTAAGGATGCAAAACAATTATGGGCTGCGATCAAAACAAGATTTGGAGGTAATGATGCTTCAAAGAAGATGCATAGAAACTTATTGAAGCAGCAATTTGAAACCTTCACTGTTGGTGAAAGAGAAAGTCTTGATGCTGCCTATGACAGATTCCAAAATCTACTTAGTATGCTAGAACTATATGGAGCAGAGGTATCTGTTGAAGATGCAAATTTGAAGTTCTTAAGGAGTTTGCCATCTGTCTGGCATGTGGTTGCTACTATGATCAGAGGACAACCTGGATTGGAGTCTATGGACTTTGATGATCTCTATAACAATCTGAAAGTGTATGAGCAAGAGATGAATGGTCATAGTTCTCAGAAAACTCACAACATAGCTTTTGTATCGTCTGAAAACAGAAGCAGTACTTCCACTAAAAGTACTGCTTATCCTTCTCAAAGTACTGTTGGTGATTCACAGCATGTTTGCACAACCTCAACTACCCCCAACCCCTCACCAACTAACACCACCAATTCTGATGAAATTGTATGTTCCTTCTTTGCACAACAAGCCACTTTACCTGTTACCTATCAAGAAGACTTGTTGCAGATTGAAGAAGATGCTTTAGAAGAGATTGACATAAGATGGCAAGTAGCTATGATCACTGCTAGGATCAAGAAGTTCATGAACAAGACAGGAAGGGGAATTGATTTCAAAGCTAAACAAGGTATCACTTTTGACAAATCTAAGATTGAATGTTTCAATTGTCAAAAGCTTGGACACTTTGCAAGGGAATGCAAGTTTGCAAAATATCAGGCAAACAGGATGATTGAACAACCCAAGGTTGAAAGAAAGGAGGTTCCTATTACTGAATCACAACCAAAAGCTTTGGTGGCTCAAGAAAATTTAGCAGAAATTGACTGGAGTGCTGAATTTGATGATGAACCTGTAACATATTCTATGGTTGCAATGGAAGAGTTTGATTGGGGCACAGCTTTTGATGAGGAACCTGGATATGCTGCTTTGGAATCAAGAGATGGTCTTGGAAGCTTTGACTGGAGCATGGAGGATGAAGATGAACCTGTTCAGATTGCTATGGTAGCCACTTCACCAAGTTCATCCAATGTCTCTGAGGTATGCTCTAAGTGTAATGATGTTTATCAAAAGTTGCTTAAAGATTATGTGA
Source organism: Artemisia tridentata subsp. tridentata (assembly GCA_021014915.2). Lineage (NCBI taxonomy): Eukaryota > Viridiplantae > Streptophyta > Magnoliopsida > Asterales > Asteraceae > Artemisia > Artemisia tridentata. The sequence goes on along the minus strand of CP139502.1, from coordinate 86,731,116 downwards.
CTGAAAGAGATAATTGTAGAACAGCTAGGTCTGAGGTAGCTGGTTATCAATTAACTTTAGAGTCAATGGAAGCCAAAATTTTAACACATGAAAATAATGAAATAGCTTGGGCAGAAAAATATGAGCAACAAGATTATCAATTGAAATTAAGTGAATGGAAGTTAGGATGTAAGGTGTCTGAATTAGAAAAGATTACTAAGGAAAGAGATACTTTGTTAGAAAGACTTGGTAGTATTAAACAGGCTGGTCTATCACATGTTCAATTTGTTGAGAAACAAAGAGTCATAAACAGTAGAGCTGGACTAGGTTATGGTGTAGATAGTAGTTCAGATGAGTCCTCACCTAGTGCTAAGGAAGAGACCTCACCTAGTGCTAAGGAAGAGACCTCACCTAGTGCTAAGGACGAGATTCCACCTAGTGATGATGACCTTACAAGCTCAGAAGAAAATACATCTAGGGATGAGGAACCAATTAGTGAATCACCTCCTGAGTTTAAGAAAGATAAGGAGTATCATTCAGTTCCTCCACCCACTGGTCAGTTTCAACCTGTTAGGACAGATGTTTCTTGCTATGGTGTAGACAACCTAGAGTTTAGGAAGAAGCTTAATGGTAGAATTAGTTCTGAGAAATCTAAGAATGATTTTCAAAGGGGTAATGATCAAAAGTTTCCTACAGCCTTTCAACAACAAGCAGTACCTCCAAAAACTTTTCAAAGTACTGCTGGACATTCAGCAGTACCTCCAAGAGAAACTTTTCAAAATACTGCTTACTACAGGAAACCTTTTAATCATAGAAGAGGATTTGGGAATATGGAGAGAAAGTTATGTTATGTATGCTATAGTCCTGATCACCTGATTAAGCACTGTGACTTTCACTCAGAATACTTAAGTCAGTTTCCAAAGAATAGTCCTCCCACCCATAAGCCAAGAGAGACTAGACCAGTTTGGAATCACTCAAATAGGGTCAACCATAGTAACTTCTCAAAAGACTATAGGTACCCTCACCAGAAAAGAATGTTTTCCAAATCACCAGTACCTTCACAATCTGATAAGTCTCAAGAAGTACCTTCACCAAGGACTGATAAGTTTTCACCCACTCATGGTACTGCTCATACTTTTTCACATAGAAGACCTAAGAGATTCAATTCATATAAAAAGTTTTCCACCTCAAGCAGAGTACCTAGCTCAGAGAAACCTAAGGTCAAACGAAATTGGGTTAAGAAAGAAAGTACTGATGGGGAACAAGAAGTACTTTCATCAGATAAGGGTGAAACAGGGAGTGTTGTTGATATTGCAACACAGGACATGGGACCAACTCAAATAATCATTGACCATGCCTTTAAAACCAGTGGAGATTACATACTGAAGGAATTCAAGTATGTCACTCCACAAGGGGAACACAAGTCAGTAATGGCTTGGGTTCCTAAAAGAAACTAACCTTTTTCTTTAATGTGCAGGGCAACCCAGAGGAGGAGCTTAAAGATCATATTATTGTTGATAGTGGTTGCTCTGGCAGCATGACAGGGGACAAGGAGATCCTGTCAGACTTTAAGGCATATTATGGAGGAAGAGTTGCATTTGGTAATGATCCTGATGGAGGAAGAATCACTGGCAAAGGAACAATCAAGGCTGGATGTATTGATTTTGAGAATGTTAGATATGTAAAGGAGCTCAAGTTCAACCTATTGTCAGTATCTCAAATTTGTGACAAGAAGTATCCAATTCTGTTTACTGATACAGAATGTCTCATTCTCTCACCTGAGTTCAAATTTGTTGATGATCATTTGGTGACATTGAGAGTACCAAGAACCAATGATGTATACAGTTTAGACTTAAAGAGTCTCAATTCTGCTGGAAGAGCAACATGTTTAGTAGCAAAGGCATCATTGGAAGAAGCACATCTGTGGCACAGAAGACTAGGTCATGTTAATTTTAAGAACATCAACAAGCTGGTCAAAGGAAATTTAGTTAAAGGTTTACCTTCCAAAACATTCAAGACTGATCATTCATGTTTGGCTTGCAAGAAGGGTAAACAACATAAAGCTTCATGTAAGAAGCTTGGGGAAAGAGATATTAGAGAACCTTTGGAGTTGCTACACATGGATCTGTTTGGACCAGTTTCAGTAGAGAGTTTAAACAAGAAGAAGTACTGCTTGGTTGTGACAGATGATTGTAGCAGATTTAGTTGGGTCTTTTTCTTGGGATTTAAAGATGAAACCTTTGATGCTATTCATGACCTGATAGTAGCCCTTGAAAATCAATTAAGACTCAAGGTAAGAGGTATTAGATGTGATAATGGAACAGAATTCAAGAACAAGCATATGGATGAATTCTGTGCCAAGAAAGGGATCAAGAGAGAGTTTAGTATTGCTAGAACACCACAGCAGAATGGTGTTGCAGAAAGAAAGAACAGGACTTTGATAGAAGCAGCTAGAACAATGCTTGCAGATTCCAAATTACCTATTCTCTTTTGGGCTGAAGCCATAAGTACTGCTTGCTATGTGTTGAATAGAGTTTCAGTAACTAAACCTCAGATGAAGACACCTTATGAGTTACTCATGGGAAAGAAACCAAATATTCGTTTTCTAAAACCTTTTGGTTGCTCTCTGACTATTCTTAATACCATTGATTCTCTTGGAAAATTTGATGGTAAGTCAGATGAAGGATATTTATTAGGTTATTGTACAAATAGCAAAGGATTTAGAGTTTATAACAGGAATACCAGAAAGGTACAAGATTGTCTTCATGTTGAATTTTTGGAAGATAAGGAAACTCAGAAAGGTAAAGGTCCTGATTGGATGTTTGATCTTGATCTCAAATTCACACCATCTATGAATTATGTCCCTGTTCGAGAAGAGAATCAGGCTAATTCCAAAGAAGATGATTCACAGTACATTGTTCATGGAGTTAATGGTACACCAGAAGAAGTTCCTGACAAAGAACCTGAAGTTACTGTTGAAGAACAAACTACTGCTCAGCCATCTCATATAGTATCTGATGAAGATCAAGCCATACAAGATGAGCTTAATAGGATGCTGTTTCAAGAAACTATAGCACAATCCTATGAAGATGAACAAAGACAAGCTTATGAGGCTGCAAAGAAAAAGAGTAACTTTCAAGATACTGCCCACAGTACTTTAGATCAAAGTACTGCTGATCCATTTGACAGTACTTCTGATGTATTAGAGCAATCAAATTGGAACAATGCTGATGATTCCAATGTTGATGATGATGATTTAGTTAATGCTAACATTCCTGGATTAGAAGAAGTTGATGATGAGCTTAATCCAGAAGGTATTTTCTCCAATGAAGGAATTGATTTTACTAACTTAGAGTCTGCTCTTTCAGTACCACCAACTCCTACATTGAGAGTTCATAAAGCTCATCCTCAAAGTAATATTATTGGATCACCCTCTTCAGGAGTGGTTACAAGGAACAAAGTTAAAGGCCTTTCTAAGCAACATACTGCTTTACTTAGCTTTGTTTACAAACAAAACAGGATGAATCACAAGGATCAACAAACATGCCTGTTTGCTTGCTTTTTATCTCAAGAAGAACCCAAAAAGGTAGCTCAAGCTTTAGCAGATGAAAGTTGGGTTGAAGCCATGCAAGAGGAACTTCTACAATTTAAGCTTCAAGAAGTCTGGGTATTATGTGATTTACCAGATGGCAAAAGAGTCATTGGTACAAGATGGGTTTTTAGAATCAAAAGAGATGAAAGAGGGAATGTTATCAAAAATAAAGCTAGATTGGTTGCACAAGGATATCGCCAAGAAGAAGGGGTGGATTATGATGAAGTATTTGCTCCTGTTGCAAGGATAGAGGCAATAAGGTTATTTCTTGCCTTTGCATCATACATGGATTTTCCTGTCTACCAAATGGATGTAAAAAGTGCTTTTCTTTATGGCACAATTTCTGAGGAAGTTTATGTTAAACAACCTCCTGGTTTTGAAGATCCTGCACATCCAAACAAAGTCTACAAAGTGATCAAGGCATTATATGGCCTTCATCAAGCTCCCAGAGCTTGGTATGAGAGACTCTCAAATTTTCTATTACAACATGGTTATAGGAGAGGAGCAATTGATAAGACTTTGTTCATCAAGAGGGATAAGAAAGATATTATGTTAGTCCAAGTATATGTGGATGATATTATATTTGGAGCTACAAAGAAGTCTATGGTGAAAGAATTTGAAGATCTTATGCAGAAGGAGTTTCAAATGAGTTCTATGGGAGAATTAACCTTCTTTTTGGGACTTCAAGTTCGACAAACAAGAGATGGAATCTTCATTAACCAAGAAAAGTATGTTGCAGACATACTTAAAAGATTTGATCTTCCAAATCTCAGGCCTGCCACCACACCCATTGATAAAAATAAACCTCTAGCAAGGATGAAGATGGACAAGCTGTGGATGTCAAGCTTTACAGATCTATGATTGGTTGTCTTATGTACTTAACTGCATCAAGACCTGACATTATGTTTGCTGTTTGCTTATGTGCAAGATTTCAGGTTACACCCAAGGTTTCCCATATGTATGCAGTCAAGAGAATTTTTAGATATCTCAAGCATCAACCAAAGTTAGGATTATGGTATCCTAAGGAGTCATCTTTTCACTTAGAAGCCTTTTCAGATAGTGACTATGCAGGGGATAACTATGATAGAAGATCAACCTCAGGAGGATGTCAATATCTTGGAAGAAGATTAGTCTCCTGGCAATGTAAGAAGCAAACCATTGCTGCAACCTCCTCAACTGAAGCAGAATATGTTGCTGCTGCAAGCTGTTGTGGACAAGTTCTGTGGATGCAAAATCAACTCTTGGATTATGGATTCAATTTCAAGAATACTCCTATCAACATTGATAATGAGAGTACCATCTGCATTGTGAAGAATCCTGTTTATCACTCCAAGACCAAGCATATTCAGATTAGGCATCATTTTATTCGGGATTGTTATGAGCACAGGCTTATAAATGTGTTTAAGGTTCACACAGATGATAATGTAGCTGATCTACTCACTAAGGGATTTGATGTTTCAAGATTCAACCACTTAGTTGTGAGCATTGGGATGATTAACTACTAGGCTACATTTGAGGGGAGGCTTTAGTATTAGTTAGAATACTTTCTATTCAGTCTTAATAACAGTATTGGTTATTAGTGATTTAGTTTAGCCTATATGTTGTATTTGAGGGGAGGCAACATTAGCTATTAGTTAGAACTTAAGCATGCACCTTTTACAAGTTCTTGGTTTTAGTTGGCATATTGATTGTGGATAACAAGATGGAACGTACTGCTTTATTGCCTAAAGTACTGCTTCACCAACGTACTGCTTCAACGTACTGCTTACGTGGACGTACTGTTCCAACGGTCAAAAATTGTGGGGCTAACGGTTAATTAATTCCTTACGGCGGAGATAATAAGTTAATCCAAACGGTAACTTTATTATTAAGAGTTTTTGATTTATTTTCATCCTATTTAAAGAAACTCACTCCTATTTCCCCGCCTTTTACCATATTTGAGATCCCTCATTCGCTTTTACACCACAATCTTTATATCAAAACACACATTCAAAGCGAATTCTTCTCTACCAACTCATCATGGCTAATCGCCTTACTGTTAGCAAACATAATATGATCGCTAATTTGGACAAGACAAGGGATAATCTTGATTTTCATGCGATCATTGATTTCTTAACTGGGTCTTCCATCAACTACTCTAT